>OY856414.1:81651200-82251200 GCA_963693085.1 Alisma plantago-aquatica | reverse complement strand
TCCATTTGGGTAATAGTGGACAGATTGACTAAGTCTGCCCATTTTCTACTAGTGAGGACGACATTTACAACTGAGAAACTAGCTTGAGTCTATGTGGATGAGATGGTACGTTTGCATGGTGTGCCAACAACGATAGTTTCTGATAGAGGTCCTCAATTTATGAGTCATTTTTTGGTACAGTTGCACAGAGCGTTGGGAACGCAGTTGAGGTTCAGTATAGCTTTTCACCCGCAGACAGATGGACAGTCTGAGAGGACTATTCAGATTTTGTAAGATCTCCTTCGAGCTTGTGTTTTGCAGTTTCTAGGCAACTGGGATGTACATCTGAGTTTGATAGAGTTTACCTACAACAACAACTATCAACGGAGCATCGACATGGCTCCTTATGAGGCTTTGTATGGAAGGAAGTGCAGATCTCCTTTGTGTTGGTATGAGTCTGGTGAGTATTAGCTTTTGGGTCCTGAGTTAGTACAGCAGACAACAGGTAAGATCAAAGTGATACAGCAATAGTTGAAAGTGGCACAGGACAGGCAGAAGTCTTATGCAGACAATCCCCAACGACCTTTAGAGTTCCAGGTAGGAGACAAAGTGTATCTTAAAGTCTCTCCGTGGAAGGGTGTGCTAAGGTTTGGACGGAAGGGTAAGTTAGATCCCAGGTATATGGGGCCTTACTCAGTCAGAGCACGTGTTGGCAAGGTAGCTTATGAGTTAGAGTTGCCTCCAGAGTTGCACAGGTTGCACCCAGTGTTTCATGTTAGTATGTTGAAGAAAAGTCATCCGGATTCAGGTATAGTGATATAGCCAATTGAGGTTGAGCTTGATGCAGATGTGACCTACGAGGAAGGTCCTGTGGCGATCCTTGACAGAAGGATCAAGAAGTTGAAGAGGAAGGACCTGGTTCTTGTGAAGGTTCTTTGGCAGTGTCGTGGCGTTGAGGAAGCCACGTGGGAGCTTGAGGAAGAGATGAGGAGGAAGTATCCCTCCCTTTTCTCTTCGGATTTCGAGGACAAAATCCCTTAAAGGGGGTTAGCTTGTAAGGACCCTGACCTTCGTTTAGGGTTTACCCTATTTGTTTTGCTTAACCTTGGTGGTTTGATGCCTACTAATCACCTTTAGTGGTGATTAGGGCTTGGTTGTGCTTGGTTGAGAGTTGGAGGGGCTACTTGCAAATAGCCCAAGTTTAGGGTTTTGTGTGCAAGTTTGCCATCTCGTGAGATGTTTCCCTCCCTTTACTTCCTCTAGGGTTGAGAGGAAGGCTTGGGCTTTTTGTTTGAGTTTCTTGGGCCTTGGTTGAGTTGTTTTGGGCCTTGAGGTGCCTTGTTTGGGCTTGCTTGAGCATTGTGTCGGCCAAGTGAAGCTTGTGTCACCCAAGGAGGAGTGTGTGTCGGCCTAGGATGGTTTGTGTCGTCCAACAACCATGTGTGTCGCCCAGGTGCCTTGGTGTGTTGCCCAGTGGAGCTGCTAGTTGTGTCGCCCATGTTGCTTGGTCTTGTTTGGTGGACACTTGGTGCATATCTTGAACAAGTGTCTTAGACCTTGCTAGAGTGGTGGCTTGAGCTCTAGGACAAGTGTCCCTTGGGTGGACGACACTTAGCATGGATCTACCTTGTTTTCTCCTCCCTTCCCTTCTATATAGGTGGTTCTTTCCCTTTCCTTAGCTTCCTTTGATCCTTTGGTCTCTCCTCCACCTTGAGTGCACGACACTCCTTCCTTCTTTTCTTATGTTGGCCGATACACTTCCTTGGAGTGCTTCTTCTTCCTTGGAGCTTGGAGCTTCAGGCGGGTTGCATAACTTCTAACCCTAACTCCATTACCTTTAGCTATGATCTTGTTGCATGTTAGTAGTTAGTTCCTTGCTTTTGTAACTTTGGTGGCCGATCCTCCTTAGGGTTTAGGGTTTCCTTGTGATCTAGTGTACCTTGCTCTCTAGGGTTTGAGTCTCCATGTGCTGGAGGTAGAAGATGACCTGTGATGGGCGATACCCCCCCCTTGTTTTGGTGTGTTGGACGACACCCTTGTTCTTGTGTTGGACGACATGAGGTGTTCTTGGGGTTGGGCAATATCCTTGCCCTTGTGATGGACAATAGACCTAAGTATGACATGGTGACCCTTGTGGTGGTCCTTGTGGTGGACAACAGGGCTATGTATGGCATGTGTGCTTGGGTTGGATGATAGGCTATGCATGGTTGTTGATGGCCGATAGCCTTGACGGACGATACCCTCTTGTGTGTGACGGTCGATAGGGATTGGGTTGTGACGGGCGTCACGCCCCTCCCTTTGGTGTGTATCGGCCGATAGGCCTTGGATGGTGGTTGCCCATTTTGTGGAAGTTCTTCTCTCTCTCTTGGTTGTTACAAGCATAGTGACCTGGCCGTTTTGGTAGGAGTATCAGGCGTTATGGACAGCTGTATCGGGCATTGCGTTTGGGCTGTGACGGGCGTGACACTCCCTGGTGTGTCAGCTGGAAGAAGGTGCAACGGGCGTTGCCTGATATGCATGGATGCCCAACACCCTCTTCTCTCTCTGACGTGTTACACCTTGAGGTGCTGTGTCGCGCGGGTTGGGTGTTGTGGTAGCAACGCAGCGTTGCTGCATTCCTTTGTTCTAAACCGTTGTACCCTTCTTTTGGGTGAGGGTTGTGATGGGTTTTAGTGAGGGTTGTGATGAGTAGTAGTGAGGGACGATTCCTTGTACCATGGAAGTGGTTGGTTATACACAAACAACGATAGTGATGCCTTCCTAGTAGTAATAACAATAATGATATTAATGTTGGTGATGCTGATAGTAGTAGATGATGATGATGAGGAAGGTAGTAGTAATGATATGCATGATGTGACCCTTATACTTATTTGTTAATGACAATGTTAATGGTAGTTACACTAGTGGTTGCTTCATGATAATGATAATAGTAATGATAGTGGTAATAATAGTGCTTGCTCTGTATGTTCGACATGACTACTCACATAAAGTAAACACCTTGATTATTCATATAATTATGAGATAAGGATAAGTATGAATATGGTTCGTTAATGATGTGCTTAATACACTTGATCACCAAATAGTGTAAATGACAATTATATAATCTCGAATATCATCTTGTGATAATAAGTATAGTCCTTATGTTGAATCTACAATTATTGTGTATCCTAACCAATGCAGGTGATGATTAAGCCATGAAAAGGCTATGAGACATATATGATGAGTAACATCACTTTGATAATTATTCTATAAGGTTTTATGTACGATGTGTTGGTCCCATGATGTTAATGCGAGCCTTGAGAGGCAGTGACAATACATGATGAGGGATTGAGATTCAGTGGTATGTGGTGATCCTTGAGATGGATCTGGATGGTTGGAAAGAGGCCAAGTGGTAACATGTGATGTTTGATCCTTGAGATGGATCAGGTTGATGTGGTTACAATAATAAAATAATGATGAGTTTATGTTATTTACTTTCTATTATATCTTGCATGTTATACAACTTGGTTGAATCTTGCAATCCATTTAAAAGACACTAATTAATCACAGTGAAATATATCATGTAGTTGCCCTGGACATAGATCTATCATCGTCAGGATTTGGTGATGGTGAAACAGGTTCTCCTATGGGTTAACCTGGAAGTGCATATTGTTGAATATGTGTAGGTTGCTCCTAGCCTGAAAATGAGGAGGTAAGAGTGTAACTTCGGTTGCAGACTCAGATATATGTATATATAGAGCATGGTGAATAGGCCCATGGCTCAGGATATGTGATATGAGGAGCATGAATGCGTTCATGGCTCAGACCATGGTGAACAGGCCCGTGGCTCAGTTTTACTAGCGTCGAGACCTGTACCAAGGCGGGCTAGAGTGAGGGTAGCCTATGGAGCTGACCCTGTGGCTTAGACCACTTCAGCATGTGACTACGGTCCTGCTTGTGTTATACTCGTGTACTGACCATGAGGTGGGAGGTCGTGGAGTCTGACTCTTCCATTGACCTTGTATTGCACCGGCTTGGGTTTCGTAACTGAAGGTTGGATTTGAACGGTGCGGTTCAAATCCTCAGGGCATAATAATATGTAATACATCCGTTTAGTACTTACTGCTTAAGATAAACACGAAACATTGGTTGAGGCCTTGTTTGTGTAATTAATTCTGTTATATCTGCAGTTACTTCTATATTCATCAGGTATGTGGTAATATGTCTTATCTTGATAATCAGGTTATGTGGCATCATATTTTATTTCTGATAATCATGTTATATAGTGATATATCTTATCTTGTCAATCATGTTCCATTGAGAGATATCTGGTTATATGCTTTTGTACAACTGGTAAGCTTGTCAGTAAGAATAGCTTTGCTTTATATAGACTGCTCTTGTTAAATTTGTATCAGTTATCTGCTGTTATAGTTTATCTTGTTGAGGTTCTGTAGTTGCGGTGGGGAGTTACGTTTCCCGCTGGGACAATTGTTCAATTGTCTCACCCCGCTGGTTTACACCCTTTTTAGGTGGTCGAGCTAGGCGTAGTGGTGGTCGTGGTGTTGCGGCCGAGCAGCCTGACGAGCAGTAGATGGCAAGCAATGGATATGCTGCTGTTTTGGATGTTTTGTAATAGAGTCTAGAGTCATCCCTGTACTCTCAGGTCCTTGGCAGTGTTTTGACGTTGTTTCACAATGAACGATCAATAATGTTTTGTATATCCTGCTGTTGGCCGGATGCGGGCCTCTATGTATATGAACATGTGGTGAACTCATGGGATGGATGAACAGCTGTTCCTTGAAGCTGTGGACACGTATCATATCTCGTGTATGTATATATATGACATGTTTCTGTGCAGGATGAGGACTGGAAAGTAATAGTTTCATAGTTTATCAGTTTTCCGCAATCGGTTTTAATTAACCCGTGTTTTCATAATCGGTGGTTATGGTGATTTCCGCACGTTTTCGCGTAACACCTCATTATCTGTGTGATAATGGGATGTGTTGCCACAACTAGTCTCTAAGGTGAGAGGCACTTGTAGCGAATGGTTGGAGCATTATTTTGTAATAATCATATGCCAAAATAGATTGGTCTTTAGGGTGGTTGAAGGTATATATTACAACTTGGTCCATAAGAAAGATGAAATTATATTATGGATGGCATCATGCACATTCACAAGGGAGGTTCCTATCACACAAAGAAAACCTCTCTAGGAGTATGGTTTTGAATTTTTTGGGTTTGTATTTAAGAGGAAACATAGGAAAAGTTGCTAAAATCATGGAAAGACTTGATTCCTAACCCTCAAAGATGCATAGGAAGTGTGGCCAAGCACCACTTTAGAACATTGAATTCTAGGCCATCACCAATCATATTATGCGCCAAACTAATGTAAATAACATGTTAAAAAACATCCAAAACAAATCCGATAGATGTCCTGTGAAGAGAAAATAACATATTAGGAAACCCATCACATAAGTGAAGAAGAAGAAGAAGCTCACATTGTTGGTCCTGAAGTAAATATAAGAGATCCCTCATGGAATAACATTTCTTCAATTGTTCCTTAATAAGTTCAATGGGAAAACATAGATCTATAGAACATGACCACCTAGAATCTTCACTCCATACATAGGATAAGATATATCAGTAGGGAACATGCCCCACTCTAGGTCTCGATTGGGGTCATCCTAAGCAAAAAATATGTTCGTCAACTTAGTATTGAAATGAAGTCTAAATTCTGACCCTCATTCTTGGATAAGATATAGCACCTTAGAAACCTCTATAATCTCACTAATAAGGGTGTCATCATATAAATGGAAAGCAATAACTTCGAGGTGGCATTCATCCTTAAACTAAAAAATAAGCAAATGGATAGACTAGGAAAAAAGGAGCAGCCCAATGGGTCACCTTGTTAGACACCAATTATGGAGAGAAGAGGATCACTTTGATCCATGTAGAGGGGAGACATAGAGTTGTAGCAAGACTTGACCCAGTGTGGACTAGTTGGGAATTGAAGGTGGACTTCCTAAAATATGGTGGATCTTTCAACCATGTTGAATGCATTGATGAAGTAATTAAGGGACATCATGAGTGTGGTACAATATTTTTGGTCATGTACAAGGTCAGCAACAACATGTAGCAAGGCTTAAGAACCACTTAAGATTCCAACACTAGACTGATTGGCCTTACAATAAGCGACAACATATCACTGTACCCCATTCGTTGCATCCTTAGAGACAATATGATGCCAAATTGTACGCATAACCATATGCAAGATGCCATTTTCTTGTTCTAGTAGAGGATTCAGATGATCACTAGAGACATAGGGTTCTAGGGAGGTGGAACCATTCCAACAAAAGGATGACCGCATTTGTGAATGCCTTTAAGAATTCATATTTAATGGGTTTTGTTTCCCCCACACATAGAATCGAGAAGGTTTTGTGCATGTGGATGCCATCACATGCACAAATAGGAACTCTCTAAAAGGCTAAAATTTCCTCTTCAACCATAACCAAGAAGCAAAAAAAGGGAGAACATGAGATATCAGATAGAAGTAGCACCATAGAGGAGGGTAGAGTTGTGGCTTCTATTCTTCAAGACATGGACGAGTAGTGGAGTTTGATAGTAAAACACCACTAGAAGAGAGAACTTGGATGGAAATGAAAAATTGGGAATACTTGATCTTAGACTTGGCATGAGAAAATCTACCTTCAATAGATTGTTCTCATTCAAAAGGACATTGATGGGACAAACTTGGGCAAGGAGTTATTAAAAATTGTCTTGACCCAAATTCCAAATTTCTTGGTCCTTGAGAATCATACATTGTTGGAGAATATCATGATTTCAAGAAGAGCATACTTGAGTAGATTGGGGAGAGAATACGAGAGGACACATGTTGGGAGAAGCAAAAGACAAGCCCAAGAAATGTTGGATGAAGGACAAGAGGTCACTTGGTGTAGGGAAGCATGTAGGGTATATCAACAAAAAAACAATGTCAAAGAATAAGGATACTCTATACTATATGAACACTTGTGAAAAAAATAGAATCAATAAGATATGCACCAAGATGGAGACTATCCACTAGAGGAGGAGGTGTCACAATATGATGACAGCCAGTTAGAGTGTAAGGAATAGAAATTGGGAATCTAGTTTGAGTGAAGTCAAACATGCCAATGATAACTTCAACGAAATATAGAATGTGACATCCTTTGTCACACAAAGTGAGATTACTCAAAACTAAATGCAGAATTAACACTAAGCAAGCGGATTACCAAAACATACATGAAATTAAAACTGATTTCATAACCATGCATCAAGCCAAACTCATCATGTCTGAAGCCATAAACTGGAGCCACTTGTATTTCATTCATATCAAAAGTTGTTGCATGACATAGTTCATTGGCTATCTAGCCATAATCCGTTAAATGTGATAACATGTTCACGTGTACACATCACATCTGAACCGTAATCGTATATGTCTAGAAACTCAAAGTGATGTACAATGTCTATAAAACACCCCCAATGACCCGAGTATACATGGACGATACATAGGACTCTATTACTAAACACTATATACATATTCATGATCCAATAGCTACAAAAACTTAGGATGTCTTCCTCAGTAACACGATCTCTATCTCAGCATGCACGTCCACCTAAAAGATGTGAAAACCCACAGGGTGAGACAGTCTTTCCAATGAGAGTTATAACTATCTGCCAACATCTATTAAAAACACAGAAAGCTAACACATGAGATTATACTATTAACAGATAAACATATTTAGTTAAATGATATAAGCAAAGCAATTACTATTCTAAAAAGGAATATGAAGAACATGTATGTTTTCTATACATAGAACTATACAAAAGCAAGGAAAGGCTTCAACCATTGTTATCATATTTGATCCTACACAAATACACTATACGACTGTGTTACATCTTTTATTATGCCCCTAGGATTTGAGTTGTACCACCTAAATCCATCTGCCCCTTGCGAAGGGCAACCAACGGTGCCATACAAGGTCTATGGAAGAGCCAGAATCCACGACCTCTCCACCACCTCTTGGTTAGCACAAGAGTAACAATGACATATAGTCAATTGAAGGATCGACTCACGCATGGACATCCATAAAAACAACCAAGCCTACCTTCATATAGGTCACGATGCTAGTGAACTGAGATACGACCCGCAGTCAACTCCTACCAGGGTTTGTTACAACCCCAATTTTTGGGTTTGTTTGGTGAGAAATGTAATTTCTCATATTAAAGATATTTGAACAAATAATGGTATAATTTGTTTTGAATACATGGATTGCGTTTACAATAGCCTTGATGTTTATGTTTGGGGCTTTATTGTCTATTGGGCCCAATAACAAGGAAATAATAAAGAAAATTCAATTAGTAAATGAATAATTGAATATTTGAGAAAAGAATAATGTGGAAACCTCTAGAAGGCAAATCCAAAGAGGGATTTCGTGCCTCTTAGATTCCTTGGGTTCCAAGGAGTCCAAAGTTGCAAATAAAAGTCAATAAGAAAAGAAAAGATTAATTAAGTATTCCTTTATTAAGAAAGAACTTGAAAATAATGATAAAATGTGGAAAATGAGCGGACAGAGGCATAAATGAGATTTCTTGGTGAAATTTCGTATCCATGAGGTTGCTAATATTAAAAGGAATGCCAATGAAGAAAGTAAAAGAGAAATAAAGAGAAATCCTCAAAAGGAGATATTTTTAATGAGAAATAAACAAGATAATGTGAAATAATTCATAAAGATGCATCTAGAAGGATAATAAGTATCCAATAAAAAGAATTTCGAAATCATAGAGTTTCTTGGGATTCAAGGAGTCCCAATGAAGAAAGAGGAAAGAGAAAATACCAATAAAGTCAAATAAGAAGATAATATGATGCATAATGAATGATTATGAGGTTTTTTCAAAAAGGGTGTAATTTCCATTAAAATAAAATAGAATTTAGTGCCAATGGGTTAAAAGCCAAGCACAATGAACTTAAGAGAGGTAAAATTCGGATTCCTTAATAACCAAGGATTATAAATAAATAAAAAGGATATCTTTTAATAATTAAAAGAAAAAAATAAAGGAAAGAGGGGTTATGCTAAGGTGTATGCTTAATATCTTTCTTTTAGTAAGTCATGACTCACGTGGACACTCAATGGTAGATGTGAGGGAAGGAAACAACGAGTCCAACCCCTTCCTTGCTGACTTCCTTGCAAGGTATGTATATATAACTATATATATGTAGATGGAGCCTCAAACCATATACCATGGGTGGCACACAACCTAACTTCCCAGCCTCTCCCTTTCTTCTTTAACGAAAACCCTAGGGTTCGTCCTTGGGAGATCTCATCTCCATGGGAGGGCCATGGCGGGATCAGGAGGAGGCGTACAACCCAGGTGAACGACATCTGCAGCACGACTAACTCATGCTTAGTTCTTGATGGAGAAGGAGTTGCAGAATGAAGATTTGCGGTTTGGTATACGGCGAGGAGATCCATCGAGGACTCCTGGATACTCTGCTGACCTTGGAGCAACGTCTAGGTATGCCTACTCGCCTCTCCTTTCAGTTCTGTCAATCCGTGTACCTACAACCGTAGTGTGACCGTTTTTGCTCTCACCTTTACGCCTTCGGCGAAGCCAAAGGTACCTTCGTGTGCGTGGTGGGAAGTCAGAGGCAATGGGTTTTGGCCTTGGTCGCTCGGCGGCTGGGAGAAGGGACCTGAGCCCTATTGGCCCGTCCAAGATCGCGGACAACGCCCTTCCACGAGGAAGAAGAAGGTCGTTCCTGTATTGGACGGTTTTGCCCCCGAGCTCTCCATAGCCCGAGTTTTTATGGGAGGGGCAATGAAGTAATTCCGTTATAAACTTAAACAGTTCGCAATTTAAGTGGAAAGGATATAGTTGTACTGATATGTCAACCAGTGATTGGCCGAGTTAGTTTTATTTTGCAAAAATCGTAGAAATTACTACGTAGCTCGAATGAAAATAAGTTATATATGAAAATTGATCAGGAGAACGCATTAAATCTAAATAAAATATGTTTGAGACCTAAATATGATCCCTATTATAAAAGTAGTGCAAAGAAGGATTAAAGTAATGAGTAATACCTGAAAACCCTAGTTTTGGGTATTAAGACATTGAAAATGTCAAAAGTCCTTCTTTTATGATATTATCTGATCCTTTTGAGCATGATGATAATAAATGTAATCATGGTAATAATGACAAGGTATTTGGGATCTATAAGGGAGATAATCTTTAATGTGTGGAATTAGGGCTAAAGATCTTAATTTGCTATGTTGATTATGAACATATTCGATCTAAGTGATCTCAATAAGAGGATAAGATGGTTTTAGTAACTAGGGTTCTCCAAATTTTAAATATGTGATGGAAATAGGGTTAATACCCTTATTCCTTATCCAAAACCTAAACCCTAGATTAGGGCCAAGTAGGGTATAATGTATTTAATGTGTTTAGTGACACTTTAGAATTTACATAATGCAGATTATATGATGATTGCTTGATTTACTTGCTTGCTTGGACAATATGCTTGAAGTATGTTTGAATGATCTGCATGGCAAAGGTATGTGGTTACGATTATGAATAATCGCTCTAGTTTCACGGCGATTCCCGAAGTTTTAATCGGTTGCTTGAAAATAACTGTTGGATGTTTATTTATTTCATGAAACTATAAAGTGACTATGATTATCACTATAAATGTGCGTATATAACTGACTAGATCCAGGTCCACCTCTATTGCTTTGAAAAGGCTAAAGAAAAAGGGGTAATCCTAGATCTAGGTCTAGGTTACCGAGAGTTAGAAACTGGGCTAGCTACGTGTAGTACCATGAGACTCATTAGCCTGCCATGAGTTAAGGAGTGGGCTACTTACGAGTAGTGCCATGTGACTCAACCCTAGAAATTGGTTCACTTATAGGTGGATCATGAGGGGTTTAATGGAGACGATATAGAGGATAGGGTACTCTTGGATCGTGGAGTTATATCTAAATTGTAACCTGGGTTGTTAAATGATTAATTGAATGATTACATTGTTAACGTATTTACATAATTATTGTTTCCCCCACATACCAGCTCCGGCTGACCGACGTTTTGTTTGTCGGTGTTTTAGGTACAAGCCAAAAGGACAAATAGTAAATCATCATATTGTGTAATACATGAAGTAAAATACAAGGAGGATTAGTTTGAATAGAATCCTTAAGTGGATAAAAGTTTAGAGATCCAAGTTTTCAAAAAGGTATGCAAAAATTTATTTTCTTATAGCTTTTCAGTATAGTATGTTAACATTTGATAATTATTCTTGGTTAATTGCCGAACCTTTGATTCGGAAGTTATGGGTGCGGCTTCGACCTCTCGGTCTCCCTTAATTGGGGGTTATTGGGAGGTGGGGTCGTAACATTTGGTATCAGAGCATAGGTTCCTCATTTAACCATTAATAATTATTAAATTTTACAAATTCCATAGAACCTAAGGGAGTTA
This sequence comes from Alisma plantago-aquatica, assembly GCA_963693085.1. Classification (NCBI taxonomy): domain Eukaryota; kingdom Viridiplantae; phylum Streptophyta; class Magnoliopsida; order Alismatales; family Alismataceae; genus Alisma; species Alisma plantago-aquatica. The sequence continues at coordinate 82,239,737 of OY856414.1, read as the reverse complement.
TTAGAGGATTATCCGAAAGACGGAGGTGTCTAGAAAAGGATCATGACCGAGGGCTGGCAATATTTTCCTCCGCAACGCTAGTCAGAATATGAGGACTCCCGAATCCATATGACTACCTGGCCAAAGTCTTAGGGTATGAATCGAAATAGGATACCTTTAGGACTTCTCATCTTATTCATCTCTTCTCATCACAAAATTCTGATAAGGACCTAAAGGATTAGGGTTTTCTTTCTTCTCCTCACCCTCTTGAGGTATGGGTAAGGTTAATAAGGTTTAAGGAATCCTCCACCAAATTAATGAAAAGCATGTAAATAAGATGTCATGGACATAAGCTTAATAGATTAAGCGCAAATTAAAGATACATGCTTAGGTCGTATGACATAAGTTGTCATGTCCTCAGAAGAGACCTGAGGCTAGACCTTCTTGTCAGGAGGATAAGTTAGTCTTGGAGATAGAGATCTCCATTGCAAGTAAAGACCTAGCACATCCTCTGAGGATGATGCTAACCCTAACCCTAAGTGAAGGTTAGAGAGGGATGAGTTGGACCAGGTGTTTGAAAGGACATGCCTTTGGATGCCATATGATCTATGGGTGACCTAGAACCTTTGGCAACCCAACCCTGGGAAGGGTCGTGCATATTAGGGTAAAGGATAGTTCCTTAGATGATGACGTTAGTGAAGGACCTTAGAAACCCTATGGGCTTTTGCAAGTAGAGTATATCTGGCACCTAGGGCACGTCATGGTGCTGACAGTAGGATGAAACCCTGGATAAGGAATCATGAGGGAGCACAAAGGGTTATGGATGATCTTGAGCAAATATAAGTTCGAACCTAGGCTTCAGCCATGTAGGGAATGCCTTGAGGTTGATCCTTCATGAAGAGAGAACCGCTAATGGTGAGGTTGGATGTAGGGTTAGCTCTAGAGAGAGCAGGAAACCCAGCAAGAAGGTTGGAAGCCTAAAACCCTGAACAATGGATGATAGTGGTTGCCTCATGATCGATCCCTGAAAGTTGATGATATCTTGGAGGGACCAAACCCTAAAGATAGAAGATGAAGCATCTGGTGCCTATGTGCCTACAATATAGGTGTTTACCTTCTGAGGTGAGAAGAAGAGTTCCTTAGACTTAGAAAAGTTTAGTGAACAGGTTCTGAGGCCTTGTACCTTGTTGGTTGTCCTTAAGGAGGACCCAACTCTAAGTGTTGCTCAAGTTGAAGGATGACAAGGAGTGCATGTCATGCCTTTTGCATGCTTGGTTGGACACCTACAAGTGAACCTAGGGTCCCTGACCTAAGAGGGGAAGTGGTATACCTGATGCTCATGATGAGAGTTGAGTTACTATAGAAGAGAGCATGGTACTCCTCATGTATAGAGGAAAAGGGAAGCCCCTTAAGTTTAAGGTATGTTTGATGAACCCCCCACAACTAGGTTGATGATAAAGAAAGGTATGACCTTGATTCAATGTTGAAGAATGAGAACCCAGATGACCTAGCATAGTATTGTAGGTGATCTGCTTGTGCCTTAACAACTTGCTAGGGTTAAGTAGGCTTGTGTGGATGTAAATCCTAGAACTAAGAGCTTTTGTGACCTTGTTGTCAAGAGATACTTTTCCTCCCATCCTGGGAGAGGGACCCCTTTGGTAGGGTGTAAATTAGTTTTGTTGGTTTAAGGTAACCTAAAGAAGTCTCATAGGATCTTGAGAAGCTAAGTGAAAGGTACATGGTATGAGAATGAACCTGTAGACCCATAGATATCCATCTCTAAATGTATATGAATGTGTTATCATGGAGGTAACCGGTATGGGGCTTGACCAAGGTAGGCAGGTTGCCATGATCCCAATGAAAGGATGAAAGCCAGCCCATGAATGAAGAGAGATGATGAAGATTTGGGTAAGGTTCTAAGTGAACATGTATTATAATGGAGAATCCTAAGTCTATCCTAGGGTCAGGTAGGGATAAGACCGATGAAAGTAGGAGTTGCCTAATTCCCCAGTTGCACATGACCATAGGGTCGGGAGGTAACAGCTATCATTGTCTGAGGGCCATGGGTTAGGAGATTGATCACCTTCATGAACTCATGGGACCCAAATGGTAGATGAGTAGGGCACTCCCTTGATGCATGAGGGAAGAGGGATGACCCCAAAAGAGTCGGCATCCTATCAACCTAGAGAAGATGACCAAGGATATAAACCTCAGTAGGTTCAAGACTAGTTTTCCATGGAGGTAACCTTGATATCCGGATGTCTGTGATGTGGAGACATATGTGGCATGTTGTAACTTAGATGTAAAGGTGTATTGGTAAGGTGGGATGTACCATCTCTACTCTTGGAACAGGAAGAACTTTGTATTTGGACTGCAACCAAATGCTTATTTCCTCTTGTTATGGGGGTGAGAAATAGGACATTACGCATGCCATACACCAAGAATAAGAGATGATGTAGGTTCGAACGTTGCCATGAGAAATGGGGATAGAGAAGATAACCTACCCTGGTAAAGTGAATGATACATGGATGGTTTGCAAACACTAAGCGGAATGAGGTAGTCACCTTATGAGGATGTTTTTATCATGAGCTATGTGGAACTTACAAGTTATACCAGGTTGAGTTTGATCACCATGATGATGAAATCAGAGAGTGTTATTAATGAAAATAGACATAGAATTTGAGGTGAAATGATAAGTGAATTACATGGAAGTGTATGTCTCCAATGTTACCTAATACCTAGAAATGTGAAGTGGTAATGGATGCTCTGGTTGAGATACATCTGACTTGTTGGACTAGAAGCTAGAAGAGGTTTTTTGGCTAACCCTAAGTTTGAAAAGGAGAGGTGTTTGGATAACACTTAGATGTAACAAGATATGTTGAAAAGTTAAGGGTTGTTTGGTTAGTCAGTCTAGTCCTTGATGCAATGAAATTATGGTGGTAGAACCTCAAGTGCACTTCTTTGGAAAAGAAGGTGATGAAACCCTGACTAGAGTGGTTTATGGTTTTGGAGGAATCGATCTTGAGGAATCATGACATACAGGAAATCATGATTTAAGATCACCATACACTATGGAAAATGGAAATAGCACTTTGTATGCTTAAGATGAAGATGCATGTGGTTTATGTCCATGCAAGCCAGGAGGTAAAGAACGAACCCCAATAACCCAGTGTATTGATATAGAGGACAAAAGAGTCCCTGAGAGGGAATGGGAGCTCAACCCCATGGATGTTGTGATAGGTCTCCCCGAGACCAAGGAAGGTCGAGATGCAATATGGGTTATGGTAAGTCGCCTTACCTAGATGACATGAGAAAGAAAGAGTTCTGTTAAGGGACAGATCTGGTTGAACTATCCATGAGAGAGATGGTCCAACTACACCACGATGTGAGTTCAAAGGATCTTGAGTTTGACCTAGAGTTTCACTTCCATAAAGTGGAAGTAGGTACATGAAGAACTCAATGTTAGTATAGTTTATCACCCCTAACTATGGTTAGTATGATCCAGACTAAAGGGTCTGATGAGGGCATGTGTGCTCGTTCAGGGTGATATCTAGAGACAGTTCTTGTCCTATGAAAGATGTGACAATGACCACCATAGCCAGTATCGGGTTTTATAAGAAGCTCTGTAAGGGAGGTTGTGTCAGTCACCACTTCAGTAAGGTGATGTTGGTGAAAGGACCACATGATGGTTAGAAAAGGGCCACATGATGGTTAGAAAAGAGACCACAATGCGTGTAGATGAAGTCACTTTGAATGTGCAAGGGCTAAAAGGAACCTAGAGACGATGAGAGTCATGAGCAGATGCAAAGTAGACTGACATACAAGTTACTGTGGAAGAATATGTGAAAATCCGACCCCTCTAAGTTATAGCTAAGAGAGATGAGTCCCCGATGCATGGGTTCTTTTGATATGATTTGGTGGAGAAGGTTAAGTTTGACCTTACCCCTCAGGATGAAGTAATGTGTGATGAGTTCCATGTATCTAGTTTAGAGCACTATGTGAGGTACCCCGACCATGTGCTGAGCAATGAACCTAGTGAGCCCCAAGGGAGGCTGACATGGCCTGAGTCACCTGTGCAGTTTATAGACGCCGTGATGAAAGAACTCACAGAAAAGAATATGTGATGATAAAGGTTCTATGGAAGCGCCATGAGTACGGTAAAGCCACATAGGGGCCAATGATGGACATGGAAAAATCTTATCCTAAATTGTTTGTTTGATCGATAGAATTTTGAGGACAAAATTCCTATAAGAGGGGAAGGATGTTACAACCCCAATTTTTGGGTTTGTTTGGTGAGAAATGTAATTTCTCATATTAAAGATATTTGAACAAATAATGGTATAATTTGTTTTGAATACATGGATTTCGTTTACAATAGCCTTGATGTTTGTGTTGTGGGCTTTATTGGCTATTGGGCCAAATAATAAGGAAATAATAAAGAAAATTCAATTAGTAAATGAATAATTGAATATTTGAGAAAAGAATAATGTGGAAACCTCTAGAAGGCAAATCCAAAGAGGGATTTCGTGCCTCTTAGATTCCCTAGGTTCCAAGGAGTCCAAAGTTGAAAATAAAAGGCAATAAGAAAAGAAAAGATTAATTAAGTATTCCTTTATTAAGAAAGAACTTGAAAATAATGATAAAATGTGGAAAATGAGTGGAAAGAGGCATAAATGAGATTTCTTGGTGAAATTTCGTATCCATGAGGTTGCTAATATTAAAAGGAATGCCAATGAGGAAAGTAAAAGAGAAATAAAGAGAAATCCTCAAAAGGAGATATTTTTAATGAGAAATAAACAAGATAATGTGAAATAATGCATAAAGATGCATCTAGAAGGATAATAAGTATCCAATAAAAAGAATTTCGAAATCATAGAGTTTCTTAGGATTCAAGGAGTCCCAATGAAGAAAGAGGAAAGAGAAAATACCAATAAAGTCAAATAAGAAGATAATATGATGCATAATGAATGATTATGAGGTTTTGTTAAAAAGGAAGTAATTTCCATTAAAATAAAATAGAATTTAGTGCCAATGGGTTAAAAGCCAAGCACAATGAACTTAAGAGAGGTAAAATTCGGATTCCTTAATAACCAAGGATTATAAATAAATAAAAAAGACATCTTTTAATAATTAAAAGAAAAAAATAAAGGAAAGAGGGGTTATGCTAAGGTGTATGCTTAATATCTTTCTTTTAGTAAGTCATGACTCACATGGACACTCAATGGTAGATGTGAGGGAAGGAAACAACGAGTCCAACCCCTTCCTTGCTGACTTCCTTGCAAGGTATGTATATATAACTATGTATATGTAGATGGAGCCTCAAACCCTATACCATGGGTGGCACGGAGCCTAACTTCCCAGCCTCTCCCTTTCTGCTTTAACGAAAACCCTAGGGTTCATCCTTGGGAGATCTCGTCTCCATGGGAGGGCCATGGCGGGATCAGGAGGAGGCGTACAACCCAGGTGAAGGACATCTGCAGCACGGCTAACTCATGCTTAGTTCGTGATGGAGAAGGAGTTGTAGAATGAAGATTTGCGGTCTGGTATACGGCGAGTAGATCCGTCGATGACTCTTGGATACTCCGCCAACCTTGGAGCAACATCCAGGTATGCCTACTCGCCTCTCCTTTCAGTTCTGTCAATCTGTGTACCTGCAACCGTAGTGTGACCGTTTTTGCTCTCACCTTTACGCCTCCGGCGAAGCCAGAGGTACCTTCATGTGTGTGGTGGGCAGTTGGAGGCAATGGGTTTTGTCCTTGGTCGCTCGGCGGCCGGGAGAAGGGACCTGAGCCCTGTTGGCCCATCCAGGATCGCGAACGACGCCCTTCCGCGAGGAAGAAGAAGGTCGTCCCTGTATTGGACGATTTTGCCCCCGAGCTCTCAATAGCCCGAGTTTTTATGGGAGGGGCAATGAAGTAATTCTGTTATAAACTTAAATAGTTCACAATTTAAGTGGAAAGGATATAGTTGTACTGACGTGTCAACCAGGGATTGGCCCAGTTAGTTTTATTTTGCAAATATCGTAGAAATTACTACGTAGCTCGAATGAAAATAAGTTATATATGAAAATTGATTAGGAGAACACATAGAATCTAAATAAAATATGTTTGAGACCTAAATATGATCCCTATTATAAAAGTAGTGCAAATAAGGATTAAAGTAATGAGTAATACCTGAAAACCCTAGTTTTGGGTATTAAGACATTGAAAATGTCAAAAGTCTTTCTTTTATGATATTATCTGATCCTTTTGAGCATGATGATAATAAATGTAATCATGGTAATAATGAAAAGGTATTTGGGATCTATAAGGGAGATAATCTTTAATGTGTGGAATTAGGGCTAAAGATCTTAATTTGCTATGTTGATTATGAACATATTCGATCTAAGTGATCTCAATAAGAGGATAAGATGGTTTTAGTAACTAGGGTTCGCCAAATGTTAAATATGTGATGGAAATAGGGTTAATACCCTTATTCCTTATCCAAAACCTAAACGCTAGATTAGGGCCGCGTAGGGTATAATGTATTTAATGTGTTTAGTGACATTTTAGAATTTACATAATGCATAATATATGATGATTGCTTGATTTACTTGCTTGCTTGGACAATATGCTTGAAGTATGTTTGAATGATCTGCATGGCAAAGGTATGTGGTTACGATTATGAATAATCACTCTAGTTTCATGGTGATTCCCAAAGTTTTAATCGGTTTCTTGAAAATAACTGTTGGATGTTTATTTATTTCATGCAACTATAAAGTGACTATGATTATCACTATAAATGTGCGTATATAACTGACTAGATCCGGGTTCACCTCTATTGCTTTGAAAAGGCTAAAGAAAAAGGGGTAATCCTAGATCAAGGTCTAGTTTATCGAGAGTTAGAAACTGGGCTACCTACGTGTAGTGCCATGAGACTCATTAGCCTGCCATGAGTTAAGGAGTGGGCAACTTACGAGTAGTGCCATGTGACTCAACCCTAGAAATTGGTTCACTTATAGGTGGATCATGAGGGGTTTAATGGAGACGATATAGAGGATAGGGTACTCTTGGATCACGGAGTTATATCTAAATTGTAACCTGGGTTGTTAAATGATTAATTGAATGATTACATTGTTAACGTATTTACATAATTATTGTTTCCCCCACATACCAGCTTCGGCTGACCGACGTTTTGTTTTTTTGGTGTTTTAGGTACAAGCCAAAAGGACAAACAGTAAATCGTCATACTGTGTAATACATGAAGTAAAATACAAGGAGGATTAGTTAGAATAGAATCCTTAAGTGGATAGAAGTTTAGAGATCCAAGTTTTCAAAAAGGTATGCAAAAATTTATTTTCTTACAGCTTTTCAGTATAGTATGTTAAAATTTGATAATTATTCTTGGTTAATTGCCGAACCTTTGATCCAGAAGTTATGGGTGAGGCTTCGATCTCTCGGTCTCCCTTAATTGGGGGTTATCGGAAGGTGGGGTCGTAACAAGGGTATAGCCCACAACCAGTCCTATGAAGTCTCATAATCACATATTAAATCACATCACTGAGGCATGACCACAACCACCCTCCAATTACTTAATATTAGGGTACGAAGTTGTCCCCGCATACTCAATAGTATGTGCTCTGAGTTTCCCTTAAGGGTTACTCATTTCACTATACAACACTAAGGTTGACACTAGAATGGATCTATGTCCAGGACAAACAATAGGAGTGTCTTTTAGCATATATCAAGTTACAACATATAAAACATAAGCAACTACTACAAAAGAAAGATCATAGTACAACAATAGGATATTTATAACATTTGGAGCATATCTTTCCACATTATCACATAGCTTTGTAGCACTGCCATCGTTAAGGCCATCATCACTATCACATTGCCACACAAGGTTGTCACCAAAGTCACAGCACTATGTGATATCAATCCCTCAACTCATCATTGAGAATTTCATCTCAAACTAGGTAACATGCCTCTACTAGGTCATAGGACCCATTCACATTATCCCTGTATCACATGTGTCCCAACATGCCTCACGAAGGCTATTTCAATTTATCTCACACCATACTCATGATTGGATGCACTAGCCATGATATTCAATCACATGTCACCTCCAAGGTTAGGGGTTTATAAACAAGATACATAAAGCATCATAACATAGCAACCAATCAAAGAGATAAGTGAATACATCATACATTCTCATATTAGGTTTAGAGTTCCACATAATAGCCAATAAGGGTTTTGTATCATACATCATCCCCAAACCCTAGGTACATAGTTTCCCACTTCCGTAGCTAACATAAAGGTTAAGCATCATGTTTAGGGTCAAGTATTATGTTATCAAAATAGTACCATACATGTATCATCATGTGTTCAAGTATGTGTGCTAGCCACGTATCATGTATAGGTATTAACCCACTTCACACATATGTGTATGACCCACTATCATCTAGGTTACAACCACTCATTCTAAAAAGATGTAGCGACTTGCCCAACCCATGTCTTACGACCATAACACATCACTCATATAGGTCTCAACCATGTACCAAGTACATGTCACGACCACCAACCCTAAGGGTTGCGGACACCCACTCATCAAGGTTCCTCGACCACCTCACAACACCTGTTTTGACCTCACATTAACATGGCATCAAGGCCAACACAGAAACAAGGTGTTATGACCACTCTCAAACATGGCGTCATGAGAACCAACGTGCATAGCGTCTCACCTGTGACAGAACATGGTGTCGCAACCATCCTTACTACGCAACGTCGTACCCGCGACAAGTATCTCGTCGCGATCAGATCAAAATGAGGTGTCCTAATCATAAGGAAAAATGGACTACTGTGACCGAAATAAGACCAAACCAGAGAGTCACAATCAAGCAAAACAACATCGCGCCTACGATGCAACGTCGCGAACAAATCAGAACTAGGGCGTCACAATCAGTACGTAAGGGGTGCAACTCGACCAACTGGGGACAAGGTGTCTTGACCCCTAAAACAACAAGAGCACATATGATTCGACCCCAACCAAAAAATAATCCCACTGTCTTGACCAAGATAAAAACCAACAGCAAGAACACCATGTGTTATCAAGGTCAAGCTCAAGGTTTAAGATTATCAAACCTTAAAATGAACACCAAAGAGAACAACAAGCAAAACCACTCAGGCGAAAGAAGCCCGAACCATAACCCATGAGGAAAACATCCAAGCCACTAAGGAAAACATAAGGTCCAAACTTAAACCATGATCATAAAACTGAAGCTTATGTTGCATGTACTAAGATCTCCTCAATCAACAAAAATAAAAAAAAGTTACATGAATTTAGGGTTTAATAAAAAGAGTAATCTACATGAGAATACTTCAAAGTCTTGAACCCAAAATTCATGATAACATCATATAGCTCATTAACATCATGTTTAGATATTAAAATATAAGATTTCATCAAGGGAAGACCATCGTCTCCAAGGAGAAAACTTTGTACAAAAACTATCACCGAAAACCCTAAACCTTATGATATAGAACAACCATAGCATAATCTTGTGAAAAAGAGGTGAACCCACGTTTAACCCATCCAAAATAGAACCTAAACTTCATATTTCATCATGGGACACGAATGTCATGCATGCGACCAAAAACAAAATCAAGACATAGGAGGTAAACCACTATTAGACACCCAACTCTGAAATCGGGTACTTAACCTTAGGGTTTTGGATTCCAAGCATATAAAGCATGATAACCACCACCGCTCAGGCTATAGATCATGATATCATCTACTACAATATTAAGAGAACATTTTAGAGTGATAAATAGCAACATGCAAATAAGATTAAAAGTACTAATTATAGAGGAGGGTAAAGAGTTATAAAATTCACCTTAAGAAGCTCAACACCAAGGGTCCAATCTCCAAGATAAAGGGCTCCAATCATATGAATTAAGGGTTGAAGAAGATTTTGCAAAGGCTCCTCTCACGACCAAAAAAGCACCTCAAAGAAAAGTAGAGGCCAAGGTCAAGATAGCCCAAGAAGGGGGAAACGAAAGCCTAGCCAAACTAAAGAGAGGAGGAAAAAGAGGAAAAGAACTTCCTCCTACTATGGCCTATGACCCTTGTGATGAGGGTTTCTTCCTCAAGAACGACCATCACATCCAATAATGGTACATGGCCAAGAAAAAGTAATAAGATGGAGTTGAGATTCCAAGGAAAACATTGCAAAAGAGGAGGAGATACTTACCAAGGTTGAAGATGAGCAAAGATCACCACATGCAAGGGATCCGATCACCAAAGCTCCAAGGATCATCCCTTCTTTTCTCCTCCAAGATCCATGGACAAGCAAAAGAGAGGGAGAGTGAAGTATGGGTGAAAGGTTCACTATAAAGGAGAGAAGTGGATTTATATACTTGAGGGATGAGAGAGAAGCTCAAAGATGATGTGTCAACACCTTAAGGAACCTAAGGGACACTTGTCTACCAAAGAAACCCACATGCAACCACTTAAACCTTAAATGAGTGAGATGGTGATAAAACCTACATTGAGTATCAACCGAATTGGGTCCCCAACAAGTGCTTTACATCACACCACCTCCTAGAGTTCAAAACAAGAGCAAATATCATGACTAGGTCGACACAAGATCATCACCATCAAATAGGTCGAAACACAAAAAAACAAGCTTATAGGTCGAAACACATGACCCCAAACCTTCATGGCTGTAAAAACATCAAGCCTAGGCAAGTGTTTTGGTCAAAAAACGTCCAAAACAGCCCCTAGGTTGCTACTTAGGTCGCTACCATTATCAAGGTTCATCAAGTCGAAATAAAACAACCCTAGAAAACCTTAGTCACCACAAAGGATGCTACCACTCTATGAAGGCCCAAACAAGGACCCACTTCTTTCTCTATCCTCTAGATGATGTCAAGGGATGGAAGACACTCTCTAGAAATGCCAAATTGCACATCAACCCCCTACTTTAAGTAATTTGCAATTTGCACCAAAACTAGCACATAAAGCACAAACATCATCCAAACAAGGTCAATCTTGAAACTTAAGCTCTAAACAAGCCCTAATTACATTTCAAAATACTATAAAAAGGTTCTAAGAAACTTACTTAAGCCAAACAAATAGGGTTACCCCAAAACCCAGGTCAGCGGTCTTACAAGACATAAACCCCTAACATGGATTTTGCCCTCAAAATCCTAAGAGAAAAGAGAGGGATACTTCTTGCCCATATCTTCCTTAAGATCCCACATGGATTCCTCTATACCTCAGTGACGTCACCTGACCTGTGGGTTAAGGGACCACCCTGCTTCCTCTGCACCACTCTGATCTACTAACTCAACATCGGTCTTACTAGTGACTGCCTCAACAGTCTAGCTAACAAGGGAAGGGGTTACCAACTTCCATCATCATAATATAGATTTACAACTTATTATGTGTCATCTTACCTTTTTCACCATGGCTTCCTTGCTATCAGCATAGGAATTATTAAGGTTAAAGCATCTCATCACTTCTCTTGTGGTTATTGTTCATCATTCTCATGTATGTTTTCTTGTTTTATCACATTTTCTGCCCCCCATCAAGAGGCAGACCATCATATTTCATTTTTATTTTATTAAGTATAGGTCATCCCTATTTAACTCTTTCATATGTAATGAAGGCTTTCATTTTAGAACTTCCTTATTCACATAGGTTTGTCTAAGGTTAGCTTAGATTCCATTGTATTAGTTCATCATTATTTTCATTTGTCACCTTTTATCATAATTATCTCAAGAATTCTCTTCATCTTATGTGAGTTTTACACCTTGAATTACTTTATTAACACAAATTTATCCGTCTTTTACTTTAGAAACTTCCTATAATTACCACTTTAGGGTTCTCTTATATCTTATTTGCATTCAAATTCAGGTTTTATAGTGTCATATTCTTCTCTTATGATTATCGATCATTCAAACTCTGACAGGTTATAGTGTATTTCTGTAAAGACTCAATCCTTGGGGATCAAATTTTAACATAATTCGTATCATAGAAATAAGAAATCTTTGTATTCATATAAATCTTTACAGTACATGGAGGTCTTAAAAAAACTAATACATCAAATATTAGTAAATACATTTTTTGCTAGTTTATTCATCATCTCGAACAGTAGACAGCTCATGCGATCTTCTAATAACTCTTCTTCTGATTCTTTTCTTGCTAACCCCATGATAGGTTCATACATTCCCCCAGGGAATATATCGTGCATGAACACAAAATAAGGACACGAGTCAATCTAAAAGACCGGTACAAAATCCAATTTAAATAAAGTCAATAAATATGCCATATCTACTCAAGATTTATTAAAAAACAAGGAGATATAAAATGTAGGCAAGTAGTTCAAAAGAGAAATATAGATGGGTCTCAAATTTCAATAAATATGGTATATCTATTTAAGAAGATTTTCAAGCAATTTAGGCACTTGGTATACATTGTCTATGCTTAGGTGACCATGTGTTCTCGTCATAAAAAATAAGAACGACCAAGCTGAATTGTTAGTCGAATAGGGGACCACAGTCCCTTACCTCTGCGTAGAGTTGTGGAAGCATAATTCCACTAAATAACTAGGCCTCAGCCCTAAAATCTGAAAGTAGCAATTATCGTGCCGAATCATCAAGTAATCTAATTGGGGGTTCATTTCAAGAGCACAATAAAAGTTTAACAAATTAGACTCCCCAATATTTCATGCACATGCATGATATTCAAGAGGGAAGTAAACTTCATTTAAATGAACAAAATATTTCCGTACCTTGATTCAAAAAAAAAATCAATTCAACAAGGATGTTCTTCACAAGGTTCAAATGGATTCTACATTTGAATAGGAACATTGGTCACAATCATAAATATGGACATGCAATCAATTCTTTATTTTATTTTTTGTTGTTCATCAATGAGATGATTAATTAGTATTGCTCATGTTTATGAAATCTTAGAGATAATATGTATGTGAATACTCCCAATATATTATTTACCATAGTTAATATTTAGTTCCCTAAAATTTTGTTTAAATACATCAAATACATATATACATAGGGTCCACTTCCTTATCAAATTAATTTAGTACAATGAGTATCCTTGTGAACCAAATTCTTAAATGAAAATTCACTTGATCATTCTTAATTTTTTTTTTTTTGCCAATGTACATAAGTATACATGCACACTACTATTTGTACAAATATAATTAATACTAAGGAACCATATAATAATCCATATACACCTGAAACTTCATTTAATATATGTTGGAGTATGAGATCCTCTAGATTCTATTTCATAAACTATAAAACTTGTAGCTGCCAAGTATACTAGTATCCACGTAGGTTGTAAAATGCATGTATATACATTAGTAATAGTTATAGTTTATGGATTACTTAGTAAGTAATCTAGATCTCCATTTAGTATCTCTTTTACTTATAGATCTCTGAAATCAGGCAGCAAGTGCTAGCTTATGTATACATATATACCAATTCATGCAAGTAGGCAGGTGGATAAGACAAACATTCATGCAGATGAATAATGAGTTGGTATATGTCTACAATAACACGTATTGTTGATATGAAATAAATCAACTATTAGACCAATATATCATCCTATATATAAGAGGTTAGAAATTTGTTTCGTGCAAAATTTGCAGATGTCATAACTATTAAATCAGTATGCATGACTATATCTAATATATAAATACTACAAAGTTCAAAAGTACACAATTATTAAAGGATTGTGATTACCGTACGTATTATATAAATCTGTCTTATTCAATTTATTCTCACTGATTATCTTCAAATAATGGAATACAGGGAGTTCACTGACCTATTCTGCGATAGATATACCATTTTCTCTCTTGGCCTTCGCATTCATTGGAACCAGACACCAGGCCTGAGATGATCATTGGAGGATCTAGTGTTACTTTAGTTTTTGATTAGTGGTGGAGGTGGTATAGAAGATGCTACCGAAGGATTGGCTGGGTCGAGATCTGTAACATAGTGTTTCATTTGTAGGTTTCTAGGCGTATGAACAATGTGTATGTGCCCTTATATAGAGTAAGGGGTGCAACCAGGGGCGGAACTAGGGGGGAGGCTGCGGGGCTTTAGCCCCCCCTCCCCCCAAAAAACTAATACAAATAGTTATCTTTTTAGTATTAAGTATAGCTTAAATTATAAATAAATACATTAACTACGTATAAATTTCAAAAAATGGGACTGGCTGGAGTGGTATATAGCTTGGTTTTTAAAGCAAATGATGCAGGTTCCATTCTCATTGGGGACAACATTTTTGGCTCAGCCCCCCTCTGTGCTAAAATGTACACATGTATGATTTCAGCCCCCCTTAGTGTAATTTTCTGGTTCCGCCACTGGGTGCAACTAGGGTAGGGAGAAATATCAAGATTGGAGGATCCAATGGCCATTCAGATGACGCTTTGACATTAACTACATGTACGTTGAAGATTGAAGCATGTGACGCTTCGGAGCTGTTTACCAAGGCACTAGGTGTATTACCCATTGGCGAGAGGAAGGTCTCAATGAATTAGTAGGCCGGTGATTTGAAAATAAAAATAAAGAACATTGATCTCATAGTCATCTATCGTGAGCATGCAGAGAATATGAAGCGGAGACTGTGGTTGTGATATAAATTCTAACGCTACATTGTAATATATTAATAAGGAATGCGTTTACAAGGTCTCAATCAATTTTTGAGATGTTTATCAAGTAATCACCGTGTGACCCTACGAGAATGACAAAGGTTCAAGTGATACATTGATGTCTTATTTAACAACTCATCCACTACGCAACATGTGAGAGCATAATTGATTGGAGACGTTTTGATATTTATTAGGTATAGTAGTGAAATGTAAAGTTTTAACGTGCATCTTTTAAAATATCAATATAAGACAATAGAATAATCTATTAAATACTAGTTGTACTAAATTCTATTAGTTATATTTCAAAGCACATTAATCATTAAACAATGCAAACATCCATAAGATATAATTAATCCATATATAGACTAATATATCATTTTAGTCCACATAACTTTATACATGATGTCAGTGATCCCTATTATCATGTTAATAATTAATTTCTGGATTACATTTTCATGTTAACATTGATAATTTCATCACGTCCAACTCTTGAAACTAATTTACAAAAATGCCAAACTTCTAAAATATAAACGTCGAATTTGTAAATTACCTAGAAACAATATTTTTAAAGTTGTATTAACATTTAATTGATTCTAAAGCCATATGAGTTTAATTGAAGCATATTATCAATAGTGTAGCCTAATCTTTTAAGAATGAGAGACAAAATTAATTTCAAGAGCTACAATATATCACCAAACAATGTGCATAAATGAATTTTCAATAAGAAGACTAGTATGAAAATGGTTCAAATATAATTATTTGAAAGACAAACTAGATTGGATTGTACCTTGAATGGATCAAAATTGAGTATGTTACAACTCTACCACCCTTATAATGGATTTCGTCCCCGAAATCCACTTGACTAGGGCATGATTCATATTATCTCTTCCAAAAAATTTTGAATTTCTCAAGCTGCACATACTACTGGGGTTGTAACTTCATACCTAGATTACTATATTTTATTTGTAACCACTACTCTATCCTAGAGAAATATACTATGTATTAGTCAGGATAACTATACATTTCTAGATGTTATCCGATATCTCATTAATTTATCTTCTGAATATACCTATGTTCACACTACATAGTACAAATATAAAAATTATATAACAGGTATGATGGAAAAATGACATACAAATTATAAACATTCTTTTATCAAAGATAATACTCTAGATTTCAGTTATATAATATAAAACATATTGTTTCCAAAACCTTCATGAATGGATCAACTTAATTTAACAACTAATATATTTGTATCTATAAGAGAATCATGTCTGTAAAATTTAGTCATGATCATAAAGAGCAAAAGAAAAATTATAAACACATACAAGATCGGGCGTAACAACACATACATGAAACAAGTATGATACAATATTCAAGTTTCATATTACTAACTATTATCCACATTTCATATAAATAGCAACATACTAGGATGATATGCCCATATTGCTATCATGTGGTTGGTGTAATGAGTGGGATCCCAGAGGGGAACCACTCCCTACTAGAAATAAAAAAGGTAACATCCCTTAAACCAAACACCACAAAAAAAATTCACCAAAGAGATGATGATCAATTCATTCAACATGTATGTATCATAACACAATAAGTAGCAACAGAAGAGCGTTGGATCCTAGATGGGTGATTAGATACTCTACAGGGGGGTTGAATAGAGCTGAATGCACTTAAACAAAATTCATTAGACCTTCAAGATATATCATAAGATAAGGTTGCTAAATAGAAAATTTGAGTGCAACTAAAACATGCATAGAAAGGGAGAGAGAGATTGAACTTACACTAAGTGACAAGCTATGTAGAGTGGTTCCACAATTCAAACTAGAAGTGAGTCATTCCACTACCTAGAGAGGTCAACCTCTAGGATTTCTTGACCATTGCACTCTTATATTCATTCATAAGATTTACAATACATGACCAGCCAAAGGACTTACCCATCCAAGCACCAAGAGTATTCCACCTTACCAAGGACTTACCCACTTTGCCAAGAGTCTTCATCCTTCTCTAAGGTCTTACCCACTCTAGCACAAGTCTTCCACCTTCAAGGACTTTTCTACTCTTCCTAGATCTTCAACCTTTGTCTTTGCCTTCACTCGAAGAAGCATCCACCAAGGAATAACCCACTTGAGCAAGGAGTCTTTTTCCTTCACCAAGGGCTTACCCACTCTTATTCCAAGACTTCAGCCTTGATCTTCACCAAGGGACTCTTTCCCTTATTCTTCTTCACCTCTCTTAGACAAGAGAGAGAACCTTCATCTTCATGGTTGAAAAGAGAGATAGGGAGGTGGTGGAAGTGAGAGCCTCACAAGATATACATGTAGGACTAGCTCTCTTATAGATGTCCTACTCACTCTAATGAATGTAGCAAGTGATTAAGCTTAGAGAGAGAAAGAGGAGGTTGTAGGAAGCACTCAACTATAGAATAGGAACCTCACATAGAGTTTTGCATTGAATGCTCAACCTTGGAATGAAGCCCAAGGGGTCCTATTTATAGTTGAGGATGCCTAGAAGCCTTTAGGAACACTTAAGAATGAAAAATAGCTGTTTTGTGGCTTGTAACGATTATATTTTCAATTGTTGCAACTCCACAATGGCTAGAAACACTTTTCTGTACTTTTCTATACAGTGCAATCGGTTAAGTTTCTATAAAGGTAACTCGACCGATCCCACTAAAAGACAAGACCAATTTAGGCCATCGGTTGAGTTTGTCCTCGGGTAACTCGACCGATTCTCTTAAATTAGTTTTGGTCAGTAGTGGGATCGGTCGAGTTCTGTGAAGTGCAAACTCGACCGATCAAAAGTCATTTTTAAGATCTAATCAGGATCGGTCAAATTTGCAACTCGATCGATGAATAGCCTAATGTGAATTTTAGAAAATGGCTTTTGAGTGCTTAAATATTCGATCTAAGTGCTCCTATTTTTTTAAAGCTTAATTACAAGTCATGCAATCATTACAAGTGATTTACAACATGATTCTAATGGATTTACATCATATTCCAAAAATGTGCACTTGTATGGACTTTGACTTGTCTTTTCTCCAAGTTGAGATGCACAAGTTAGGGCATTTGGAGTGTGTATATACATAATCTAAAATCACTCGAGTAGAGACATTAGACACAAATAAGTGGAATGGTCTAGTCATCATCAAAATAAGGGTTTACTCAATTTAGACCTTGAGTCAACATTCTCCCCCTTTTTGAAGATTACAAACCATTCCATAAATGTATTGAAATCATTTAAGTAAAGTCATACATTTGGAGAAACCTAGGGGTTTCAATAGAATTGAGTTCATATGCTCCCCCTCAATTGATGCTAGTGGAGTTCTCATACTCCCCCTCAATTGATGCTAGTGGAGTTCTCATACTCCCCCTCAATTGATGCTAGTGGAGTTCTCATACTCCCCCGCAATCGATGCTATTTCTCCTGCATGGTTAGCTTTCATAAAATTTATAGAATACTATGTCTTCTACTCATATATGTTCTAAACATATATGTCTTCTCCCCTATACATGAATATGATTCTCCTCTTCATGTAAGGCATGCCTTCTTCCTCTTGTTGCCAAAAGAAGACATACCTTTCTCCCCCTTTGTCATTTCAAAAAGTGGGGGTATGAAGAAATAAGAAACACCACTTGTTCAGAGAAAGGAGATAATAAAAAGTTATATAATGACAGTAGAAGAGCACAGATAGGGGCTTGTCCAAGCATAGAAAGAAAAACAAGTTAAAGCATGCACTTGAACAACCCAAAATGCAAGATAAAGTGTTGCAGAAAAACAATAAATCATAATTTTGACCCTCAAGATGACAAAATTTTCCCAAAAAGTATCAGGGCTCATGGCATAGTGATGAGCCTTGCTCAGAAGGTAGTTTCTGCATAAAAAACACTAGTCTTGCACCAAAAACTGAAACTGGAGCAAAAGTTATATGAAATCCAAAAAATGCTCCAATTTCTACATATAATGTAGATCTATGTATCCTGCATCACAATGGTATGCAAGCAACTCAAGATAGTAGATATGAAATTCAAGGAACATGCTTGAGCAAGTTTGAAACAAGATACAAGCATAGCATATAGTTGAATACCACTTGATGAACATGGCCAGAACTACATGTATATGAACTACTAGCATATGATATCACAAGTTAGGACTACTAGTAGGATCTACATCTTAGCAAGAGATACCAAAAGATACACAAGATAAATCAAGCTATGAGTAGATGTAGAGATATATCAAAACAAAGAGATATACAATTTTAGAAGCATGAAAGGATATAACTCACTAACAAGTATGCATCATTACCAAAAGATGATCACCACTAATAACCTCTAGGTTGTATCCAAACAAGATATACAACTAGATATATGTAGCAAGTTAGATCACAGCAGAAGCAATTTAAGACACAACCAAAAGATCCAAAGAGATCATCATCAAAACCTGTAAAACAACTCAAAGCAAGTAATTGCAAGATATATATATGCCAATTTAGAGCAATTAGAGATATAAAGTTGTAAGAAAGATAGGAAATTTAAAGCATGGTAATATGCATATATAAAGGTAGCAAGGGAGTGCCAAAGAATAAGGCTATTGGTTGAGAAAATCTAGTTGAGAGAGAAATTCTCATTCAATAAGCCAAATGTATATTCTGCGCACAGTGTTGTCGGTCGAGTTCTGTGTTGACAACTCGATCGATGACAGCTGTTGGAAACACCCATTGGTGCAGGTCGGTCAAGTTTCTAATAGGACAAACTTGACCGAAAAAGCTACTGTCAAAAAGTACATATATTTCATAAAAACATATTTAAAGGCATGCTGAAAATACAAACCATATCCAAACATGTGTAAGCAAGTTAGTAATGCACTATAAAAGCATTTGAAATAGTTTTTGAGAAAGAGTGTGAAGAGAAACACAAAATACCACTTTTGACTCAAAAACCATATGTATAGTGTACACTATCTTGACAAAAACAAGTTAGGATTGGTTATAAGTAAGAAAAACATTACCTTTGTGCTTACCATTGCTTTTCTACTTGTTTTCACCTCATACACATCTCACCTTACTTCTTTCACGTGAATTGAGAAGTCAATTTCCAAATCCATAACTCATGTCAATCCATTATCAAGATACCTACAAGAGGAAAGATGAAATGGTCCCCAATCATGTTTTTGGGTTCGGAAGGGTTAGCTTAGCAACCCAATTCCTATTGCTCTTGAGTGCTTTCCTAAAAGGACAACAAGTAGAATAATGACCAAAAACATTGCAATAGTTGCATGTGCCCATAGTCTTGAAACTAGAGGATTCTCCGTAGAATATTAGAGGTCCTTTACCTTTGTTGTTCCTTGACTACCATCATAGCCTAAACCATGTCTACCATTTTGTTTAGTAGTATGGTGTAGGATATCATTAAGATTCTTTTTACCAACTAAGAATCTTTACAAAGAAGATCTCAAACTATGATTATCATGCATAAGAGAAGTAATAGTATAAGACAAATGATTTATATTTTCTCTAGCATGTAAAAGATCATTTTCTGAGCAAAGAGCTTTAGTTAAGTAAGAATCTCTATCAATATGAAGAGAAGCAATATTTTTCTCTCTACTGGTAGAACTAGAACAAGATTCAAGAACATTGATTTTAGCAAGCAAGGAGGCATTTTCTGTTTCAAGCAAAGCAATCTTAGAGAAATAAACACCATTTTTAGATTCTAAACCTTGCAAAATAAAATCTTTGTCCTTTTTTTAAGATTTAAGGACATTAATATCATGCATCAGAGAATCCACAATTAAAGTATGCTCTTCATTAGAACTATGCATAAGAGGTTGAGCTTCTAGAAATCTAATCTTACAAAAAAACTAGCATTTTCAAGTTTAAGAGAGTCTACTTGGCTAAGACAGACATTTTTATCATCAAGAAAGCAAGTATTAGCATGTTCAAGATCATCTAATTCTACATGCATATTATCAACAATTCTAGCTAGATTTTTTCTTTTCTTTTTAGAAGACTTAAGAGAGGCATGAGTAGCATTAATGATAGTAATTAAGGGTTCTTTATCTAAAGAGTTTAGATTTACCTCATTTGAATCTTTTTTTGTAGAATCCATAAGAGCAAAATGACATTCTCCTTTACTAGAGCTTGAGCTAGATCCTCCACTTGATTCTTCACTTAAGCTTGAGTTCGAGGAGTCACTTGAGCTTGAGTTCCAATTCTCCTTCATCTTGTACTTCTCTTCTCTTTTCTTATGATGACGGGTCTTCTTTCTTTGTAGATAATATATCTTGAAGTGACCCTTCTTTCCACACTTGAGGCACTAAATGGAGGAAGAATTCTTGCCTTTCCAGAATCTACCCTCGGTGTACATGGCATATTCTTCAACATGAGAGGATGGAGAGGCTTGTCCCATAATAGCTTCAATTTGAGCCTTCATTTTAGCCTTCTTCATTCTCTTTAGCTCTTTCTCCTCTTGTCTTTGAACTTCTTCTCTTTTGTCAAGTGTAACTTCATGGGCTTGTAGATGTCCAATGAGCTCTTCAATGGATATCATCAAGATACCTTACTGCTTCAATGGAAGTCACCTTGGGTTCCCATCTCTTGGGGAGAGTTCTAAGTATCTTTGAGTTGATCTCTCATCTACTCATAGGATGTCCTAGAACAGCAAGACCATTCATAATGGTGTTGATCCTTGAGTACATGTTGGCTATCTTCTCCTCCTCTCCCATCTTGAAGTTCTCAATTAGCCTTTTGAGCATGTAGTCTTTGCTTTCCTTCACTTGTTGAGTCCCCTCATAAGTGACACATAGCTTTCTCCATACCTCATAGGCCATCTCACAAGAAGAAATCTGGTTGGAACTCAGTGGAGGTCATGGTGGCATAGAGGATGTTGATTGCTCTTCCATTCAAGGTGGCTTTCTTTATGGTAGCTTTGTCCCATTCTTCTTTCTTTGTCATCGGTAGCTTGTATGGATGGTCCACCATTTACCATAGCTCAAGACTTGATCCTTGGATGTAGAATTGTAGCCTTCTTTTCCAATAGAGGAAGTTACTCCCATCAAAGATTGGAAGGTTGATGAAGTATCTCCCACCTTGGTAGTCACCCATCCTATCCTACTTGTTGAAGTATGCTTGGAAAAACCCACTCTGATACCAATTGTTAGATCCTAGATGGGTGATTAGATGCTCTAGACTGGGGGTGAATAGAGCTAAATGCACTTAAACAAAATTAATTAGACCTTCAAGATATATCATAAGATAAGGTTGATAAATAGGAAATTTGAGTGCAACTAAAACATGCATAGAAAGGAAGAGAGAGATTGAACATACACCAAGTGACAAGCTATGTAGAGTGGTTCCACACTTCAAACTAGAAGTGAGTCAGTCCACTACCTAGAAAGGTCAACCTCTAGGATTTTTTAACCATTGCACTCTTATATTCATTCATAAGATTTACAATACATGACCAACAAAAGGACTTACCCATCCAAGCACCAAGAGTATTCCACCTTACCAAGGACTTACCCACTTTGGCAAGAGTCTTCAGCCTTTTGTAAGGTCTTACCCACTCTAGCACAAGTCTTCCGCCTTAAAGGACTTTTCTACTCTTCTTGGATATTCAGCCTTTGCCTTCACCTTCACTCGAAGAAGCTTCCACCAAGGAATTACCCACTTGAGCAAGGAGTCTTCTGCCTTCACCAAGGGCTTACCCACTCTTGCTCCAAGTCTTTAGCCTTTATCTTCACCAAGGGACTCCTTCCCTTGTTCTTCTTCACCTCTCTTAACTAAGAGAGAGAACCTTCATCTTCATGGTTGAAAAGAGAGATACATAGGTGGTAGAAGTGAGAGCCTCACAAGATATACATGTAGAACTAGATCTCTTGTAGATTTCCTACTCACTCTAACAAATGTAGCAAGTGATTAAGCTTAGAGAGAGAGAGGAGGCTGTAGGAAGCACTCAACTATAGAATAGGAATCTCACATAGAGTTTTGCATTGAATGCTCAACCTTGGAATGAAGAGCAAGGGGTCTTATTTATAGTTGAGGATGAGCCTTTGGGAACACTTAAGAATGAAAAATAGATATTTTGTGGCTGGAAACAATTATATTTTTTATTGTTGCAACTCTAAAACGGCTAGAAACACTTTTTTGCACTTTTTCGTACAGTGCAATCGGTCGAGTTTCTATAAAGTTAACTCGACTGATCCCACTAAAAGACAAGACCAATTTAGGTCATCGTCGAGTTTGTCCTAGGGTAACTTGAACGATTCACTTAAATTAGTTTTGGTCAGTAGAAGGATCGATTGTGTTCTCTGAAGTGTAAACTCGATCAATCAAAGTCATTTTCAAAATCCAATCAGGATCGATCGAGTTTGCAGCTCGACTGATGAACAACCTGATGTGAATTTTGGAAAATGGATTTTGAGTGTTTAAATATTTGATCTAAGTGCTCCTGATTTTTTCTAAGATTAATTACAAGTCATACAATCATTATAAGTGATTTACAACATGATTCTAATGGATTTACATTATATTCCAAAAATGTGCACTTGTATGGACTTTGACCTATGTTTTCTCCAAGTTGAGATGCGCAAGTTAGGGCCTTTGGAGTGTGTCCATACCTAATCTGAAATCACTCAAGTAGAGACATTAGACACAAATAAGTGGAATGGTTTAGTCATCATCAAAACAAGGGTTTACTCAATTTATACCTTGAGTCAACAAAGAGAAATTTATCTAACTATTACAAAGCTTGATGTCATTATACATCACCATACCACACATGTAATCAAAATAGGATCAGCTGAGGGTCATATAACCACCTCTTTCAAGTCTCCCCAAAAATTTGATCTACAAAAGTTGTTATCCAAGTCCACCTTGCTTATCCTCTCCTTGATCTAAACCTGGGAATGGAAGCATACCCGACAAAAAGGAGAAGAAAAGGAAACATCAGGAAAGGCTGGTATGTGCATACTAGATAAGAAATTGAGAAATATATAATGAATAAAGGACATTAGGTATAAAAGGCTTCCCTTAGAAAAGTAAGTAATACCCAATTGGGCATAAAAGAATATAAATAACAAACTAAGACTGAAGCAAAAGAGTATATAAATAAGGCATCCATGTGTTCCACCTGTGAAAATACTAGAATAATATATCATGTAGGTAGGAAATACGCATCTACCAAAAATGTAGAGCTAGCAGGGTCTTGTATACATCTGCTCTACAATAGGGTAGTGGCAGGGTCTGTCAACATCTACTGAGTAGCAATTTTCACATCTTCCATAATTTATAAATATGTAGGAATTTTTCACAGTTGCATTCATATGTGGGAATGTTCACATCCACATAAAATAATATGCAACATTATACTAGTTGTCACCACATGATGCATAACAAATGAATAAGTAGGTATAAATAAATAAGGAGGATGAGATCATCCATCATCACATAATGTGCCATGTACACATCCACTACCATGGTGGGAAAAGAAGCAAATATCATCAATTAAGTCCAACATGCACAAAGCATAAGGGAGAGTCCAAAAGAATATCCATGATCACGAGATCATTAAAAAGCAAGGTAGTTCAAATGAACCATGATTTTCAAAAGAAAAGATATTATGTATAGGCTAATGTCAATAGGACCAAGAGAAAGAAAATATAGGTGAATTTCTCAACATAAAATAATAGGAGATGCAAATTTACATTAAGAGACAAGAATTAGAAATTTCTCAATATAGAAATAATGTGGGATGCAATAATAGCTCAACTTTAGAGTCCAAAGTCTAAAGTCTCTTATAGATCCAAGTCTAGGTCTCCAAAGATCCTATTAAACAATTATGTAGATTTTGTGTCAATTTCATACTCATTACTCAAACCCTAGAAAACACATTTTTCTTAATGTGTGAATTAGGTTATCAAAACTATGTCATATTTTAGGTTACCTTTTTTTAGTACAAAACATATTTTATTATATTTTCTGACTTTTAATTATTTAGTTATGAATTTTATAAGTTATTACATATTTAGGTGAATCCATTAAAATCGCCTATTTTTAAGATTGGATTTAGGTGACAAAACAAACACCAAAAGATAAATCTTATTTTTCTAAATCCAACTACTATTTATTTGTAATTTTTGACCCAATAGATAATTATTTATGCATTTTAGAATTTCGACCAATCAGATAATTAGAAAATTCCACGTAAATAGAGAAATTACAAAAGAGGGGGAGAGAGGGCCCGCCGCATGACCTGGCCCAGTCAGAGACTGCCATGTAGTGTGGTCAAGGTCGTCATTGACTCACATCAAGGCAAAGCAAAACGTTACGAAAAGACAATTTTACCCTCGAGCAATAAAACAAACATAAGAGAATAGAAGAGGGTAGAACAAAGAAATTACATGGGGGATTCTCCCCTTCCACCCACTACACCATTTCCCAGAAGCAGTGAAGCCGCTCACTCATGATGGTTTGGGTGAATCCTCATCTCACGATGAATCATCAAAATAGAAGCATATAGAGGAAGAGGGAAGGACAACTAACTTACAAGATGGATTAATTTGGATTTTGGTTCCACGGAAACCATGCGAGCAACGCCACACACACCATTCAAAAAACTCGACCACTGAATAGCAAGATGAGAATGAGTAATGAAATTGGAAGTAGAACAAGACTGTGTTGAGCACAACGAAGACGTAGACCTGGTCCCTAATTATAAGTTAGGGTTTCCAACGTATAGGGAAAAGGTCCGCAAAGCCAAGGAGAGGGTTTTTTGGGCATTTTTTATTCGATGAAGGAAAACCAATAAATTTGAGATAGAAAGAATTGATTCCAAGATGAATCCAATGGAGGAAAAATCGGGTCCAACAGATAAGAATCTGCGAGATATGAGGCGAGGAAGCTTTGACCCACTGTTCACCAGGACATTGTCTCCTACCCGAGGTAGGAGATGACCCACAGACCATTGGATAACAAATTTGATTCCTGAGAATCGTGCACCTGATTAAAATAAAAAATGTGGTGTGACACATAAAATGACATTCCTAATCAAACTCGACTATAGTGTTAACACATTTATTTCCTTTCTCTCTCTTCTTTTGAGGGTGCAAACAAATCTCAAATTGGATGAAATTTTGTACATAGGCCAATTTTGATATGTAGAATTTGAATATAAAATTATATTTTCCTTTTGATATCTTTTAATGTGTTACATAAATAAATTACTATTTTCTCTTTCCTCCTTCATTAATGGTTATAAATTATCCAAATTTGATGAAACTTCACCCACAAGTTATATTTAATGTTTTGGATACAAATTTGCCATCAATTTTACATGTTAGAGTTATTTGTATAATTATTTAATATTTTGAATGTTCTTCACTCTCTCTCTCTCCTGGTTTCACCTTTTAATCAAACATCTTCCAAATTGGATGAACATTTACCCAAAGGCTATATTTATTATGTAAATTATGAATCCATGTATATTTCCCTCTTTTGAAGTCATTTATTATTTTATTTTATATTTTGGTAAAAAAATTGATCTTATATTTCCAAATTAAATTGAATTAATTATTATTATGTGAATAATGTGAAACTTGACTCCCAAGGTAACTGGGATCCAAGGAACACGATTCTTAACTTAGATTCTAGTTTTGGGATTCCTTTTAATGAATTTTGTCATATTTAATATTTGTGGCCTTTAAAATCACAATATTACTTAGGGTATCATATTATTTCACTATTATTATTATTATTATTATTATTATTTCTCATCCAACTATGTTAGCATTATCTCCAAGAGAATTATGTATGATTATTTGCACGAAATTTAATATTATCTTATGTGACATATTTTATATGTCCATTATTGGTCCAAGACTAATGTGAGAACATTGGGTTACATTAGGGTGATTTGTGCATGCATTATCTCATTAGGGTTATGCTAAACCTTATTTGGCTAAGTCCAAAAGGTCAAACTACCAGGGTAGGGTCTGAGATCTAGTATGTTATAACACACCATCCCTTAAAGGAATTTCATCCTCGAAATCAAAACATCCACATATAAGAAAACAACTTATTCACCATCCCTTAAAGGATTCATCTTATTAAGTCAAAACTATTCTTTAGGTACAAAGGGTTCCACTATACTTCCTTACATCCATACATAAAAGCATCATGCAAAAAGAGAAACATAACTTGTAAAGCCTAACTATATAAATATGATTTATCCTGATCTTTTTCATCCGCATGAAATTCTTCACCATCCAAAGAAAAAACTCTTCCAGCTTGCCTTTCTACAGGTCTTCCTTTATTATTGTTTCCATTATTCTGATGAGGTACTTGAGGCACTTGTTGTTGAGATGGCGCTTGCCCATTTTTAATCTTGGGGCACTCAGGACAAACATGTCCAGGTTCATTGCATTAATGACATATTGGCACCCTATCGTTTCTTCGGGCAACATGGTCCTCAGAATGACGATCACCTTCTGGTTGCTTCCTCTTATGATTGTTTTCCTTGTGGGACTGGAAACCAGGATATGATTCCACAACTATGGCCTTATACACCATGTGCTGATAGCTAAGGGTAGTTGTGGGATAAGAGAATGACCTATATTATAGTTGAGTCCTTGTAAGAATAGGTCAGCTCTACGCTCCTCACACAGTCCTTCAGCATACCTCTCAAGCAAGAGGAACCTTTGCACATAAGCAGAAACAGTCCTGGAAACTTGCTTCAAACCATAGAACTCGACTTCCTTCTTCTTCAAAGTAGTAGTGTAGATGTACTTTCTATGGAAGAGAGCCACAACTATACCCAAGACATGGTGGATGTGTCTCTTGTTCTTGCAATTCCATTCCACCAAACTCTTACTGGTCCTTCCAAAACATATGAAGCAAATCTAACCTTTTAATGTGGAGGACATGCCAAGCCATCGAAAGTCCTCTCTATGTCCAACACCCAATCATTAGCTTTGTCCACCATCTCTAACTCTCTTTCACCCTTGAAGTAGGGTGGTTGCATCTTCATGATCTCAATGATTGAGTACTCCTTGGGTTTGTCAGACACAAGTGGATTGTTTAACTTCCCTGCCATGATTGTGGAGAGAAGTTCCCTCAACATGGTCAACTCTTGTTTAGGAGTGGACTATTCCTGCATTAGAGGCTGGGTTTTCTTGTCCTATTGATGGTCCACTTCCGATTGGAGGAGTTCCTTATGCCACTGGAGTAGTAAAGGGTGGATCCATCCTTAGCATCCCAAACCTAGGGTTCTGGGGTGTCTCATAACTGTACTCATTGTCAACAGTCGAGTTATCTCCCACCATGAGGGTTTTTCCTGCACATGGAAAGGTACTAGGTATCAAAAACCTAATATAAAGATAAATATCCTAAGGGAGATGAGATTGAAATAGTTAGGTAACCGACTGCTAGTGGCTCTGATACCATGCTGTAAGGAGTGGGATCCCATAGAGGAACCACTCCCTATTAGAAATAAAAAGGAAACATCCCTTAAACCAAACACCACATAAAATTTTTCACCAAAGGGATGATGACCGATTCATTCAACATGTATGTATCATAACACAATAAGAAGTAGTGGAAGATAACTTTATCTAACTATTACAAAGTTTGATATCATTATACATCACCATACCACACATAGGTGAGTCAAAAATGAAAACTATCTTAATCAAACTAGGATCAACTAAGGGTCATCTAACCACCTCATTCAACTCTCCCCAAAAATCTCAACTACAAAATTTGTTGTCCAAGTCCACCTCGCCTATCCTCTCCTTGATCTAAACCTGAGGATGGAAGCATACCCCACAAAAAGGAGAAGAAAAGAAAACATCAACAAAGGGTGGTATGGGCATACTAGATAGGAAATTGAGCAATATATAATGAATAAAGGACATAAAGTATAAAAGTATTCCCATAGAAAACTAAGTACTACCCAATTGGGCATAAAAGAATATAAACAAAAAAATAAGAATGAAGAAAAAAAGTATATAAACAAGGCATCCATGGGTTCCACATGTGACAATACTAGAATAATATATCATGTAGGTAGGAAATACACATCTACCAAAAATGTAGAGTAAGAAGGGTCTTGTATACATATGCTCTATAATAGGGCGGTGGAAGGTCTTTCAACATCTACCGAGTAGGAATTTTCACATCTTCCATAATTTATAAATATGCAGGAATTTTTACATCTGCATTCATATGTAGGAAGGTTCACATCCACATAAAATAACATGCAACATTATATTAGCTGTCACCACATGATGCATAACAAATGAATAAGCAAGTATAAACAAATCAGGAGGAAGACAACATCTATCATCACATAATGTGCCATGTACACATCCACTACCATGGTGGGAAAAGAAGCAAATATCATCAATTAAGTCCAACATGCACAAAGCATAAGGAAGAGTCCAAAAGAATATCCATGATCACAAGATCATTAACAAATAAGGTAGTTTACATGAACCATGATTTTCAAAAGGAAAGATATTGTGTATAGGCTAATGTTCATAGGACATAGGTGAATTGCTCAACATATAATAATAGGGGATGCAAGCATACATTAAGAGTGAAGAATTCGAAACTCAATATAGAAATAATGTGGGATGCAATCATACCTCAACTTCAGAGTCCAAAGTCTAAATTCACTTCTAGATCCAAGTCCAGGTCTCCAGAGATCATATTAAACATTTATGTAGATTTCATATCAATTTCATACTCATTACTCAAACCCTAGAAAACACCTTTTTCTTAATGTGTGAATTAGGTTATCAAAATCATGACATATTTTAGGTTACCGTTTCTGAGTCCAAAACATTTTTATTATATTTTCTTACTTCTAATTATTTATTTATGAATTTTACAAGTTATTACATATTTAGGTAAATTAATTATAATCACCTATTTTTAAGATTAGATTTAGGCAAAAAACTAACATCGAAAGATAGCTCTTATTTTTTTAAATCCAATGACTATTTATTTGTAATTTTTGGCCCAACGGATAATTAGTTATGCATTTTAGAATTTTGACCAATCAGATAATTAGAAAATGCCACATAAATAGAGAAATTGCAAAAGAGGGGGAGAGAGAGGGTCTTGACGTGTGACCTGGCCCAGTCAAAGATTGTCATGTAGCACAATCAAGGTCATCGTTGACTCACATCAAGGTAAAGCAAAATGTTGCGAAAAGACAATTTTACCTCGAGGAAAAAACAAATAGAGGAGCGTAGAAGAGGGCAAAATAGAGAAAGTACATGGGGGATTCTCCTCTTCCACCCACTGTGCCATTGCTCAGAAGTAGCAAAACTGCTCACTCACAATGATTTGGGTGAATCCTCACTCGTGATGAATCATCAAAATAGAAGCATATAGAGGAAGAGGGAAGGGCAACAAACTTACAAGACTGTTTCATTTGGATTTTGGTTCCACTAAAACCGTAGGAGCAACACCGCAAACACCAATAAAAAAACTCGACCGCTAAATGACAATATGAGAACAAGCAATGAAATTGGAAGTAGGGCAAGATTGGGTTGAGCACGACGAAGACGTAGACCTGGTACCTTATTTATAGGTCAAGGTTTCCGACTTATAAGGAACAACTCTGTGAAGCTAGGGAGAGGGATTTTTGGATGTTTTCAATTCAATGAAGGAAAGCCAATAAATTTGGGATAGAAAGAATCAGGACTCCAAGACAAATCCAATGGAGGAAAAATCGAGTCCAACTGATAAGAATCCAGCGAGATATGAGGCGGGGAAGCTTCAACCCACTGTTCACCAGGACGCGGTCTCCTACCCGAGGTAGGAGACGACCCACAGACCGTTGGATCAAAAATTTGATGACTGAGAATTGCACACCTAATTAAAATAAAAAAATGTGACGTGACACATAAAATGACATTCCTAATCAAACTCGACTATAGTGTGAACACATTTATTTCCTTTTTCTCTTTCCTCTTAATCCTAAATTAGATGAAATTTTGCATATAGGCTAATTTTGATATGTAGAATTTGAATATAAAATCAGATTTGCCTTTTGAGAACTTCTAATGTGTTAAATAAATCAATTACTATTTTCTCTTTTCTCCTTCATTAATGGTTATAAGATTATCCAAATTTGATGAAACTTCACCCACAAGTCATATTTAATGTGTTGGATACGAATTTTCCATCAATTTTACATGTTGGAGTTGTTTGTATAATTATTTAATATTTTGAAGGTTCTATACACTTTTTCTCTCCTGATTTCACCTTTTAATAAAAAATCTTCCAAATTAGATGAACATGCACACAAAGGCTATATTTATTATGTAGATTACAAATCCAAGATTATTTTACTCTTTTGGAGTCATTTATTATTTTATTTTATTTTTTGGTAAAAACTTAGATTTTCTCTTTCCAAATTAAATTGAATTAATTATTATTATTATATGAATAATATGAAACTTGACTCCCAAGGTAATGGTAAATATCCTAAGGGAGACAAAATTGAAATTGTTAGATAACCGACTACTAGTGGCTCTGATACCATGTTGTAAGGAGTGGGATCCTAGAGGGGAACCACTCCCTACTAGAAATAAAAAGGCAACATCCCTTAAACCAAACACCACATACATTTTTTCACCAAAGAGATTATGACCAATGCATTCAACATGTATGTATCAGAACTCATTAAGTAGAAGAGGAAGAGAACTTTATCTAACTATTATAAAGCTTGATATCATTATACATCACCATACCACACATGGGTGAGTCAAAAAAGGAAAACTATCTTAATCAAACTAGGGCCATCTAACCACCTCTTTCAAGTCTCCCCAAAAAGCTCATCTACAAAAGTTGTTGTCAAAGTCCACCTTTCATATCATCTCCTTGATCTAAACTAAGGATGGAAGCATACCCCCACAAAAAGGAGAAGAAAAGGAAACATCAGCAAAGGCTGATATGTGCATACTAGATAGGAAATTGAGCAATATATAATGAATAAAGGACATCAAGTATAAAAGGCTTTTCATAGAAAAGTAAGCACTACCCAATCGGGCATAAAAGAATATAAACAACAAAATAAGAATGAAGTAAAAGAGTATATAAACAAGGCATCCATGTGTTCCACCTATGACAATACTAGAATAATATATCATGTAGGTAGGAAATACACATCTACCAAAAATATAGAGTGACCAGGGTCTTGTATACATATGCTCTATAATAGGGTGGTGGCAGGGTCTATCAACATTTTTCGAGCAGGAATTTTCACATCTGCCATAATTTATAAATATGTTGGAATTTTCATATATGCATTCATATGTGAGAATGTTCACATTGACATAAAATAACATGCAACATTATTCTAGCTATCACCACATGATGCATAACAAATGAATAAGCAAGTATAAACAAATAAGGACGATGAGAGCATCCATCAGCACATAATGTGCCATGTACACATCCACTACCATGGTGGGAAAAGAAGCAAATATCATCAATTAAGTCCAAACATGCACAAAGCATAATGGAGAGCCCAAAAGAATATCCATGATCACAAGATCATTAACAAATAAGGTAGTTCACATGAGCTATGGTTTTCAAA
The DNA here is from genome assembly GCA_963693085.1 of Alisma plantago-aquatica. Taxonomy (NCBI): domain Eukaryota; kingdom Viridiplantae; phylum Streptophyta; class Magnoliopsida; order Alismatales; family Alismataceae; genus Alisma; species Alisma plantago-aquatica. Next base: position 82,207,487 of record OY856414.1, on the reverse strand, counting down.
AGAAAAGATATTGTGTATGGGATAAAGTCCATAGGACCAAGAGAAAGAAAATATAGGTGAATTGCTCAATATAGAATAATAGGGGATGCAAACATACATTAACATAGAAGAATTAGAAATTTCTCAATATATAAATAATGTGGGATGCAATCATACCTCAACGTCAGAGTCCAAAGTCTAAAGTTACTTCTAGATCCAAGTCTAGGTCTCCAAAGATCCTATTAAACAATTATGTTGATTTCATGTCAATTTCATACTCATTATTCAAACCCTAGAAAACATTTTTTTAGTGTGTGAATTATGTTATCAAAACCATGCTATATTTTAGGTTACGTTTTTTTATTCTAAAACATATTTTATTATATTATTCTGACTTTTAATTATTTAGTTATGAATTTTACAAGTTATTACGTATTTAGGTAAATTAATTATAATCACCTATTTTTAATATTATATTTAAATTACAAAACCAACACCAAAAGATAGCTCTTATTTTTTTGAATCCAATGACCATTTATTTGTAATTGTTGGCCCAACAGATAATTAGTTATGCATTTTAGAATTTTGACCAATCAAATAATTAGAAAATGCCACATAAATAGAGAAATTACAAAAGAAGGGGAGAGGGAGAGGGTCCTGCCGTGTGACCTAGCCCATTTATAGACTATCACGTAGTACGGTCAAGGTCTTCGTTGACTCGCATCAAGGCAAAGAAAAATGTTGTTAAAAGATAATTTTACCCTCGAGCAATAAAACGAATAGAAGACAACAAAAGAGGGTGGAATAGAGAAAGTACATCGGGGACTCTCCCCTTCCACCCACTCTTCCATTTCCGAGAAGTAGCAAAGCTACTCACTCATGACGATTTGGGCAAATCCTCATCTCACAATGAATCAACAAAACAGAAGCATATAGAGGAAGAGGGAAGGGCAACAAGCTTACATGATGGTTTAATTTGGATTTTGGTACCACTGAAACCATGCGAGCAGCACCGCAAATACCAGTCAAAAAATTCGACCACTGACTGGAAAGACGAGAATGAGCAATGAAATTGGAAGTAGGGTAAGACTGGGTTGAGCACAGTGAAGACGTAGACCTGGTCCCTTATTTATAGGTCAGGGTTTCCAACATATAGGGAACAACTCCGCGAAGCTAGGGAGAGGGGTTTTTTGGCATTTATGATTTGATAAAGGAAAACCAATAAATTTGGGATAAAAAAATCGGGACTCCAAGATGAATCCAATGGAGGAAAAATTGAGTCCAACGGATAAGAATCCAGTGAGATATGAGACGAGGAATTTTCGAACCACTGTTCACCAGGATGCGGTCTCCTACCTGAGGTAGGAGATGACCCACATACCATTGGACTGAAAATTCGACGACTGAGAATCATGTGTAAAAAAACGTAGTGTGACACATAAAAGGACATTCCTAATCAAACTTGACTATAGTGTGAATACATTTATTTCCTTTTCTCTCTCCTCTTTTGATGGTGCAAATTAATCCCAAATTGGATTACATTTTGCACATAGGCTAATTTTGATATGTAAAAACTAAATATAAAATTAGATTTGCCTTTTGAGAACTTTTATTGTATTAAATAAATCAATTACTATTTTCTCTTTTCTCCTTTATTAATGGTTATAAGATTATCCAAATTTGATGAAACTTCACCCACAAGTCATATTTAATGTGTTGGATACAAATTTGCAATCAATTTTACATGTTGGAGTTATTTGTGTAATTATTTAATATTTTGAAGGTTCTACACATTTTCTCTCTCCTAATTTCACCTTTTAATCAAACATCTTCCAAATTGGATGAACATTCACTCAAATGCTATATGTATTATGTAGATTACGAATCCAAGATTATTTTCTACTTTTGGATTCATTTATTATTTTATTTTATATTTTGGTAAAAACTTAAATATTCTCTTTCCAAATTAAATTGAATTAATTATTATTATGTGAATAATGTGAAACTTGACTTCCAAGGTAATTGGGACCCAATGAACATGATTCTTAACTTCAATTCTACTTTTGGGATTCCTTTTAATGAGTTATGTCATAATTAATATTTGTGGCCATTAATAGCACATTATTACTTAGGTTATCATATTATCACCCTATTATTATTATTTCTCATCCAACTATGTTAACATTATCTCCAAGAGAATTATGTATACTTTTTTGCTTGAAGTTTTATAATATCTTATGTGACATATTTTATATGTCTATTATTGATCCAAGACTAGTGTGAGAACATTGGGTTATGTTAGGGTAATTTGTGCATGCATTATCTCATTAGGGTTATGCTAAACCTTGTTTGGCTAAGTCCAAAAGGTCAAACTACCAGGGTAGGGTCTGAGATCTAGTATGTTACAGTTGGAATGCTATATATATTTTTAGTTATTATTATATCCATGATTACTATACATGTAAATGAAATTACTAGTACTATGGAAGTGGTTTTATGATGATTATTTGTATTGAGTAACAAGGTACATAATGAACTCAACACTTTGAAACAAAAGGATCATGAAGTACACTTTTTATTATTATTAAGAAATAATGTCATATATACACTAATAAGTCAATTTTATAACATGAAAGCATATACACTTAGTAGATTTGCAAATAAGAAATGATCATTTTAGATGAGGTATTACCAAAAATCATGTTTTGCTTTCTACATTAAATATGTGCCCAATTATCATAAAAAGATAATTCTACCAAGTAAACAATAATTTGAATGTAAAAAGATAAGGTTACTGAATCAATTTTTTTAAAACAAGTAAACATGAGAAGAATCAAATACAAAAAAATATATTTAATGTGTCAATACTTCTCTTCCCATCTTGTAAGGAAATTTTTTCCTCAAAATCATTTTCTTTAACAAATATATGAAGCTCACTATAATGTAGTCATCATTATGCTAAGAGAGAAAATTCCAACTTGATAACAAGACATGTACGCTACTAGATTATACCAACTTCTAGATAGTGGGGGACCATAAATTTACATTAGGGCATGCAATCATATTTGAGAATCCAAACTAAGAAAAAGCTAAATAGTTTTCATTAAACTCAAAATTTGGGTTTAAAATTTAAATAGGAATTTATACCAGCAACGTATAAATGACACAAATATGAGACTATGGTAAAATTTTATATTACTATAATTATCCATCTTTCATATAACTAGGACGAGGATTGGGTGAAGTACTCATTTTATTTACCCACCATGGTGCTTGGTATATCATATGTATTCCCAGGTTGATCATATATGTGATATATTATTTTCATTGCACCTCCTAGAGGTTCATGCATAGGAGTTTGTAATAATAAGTTTAATATTTTATGATCAAGATAATCAATAGTGATTGACTATGATGTGAGTACATATTTCCTAAGTTGGTAATACACTCTAAGGACATTCTAGGCATATGAACTATGTTGTGATAGTGTTCCAGGGTTTAGTATTCTATGTTCTAACAATTCCATATGTGTATTCCATCCAAACTCTAGAAGAAGTGCATGAGTGTTGACTATTTATGACTCTGATACCATCATGTAAAGATTCAATCCTTGGGGACCGAATTTTAATGTAATTAGTTTTAGAGAAATAAACAATCTTTGCATTCATATAAATCTTTATAGTACATGGAGGTACTAAAAAAACTTATACATCAAATATTAGTAAATACATTTTTTGCTAGTTTATTCATCATCTCGAATAGAGGACATCTCATGCAATCTTCTAATAACTCTTCTTCTGAATCTTTTCTTGCTAACCCCATGATAGGTTCATACATTCCCCCAGGGAATATATCACGCATAAATACAAAATAAGGGCACGGGTCAGTCTAAAAGACTGGTACAAAATTCAATTTAAATAAAGTCAATAAATATGCCGTATCTACTCAAGATTTATTAAAAAATGATGCAAGGAGATATAAAATGTAGGCAAGTAGTTCAAAAGAGAAATATAAATGGGTATCGAATTTCAATAAACATGGTGTATCAATTTAAGAAGATTTTCAAGCAATTTAGGCACTTGGTATACAATGTCTATACTTAGGTGACCATGTGTTCTCGTCATCCAAAATAAGAATGACCATGTTAAGTTGAATTTCTAGTCGAATAGGGGACCACAGTCCCTTAGCTCTGTGCATAGTCGTAGAAGTATAATTCCACTAAATAACTGGGTCTTGGCCCTAAAATATGATAGTACCAATTATCATGCTGAATCATCAAGTAATCTATTTGGGGGTCTTTTCAAGAGCAAGATAGAAGTTTCACAAAGTAGACTCCCCAACATTTCATACACATGCATGATATTAAAGAGGGATGTAAACTTCATTTAAATAAAATAAAAGATTTTTGTACCTTGATTCAAGAAAAAAATTAATCAATTCAACAAGGATGTCCTTCACATCAAATAGATTCTACAAATGAATAGGAACATTGGTCATAATCATAATCATAATCATAATCATAATCATTGGCTTGCAATCAATTCTTTATTTTCTTCTTTATTGTTCATCAATGAGATGATTAATTATTATTGCTCATGTTTATGAAATCTTAGAGATAATATGTATGTGAATACTCCCAAAATATTATTTACCATAGTTAATATTTAGTTTCCTATGTTTCATTTAAATACATCAAATGCATATTTACATAGGGTCCACTTATCAAATTAATTTAGTACAGTGAGTATCCTTGTGAACCACATTCTTAAATGACAATTCACTTGATTATTCTTAATTTTTTTATTGCCAATGTACATAAGTATACATGCACGCTACTATATATCCAAATACTATTAATACTAAGGAGCCATACAATAATCCATATACACTTGAAACTTCATTTAATATATGTTGGAGTATGAGATCCTCTAGATTCTATTTCATAAACAATAAAATTTCTAGCTACCAAGTATACTAGTATCCACGTAGGTTGAAAATTGCATGCATATACATTAATAATAGTTATATTTATGGATTACTTAGCATAGTAATCTAGATCTCCATTTAGTATCTCTTTTACTAATACATCTACGAAATCAGGCAGCAATTGCTAGCTTACGTATACATATATACCAATTCATGTAAGTTGGCAGGTGCATAAGACTAACATACATGCGGATGAATAATGAGTTAGTATATGTGTACAATAACACGTATTGTTGATATGAAATAAATCAACTATTAGACCAATATATTCTCCTATATATAAGAGGTTAGCAATTTGTTTCGTGCAAAATTTGCAGTTGTCGTAACTATTAAATCAGTATGCATGACTATATCTACATATATAAATACTACAAGGTTCAAAAGTACACAATTATTAAAGGATTGTGATTACCTTACATATTATATAAATCTGTCTTATTCAATTCATTCTCACTGATTATATTCAAATAATAGAATACAGGGAGTTCACTAACCTATTCTGCGATAGATATACCATTTTCTCTCTTGGCCTTCGCATTCACTGGAACCAGACACCAGGCCTGAGATGATCATTGGAGGATATAGTGTTACTCCAGTTTTTTATTAGTGGTGGAGGTGGTATAGAAGATGCTACCGAAGGTTTGGCTGGGTCTGAGATCTGTAAGGTAGTGTTTCATTTGTAAGTTTCTAGGCATATGCACAATGTGTATGTGCCCTTATATAGAGTAAGGGGTGCAACTACGGTCAGGAGAAATATCAAGATTGGAGGAGGCAATGGCCGTTCAGATGACGCTTTTACGTTAACTACATGTACATTGAAGATTGAAGCATGTGACGCTTCGGAGCTGTTTGCCAAGGCACTAGATGTATTACTCTACGAGAGGAAGATTTCAATGAATTTGTAGGTCGGTGTTTTGGAAAAAAAAGACAAATAACATTGATCTCATAGTCATCCATCGTGAGCACGCAGAGAATATGAAGCGGAGACTGTAGTTGTGATATAAATGCTAACGCTACATTGTAATATATTGATAAGGAAAATGCTAACGCTACATTGTAATATATTAATAAGGAATGCGTTTACAAGGTCTCAATTAATTTTTTGAGATGTTTATCAAGTAATCACCGTGTGACCCTACGAGAATGACAAAGATTCAGCTGATACATTGATATCTTATTTAACTACTCATCCACTACGCATACTGTGAGAGCATAGTTGATTGGAGACGTTTTGATATTTATTAGGTTAAGTAGTGAAATGCAAAGTCTTAACGTGCATCTTTTAAAATATCAACATAAGACATTAGAATTATCTATTAAATACTAGTTGTACTAAATTCTGTTAGTTATATTTCATATCACATTAATCATTAAACAATGCAAACATCCATAAGATATAATTAATCCATATATAGACTAGTGTATCATTTTAGTCCACATAACTTTAGACATGATGTCACTGATCCCTATTATCATGTTAATAATTAATTTCTGGATCACATTTTCATGTTAATATTGAGAATTTCATCACATGCCCAACTCTTGAAACTAATTTAAAAAAATGCCAAAATTCTAAAATATAAACGTCGAATTTGTAAATTACCTAGAAACCATATTTGTAAAGTTGTATTAACATTTAATTGATTCTAAAGCCATATGAGCTTAATTGAAGCATATTATCAATAGTGTGGTCTAATATTTTAAGAATGAGAGACAAAATTAACTTCAAGAGATACAATATATAACCAAACAATGTGCATAAATGAATTTTAAAATCAATTTCAATTATGTGTAAGGAAGAAGACTAGTATGTCAATGGTTCAAATACAATTTTTGAAAGATAAACTAGATTGGATTGTGCCTTGAATGGATCAAGATTGAGTATGTTACAAGTTTTGTCCTTCTTTAGAGAAAGATGAAGGTATTATTACCATGAATCATGTTTAATTATGCTCTTTAGGTTGTTTCAAAATGACAACTTGATTAGAGTAATATAAAAGAAACCAACCTAAGAGTTCCATACTCACCTTTCCTTAATTATTTGAATGCCTGGCTAGGGCACTCAAGTACTAAAATTAGGTAGTATATACTATGTTTTATGTCATGTTCTCAACTAAGACACCATCCTAATCCTAGTCCTAGTGTCTATGTAGACTCAACGATCCTAGAGCTCTAATACCACTAATTGTGACACCATTTGTCACACAAAGTGAGATTACTCAAAACTAAACATGGAATTACCACTAAGCAAGTGCATTACCAAAAAAGAAAGAAAGTTAAAACTGATTTCATAACCATGCATCAAGCGGAACTCATCATGTCTGAAGACATAAACCAGAGCCACTTATATTTCATTCATATCAAAAGATGTTACAAGACATAGTTCATTGGCTATCTAGCAATAATATGTAACATGTGAGAACATGTTCACGTACACAAATCACATATGAATCGTAATTGTATATGTCCAAAAACCAAACCGATGTACAACGTCTATTAAACACCCCAAAGGACCCAAGTGTAAAGGAATGACACATAGGATTCTATTACTAAACACTAGATGTATATCCATGATCCAATAGCTACAATACCTTAGGATGTCTACCTCAGCAAAATGATCTTGATCTCAACATGCACGCTAACCTAAAAGATGTGGAAACCTATGGGGTGAGATCAAACATCCCAGTGAGAGTTATAACTCTCCACCAACATCTATTAAAAGCACAAAAAGCTAACACCAGATTCAACTAAATGATATAAGTAGAGCCATTAATATTCTAAAAATTAATATGAAGAACATGTATATTTTCTATCCATAAAACTATACAAAAGCGAGGCAAGGCTTCAACCACTATTATCATATTTAATCGTACAAAAATACACTACATGACTTTCTTACATATTTTATTATGCCCTAAGGATTTGAGTTGTACCACCCAAATCTAACCACCCCCTACGAAGAGAAACAGATAGTGCCATACAAGGTCTATGGAAAAGCCAAAATCCATGACCTCTCCACCACCTCTTGGTCAGCACAAGAGTAACAGTGACATATAATCAACTGAAAAATCAGCTCACGCATGGCCGTGCATAAAAACACCTCATCCCACCTTGTATATGTCTCATCACTAGTGAACTGAGATACAACCCACAGTCACACTCCTTCTAGGGTATGGCCCGCTGCCAATCCTATGAAGTCTCATAAGAACATATTGAATCACATCACTGAGGCATGACCACAACCATCCTCCAATTACTTGATATTAGGGTACCAAGCTATCCCCACATACTCAATAGTATAATATTTGAGTTTCTCATAAGGGTTACTTGTTTCATCATCCGACTCTAAGGCTGACACTGGAATGGATCTATGGCCAGGGAAAACTACATGATTGATTTTACTTGATTAATTAAGCCAATTAGAGTGTCATTTAGCATCAATCAAGTTACAATGTATAAAACACAGGCAACTACTACAAAAGAAAGAGCATAACACATCATTTGGAGATTTATAACATTTAGAGCATATTTTGCCACATTATCACATAGCACTGTAGTACTACCATCCACAAGTCCATCATCACTATCACATAACCACACAAGGCTACCACCAAAGTCACATCACTGTGGGATATCAATCTCTCAACTCATCATTGAGAATGTCATCTCAAACTAGGAAACATGCCTCTACCAAGTCAAGACCCATTCACATTATCCCTGTATCACATGTGTCTCAACATGCCTCACGAAGGCTATTTTCAATTTGTGTCACATCATACTCATCATAGCATGCACTAGCCATGATATTAAATCACATGTCACTTGCAAGGTTAGGGTTTTATAAACAAGATAGAGAAAGCATCATAACATAGTAACCAACCCAAGAGACAAGTGAATACATCATATATTCTCATATTAGGTTTAGAGTTCCACATTATAGCCAATTAGGGTTTTGAATCATACATCATCACCAAATCGGAAGTACATAGTTTCCCACTTCCTTGGATCACATAAAGGTTAAGCATCACGTTTAGGGTCAAGCGTTATGTTATCAAAATAGTACCATACATTTATCATCATGTGTTCAAGTATGTGTACTAACCACGTATCATGTATAGGTATTAACTCACTTTAATCATATGTGTATGATCCACTATCATCCAGGTCATGACCACTCATTCCACAATGGTGTAGAGACCTATCTAACCTATGTCTTACAATAATTACACATCACTCATATAGGTTTCAACCATCTACCAAGTACATGTCGCTACCATCCACTCATCAAGGTGCCTCGACCACCTCACAACACCTATCTTGACCTCACATTAACATGGAATCATGACCAACACAGATACAGGGTGTTCCGACCACTCTTACACGTGGCGTCATGAGCACCCGCATGCATAACATCTCGCCCGCGGCAGAACATGCTGTCACAACCATCCTCATGATGCAACTTCACGCCCGTGACAAGCATCATGTCACGATCAGATCAAAATGAGGCATGTTAATAAGAAGAAAAAATGGACCGCTGCGACCGAAATTAGACCAAACCAGAGCGTCGACTAGGGTGTCACAATCAGTACACAAGGGGTGCAACTCAACCAACTAGACACAAGGTGTCTTGACTCCTAAAACAATAACAACACATATGATTCGACTCCAAACACAAAAGAAGCCCACTATCTTGACAAAAATCAAAACCAACAACAAGAACACCCTGCGTTATCAAGGTCAAGCTCAATGGATATGAAAAGTGGAAATTAGGGTTTGGAAAGCCAAATCCTCTACAAAAAAATGGTCTTTCTTCACGGGCCAATCATGTGACAAACTCCTATCTACAAGCCCTCACAAATAGGAATGGTTATGGGCTTGTCCCTCACAAATGGTCTGTGTAGAGAACCCATGTGACAAATAGAACTGACCCTCAAAATACTATTTTCACAGACTGGTTAACCCTCACAAATTTTATATTGAGGCACTATTTAGTCTTCACAAATACATTTTTGAGGGGATTTTTAATTCTCACATATACATTCTTGAGGGACATGATGATCCTGATAAATATATTTTTGAGGGGATATTGCCTTCATTAATGTTATTTTTTGAGGGATTATATGGTTCTCAACAATCCAAATTTGATGGACGGTTTGCTCTTCATCCCAACAAATTTAAGGGATTAAAATCCTTCACCGATATATTTATCACAGACTAATCACATTATTATTTTTTATTTATTGTAATTATTTTTGTGTATTTGTCATTATAACAAATATCAATTTTAAATCTCAAGCAATATTTTTATGATATTCACATGAGATCATAACACCATTCACACACCAAAAATTTCACACACGAATGTCGAAATCACCAAAATTAATATTTATAATTGAACCAAAATATTATTCATACATTGTGTGGTCAATATTAATAGAACTAAATATATATAAATTTTGATATTGAGAACAATCAACACATCATGTCTGAAACTCCTAGATCTATAGTGTCTTCAAATTCCTTAAAATTTCATGGTTCTCTTCATGAATGTCATCCCTCATACGATTAGATCCATCATGCTCCTAAAAATGACACCAATATTATATCAACAAAACTTGTAAGATTGATAAATACATAAATAATGATACAAAAATGAAAGTACCTTTATAATTCAATTATGGTGTAATCCAATGTGCATTGAGGGTCTAAATCCATCTTAAAAAGAAAATCTACCTAGCCAATATAAATAGAAAAGAAAGATAAGTTTACCATTCATCTATATCTCAAGGATGATGAAGATGATCAAATAATTTTTTTACATAGATTTATAAAGTGCTTCATCGTCATAATATGATTATTCAATCATGTGCACCAATGATCATTCAAATCTTGTACGTGTAAATTTACAATGGAGTAGAAGTATGCATATATATGGTAGATAAAACACAATTGACTAAAGAAAATATCATTGTTCATAGAATATTTAATAGTTCATTTGAATTGTGAACTCTAGGTGTGAAGAATGTTGGGGCCGATGTGTTTTGTGTGTTTTCATTTAAGGGTGACTTTGTGAAATTTTATCAAAAGGAGGGCACCAACTTTCTATAGTGTCCTTTAAAAAAGTACAACTATATGTCCATGTTTGTATGTTATAATCAACATACAAATTACTCTATATTTGTTATGAGGTACATGTGGATGAAAGCTTGGTGGATATCCATTTGTAGCACTTTACAAGGGAATCATGCCTCCAAACTGACTTTCAACACATTGCATTTGAAACATATTTGTAGTAGGTCTAATTGACTACATTGCATCTGTAACATGCCTAATGCATCCCCACTTGAATTTCTTTGTCTAGGAATCATGGCTAAGCCAGCCCTAGCTAAATTTTGTTGCCTAGGAAATACGGTTACATTAGGACCACTTGTATTGTGTTGTGTGTGAAATGAACCTACTTGACCTATTTGAGCCACCATGAACATGTAAGACACCAGCAATAGTCACATTTGTAGCACATGTATTGTCAAACCCATCCATTTTGTCCAAATTTATGGGATATTCAATTGCACACTGGGTATTAACAACACCACTGTAGAACAAAATATAGTATTACATTGATACATAGAATCAAACTAAAATTACTTGTGGTTGTTGGTACCAAGTTCTTATTTGAGAGACATCATTCTTCAAACCAATTATTGTTTGAGTCTGTTCCTTAAGTGTATCTTGAAATGGGAAATAGTTATAAAATTAGGTCTAAAAGAATAATTTTAACTAGGAATTAACATGTTAACTATTACGACATACACATTTTATATTGTAATCCTCAAGTAGGATTTCATATCTGATATGCTCACCTTTTTCTTTCTGTCCTATCTCTTTGTGGCCAATTCTAATACCTCAAATCCTAGCCTTTTATGAAGGTTTTAAAACTTGCAAATAATCTTCACGTGTTAGCTCATCAACTTGTAGGATTTGATTCTTCTTAGTTTTCTACTTGATTTTCCACAATTTTAGATATTTCCTATTCTAATTACAAAGGACCATATTAAGGAAAAATTCAATTGAGATAAGAAAACATATGAAGATTTCTAGATATGAAGGAAATCAATAGTCGCATGTTGACTAACTAATTTTAGGCTTTTGTCATAAATCTTTTTCAAAAATTTGTTAAGGAGTACATAAGTTGTTCTTCACTGACCTATACATGATTGATAAACTCATTAGTACAAGCATCTATAGTAGCATGATCTAGTCCTAAATCTTTCACAATTATATTTTCTTTATAGTAAGTCTTTGGGCATGACCTTGTGGTCCTTAAGTATGTGTTTGTTATACAGTGAATCGCAGGGAGCGGAATGGTGAGATTATATAAATTATTGCCTGTTTACATGGTGATGGTGTGATGGTGAATGAAAATATTCCATGGTGAATCTATGTAATAATTTTGGCATATTTTTGTCCCCGTGGAGAAGCATGTTGAATGATGGGGTGAAACTTTTTTAAGACTCAAAGCTACTTATTTAGACACCTATGCAAAAGTACTTTCAAATGAATAGGATTCATACTTTTAGAAAGTTCTTTTTATAAATAAATCCCCCCTCCCCATCCATACACATGTAACAAATAACATTTTTTTTAAATCTCCATCTTTATCTCTTTTTCTCTTGCGCACATTACCAAACAACATATTTTAATAATTTTTCCATCCCTACCATTGTCCCCTTCCCCTTGACAATCTATTATTCATCTTTTACTAACATAGTCTAAAAATGTCAAGAATGGATTAAGTTTAAATTATTATTGGGACTGTAAAAAGGTACACATGGAAAAAGTAACATGATCTTACCTAACAATTTTTTTGGCCTCTTCATCTCAAGATTCAGGTTTCCGAACTTCTACCGATAGTACTCATTGATCCTAAAAAGTGCATGACCATTGACACCAAATAAAAAATTGAGGCAAACTGCATGTCAAAATTATCAAGTTAACCTTCTTAATAAACTAAAGAAAGGAGAAAACATCGATCTTGAGACGCGTCATTAACAAACATAATTAAAGCATATCTTTGAGCTTTTTTGACGCTACATTAAAAAAGCATATCCTAAAGTGAAGTCGAATACTCTTAATGCAATAGTAGATCATAGAGTACAATTAAATAGAGATGTGAGAAATACCCATAATAGTAATAGACCATAATAATACTTAGATGAGATGTCAAACTCATCTTAATTGCTCAAATCCTAGTTCTTCATTATCAATAGCTGAGCAGGTATCGACATTGTTTGTTCACCGTACTATAGAGTGAGATTGTGGATTTCACAAAGATTAGGAGCAACGACATAGTCTTGAGAATAGATAACTGTGCAACAAGTGCCCGAATATGTCAAGGCGTATGTAAGAACTTAAGGCCCAGTCGCCGAACTTGTAGAAATCTGGTGACTATTGGGATTTGTCGGTATGGTGCGACGTAAAGAGTAGACTAGTGGACCGTAGAACATGGAGAATAGACTAGAAGAACACAGACCAGCGGCTGTATCATCCGATCAGGCAAGCCACAGATGCGGACAGACTCTAGGCTACGAGAGATGCACTACTCTCATAATCGTTAGACTCGTAGAAACTAGGGATAGCGGCGGTCCCGAGATTGGAGGCACGATATGAAGAATCACCATTGTTGGAGCATAGACCAGCAGCTATATCAAGCGATTACAGAGATGGACCGCATAGAATAACATAACCATACTCCTATGATCATGATTAGTGGGACAACCACTCTCGTGATCGTGGATTACAAAGACGGCTCTCGCGATCCTAATCAGCGCTGAAACTCGTGAACTACGACTTAGGGTTTGTAAAGGATATGCTTGCCTTGCGGTTTAGATATTTATCCTAACAATAATTAATTAGTATATTGCACTAGTTTTGGAGGGAAATAAGGGAGGGAATATCATGTTTTGGGGGAAAATAAAGGAGGGAAGTATGTTAATCTTGTTGTGAGGGACTAGTTAAATCTATAATTTATTTATGAAGGAAAGTAGGTCACAAGGAACTTAGTATTGTGTTATGGACACTGTTGAGGGACAAATCCTTGTTGGTTAGGATGAATCCCTCAATAATAGATGTTTATTTTGAAGGCCTCTAATCCCTCACAATTGTTCTTCACTAAAACCCTTATTTTTTGTAGTGTATATCCCTACAGAAACCCTAAAGTTGACCTAAAGACCCTAACTTGAGACCCAAGTCAGTCTGAATGGTGATTTGTATAAAATAGTGATACATGGTATTGCTTTAACTTTTAGGATAGAATTTCTTGGTTGCTTGTTTGGCTATTCCTGATTGATCTTTCTTGGACTTCAAGTTACTATTGAAACATGTATGTGGTTACACCTCCGACTAACTGTTTTAGTTTTCCCTGCATTTTTTGAGGTTTTACCCGGTTTCTTGAAATTAAATGCTTGGATGATATTTATTTCTTGCAATCTATAAAGCCACTAGGGATATCATAAATTATGCTTATAACTTGCTCGAACCCCGCATATCAACTTTGTGGAAAGTAATGAAAAGTAATGGTGGTGACTTCAAACCAGGTCCCAGATTGGGAAGGTCAAACCATGCCCCAAATTGGGAAGGTCATATGAGGTCAGGCCCCAGATTGAGAAGACCAACATGGTACCTGGGCTCCAGATTGAGAAGGTGGCCTAAAATCTACTACATGGCAAAACCCTAACAGAGGGTATCCCAAAGGCTGAGTAAAATGGGTTGAGAAGTTATGGAGAAAATGATAATTTTGATTTTGTAACAATAATTACTGTTTTTTATGTTGTTACACTTAGATGAAATGTTTTGGTTTCTCTCACATACTAGTATAACATGTTATACTGACCACATGTTTTGTTTGTCAACATTTTAGGACAATCTACTATTGTTCTGCAAATATGATGAAAGACGGACACCCAGAGATGAACGCATCAAACAAAAAAATTTAATGTTACTCTTGGAGGATATAGTTAGATGGTTGTAATTCATATGGTAAACTTTAGAAATCAATATTTTGTTATCATGTTGGAAAATTTATATTTCATCTTGTACCAAACACTTTCCCAATTAGTAAAATTTATTAATTATTTTTGGTTACTTGATAAACCTCGATCATGTAATGAAGGTAATGGCCCTACCCCTCTCGGTCCTCCTGAATAGGGGAAAACAGTGGGAGGGGGTCATTACACTATGTTCTTGTGGGATAGTTTGTGTGTGTGAGGAGTGTGTCTTTTAGGGTTTTACAAAAAAAAATAGCCCAACGTGCCTCGAGGCACATCAAGCTTTTTGGCACCATTGTCAACGAGTGGATTTTTCGACTAGCTAGTTGTTTCATTTAGACTTTTTCTAGTTGTCCTCACCCTCTGTATTATTTATTCTTTATTATATTTTTTCATTTGTGATTCCTTACTTTCTTCTATTTACTTTTTTGTTCTTGTGCTATTGACAATACACGTTCATTCACTACTCTCTACATATTCACTCTTTCTTTGATAATATGGAAAAAGGGTGGGAAAAGCAAAGAAAATAGCACATCATCCAATTAGAGGAATAAGACATGGGAGATCATGAAGAAGTGCATCAGAATATTGCACCTGATCCACCAACACCACGTCCTCTTCATGAGTATTTCACATTACTGCCACTACTACAGAAAATGCTTTTTACAACAGTTCCTTTTCTCAATTTACAACAGGTGTTAACCGTTGTATTAGATCGCGTGGTCTTATGGGGGTGCTTTACACAACATGTGATAGCATGTTGTAATAGATATATTTTATACAACAGTTGAAACATGTTGTCTTTTAAGGAATGACATATTGTAATATGGGTATTTTACACAACATGTGGTGCACCTATTGTAATATATATTATACAACAGTTGAACGACGTTGTCTTTCGCTAAACACACCCGTTGTAATAGGGGTATTTTTTACAACATGCGGTTCACCCATTGTAATATATATTATACAACAGTCGAAGCATGCTGTCTTTCACTAAACACACCTGTTGTAATAGGTAGGTCTATTACAACATGCAGTGCACCTATTGCAATATACATGTTTATACAACAGTTGGAGTATGTTGTCTTTCCATACATTTAACCGTTGTAATAAGATTGTTTAGACAACATGGTGTGTGTCTGTTGTAATATACACAATTTATACAACATGTTATGCATGTTGTAGTTCACTAGAAACACCTTTTGTAATAGGTGTATTTTTTCCTGACAACCATATTGTAATAGGGGTGGATAACACAACATGTGTTGTTTGTTGTAGAATCATACATTTTACAACATATTATTAACTGTTGTCTTTGATTAGAGTTTGATAGGTCATATATCGAACCAATTGTATTGATCAAATTAACCATATTTTTTTATTACCTACCGGAATACCGGTTACATAGAAAGGCTAAGTGAGAGCAAAGACATTGAAAAACTGCTCCTTGTCCTTGGAAAGGGTTGCAGCAGCTTGATCCGGGCACGAGGTCCATTTAGTTGACATGGATGGTTGCTTAAGACAATGCTTCGCAAGCATGTCTGTGAGCTTATTCTGGTCTCTCTTCAGGTGCACTAGCCCTTGCATCATCGGTTGCTGGAGAAGCTCCCGTATCTTCCTAACTAGAAGGAGATACTTCTGCGGTGGCTTGACTGTGTCTTCTACCCACATAACGGCATTCCGTGAGTCCGTAATGATGGTTATCATTTGTAGAGAACTCTGTATAGCCAGATATGCTCCTTGGATAATAGCTTTCAGTTCGCCTTCCATCGCATCAGTGCATGGGTGCTTCTTGGCTTCTCCTTTGATCCAGTCCCCTTCTGCATTCCTTGCAATCACACAAGTGCGCGACTGGTTGCTAGCTGACGATATGGCCACATCAACATGGATGACAGTAGATTCCTTAGGGAGCATAAGTGACATCATATCTCCTATCGCATCCGCTAAGGAAGAAGTGGGTGGATTTAATGCTTGTTGGATAATGTCTGCTTCAGCTCTGCAAATCAGTGCTAGGACCCAGTGAGGAATTGCTTTGTGCTCAAAGATGGCCGCATTCCGATTCTTCCACAAACTCCAGCAGGTGACAGCAAAGGTCGTTTTCCAGCTTTCTGCCCCTAGATACGAGAGGTTATAGACCATCCAACTGAGTATGTATGGGCTAGTGTAGAATTGCATGGCTTGAGGGGGAAGCAGGATGTTCCATACCATTTTCGCTTCCTTACAGTCTCGCATTACGTGCATGCCATCCTCAGCCTGAGCATCACATCTGGTACACTTGGTGTCCTCCGTCATTTTCTTTTGCTTCCTAAGCACATTCGTAAGAAGTCGATCGTGTCCAAGCAGCCATAGATGAGTTTTGATACGGTGTGGTAGCATCTGCGCCCAAATGGTCCCGAAGAGTGGTTGATTTGCGTTCTGCAGGCTTTGGTTAAGAATCGTGTATGCTGAGTGAATGGTGAAGTTCCCGTGAGTATCAGGTCTCCAGATGCGAGTATCCTCTCCATAACAGATCCTTGGTGTAGGCATTGCCTCGATAGTATTTGCAGACTCCACATCGAACCAGTAGTTTATGAATTCCATGTCCCAGGATCCGTCTTCTTTGACAAGGACAGTTACCTTTAGGTCCAACAGGTCATTTGGTGGAGATAGACCCGACTTTAGAAGGGGGCGGTGTCCGCCAGAGATCCACTCGTCATTCCATACCAAAGTCTCCTGTCCAGAGATAGTAGTACGGTAGGACTGCTGCAATAATAATGGAATGTGACTTCTAATACTTCTCCAAAGATGAGAACCGGTTGTTTTAACTTGTCCTCTGAATTGATATTTTCCATACATTACCTCCACCCAGGGAATTTCTCGCCTTTGTATGAAGTCCCATGCTAGCTTCATGATTAGAGCTGTATTAAAATGTCTCGTTTTCTTCAACCCCAGCCCCCCTTGCTTTTTTGGTAAAGTGATACGCTTCCAGGACACCAGATTAAGACGACATGATGGGTTGTTTCCGTTCCAGATGAAATTTCTCATCACTTGATCGATCCTATCACAAGTAGCTATCGGGAGTTGAATTGCTTGCATGATGTAGCTGGCCTGTGATTGGAGAACTGACCTTGCCAAGGTGATCCAACCAGCTAGAGAGAGGAGATTGTTATTCCAGGAGTTGATGTGTTTATGAAACTTCTCTAAAAGGGATGTGAAGAGCTCTTTGCTTTTCCTCTTGTGAATGATAGGCACACCCAGGTGGCGGCCCAGGTTGCTGGTCTCAATTATCCCCAGTTTCCTACCTATCTGGTTCTGATTCCTCCTGTTAGTGTTATTTGAGAAGAACACAATAGACTTTTCGTGAGAGAGGAAAAGGCCTGAAGCGTCGCTGAACCTTCTCAAGCATCTGCTTATTGTCTTAGCCTGGTGAACAGAAGCCTCGCCAAAAAGGATGATGTCATCCGCAAAACTCACATGTGTGATCGACACCTTAGCTTTGGATATAATTATCGGTTTCCAGTTTCCTTCTGCAACCTCTTGGGATATGGATTGGCTAAATCTCTCAAGGCAAAGAACGAAGATGTAAGGAGATAGGGGGTCTCCTTGTTTTACCCCGTAGGAAGGATAGAAAGAGCCAACGATCTCACCATTCCAAAGAATAGAGGACTTGCCTGAACTTATGATCTGCATGATGATATGAATGATATTTCTTGGAATCGAAGTTCTAATCAGCGTGTCATGGATGAAGTGCCAACTTAGCTTGTCAAACGCTTTAACTAGATCCAGCGTGAGAGCAAGGTATCTCCTGGCACCCGAATAGGATTCCATAGAATGAATGACTTCCTGCACAAGGGTGATATTGTCTCCAATCCTCCTTCCCGGGACGAAGCTGGATTGGAAAGGAGAGATCCATTCTTCCAAGTATGGTTTGATGCGTGCTGCAATCACTTTTGAGAGAAGTTTTGTGCAAACGTTGTTCAGAGAGATCAGTCTGAACTGAGAACAGTGCTCTAGTGTGTTTGTCTTCGGGATGAGGACGATAGTTGTGTCCGTCGATGAAGCAGGTAAAGGGGTTCCCTGGAACGGTTCCTGAATGAAGGTGCAGAGTTGAGATTTCATGCGATTCCAGTTTGTTTGATAGAAACCAGCATCAACCCCATCAGGTCCTGACGCCTTGACCGGGGACATGGTGTGGAGAGCTTGTTTGATTTCGTCTTCATCCGGAGTTGCTTCCATCCTTGCCGATTGCTCAGTTGATAAAGGTTGGAATGCACCAACAAAGGTAGCAGTCCTTGCTTTTCTAACGACTGCATTGGAATCTTGATAAACATTTGCAAAGAAATTTACAATAAGGGACCGGATCTCGTGCTCATCATCATGCCAAACTCCATCATCGTCCTTCAAACAAGAGACTTTGTTGAACCATCGTCGAGCTTTTGTGAGGGAATGGAAGTATCTAGTATTGTTGTCTCCGAGCTTTATCCAGTTGCATCGAGCTTTTTGCTGACTTTCAGCCTCCTCTCTTCTAAGAATGGTGTCCAGGCTCACTTGTAAGATAATGGTTTCTTTCGCCATATCCTGGTTGAATCTAAAGGCCAAGTTCATCTGATTCCACCTGATTTTGTTCGTAATCTGGTCCTTGTTCCTTCTATCCTCTTTCTGCCTAGCAGCATCCCACGAGACTGCCCCTTTCAGGAACGTGGAGTTGGCTTCCATCAGATTTTTTCTATATGGCCAAGAGGAGGAGGAGAAGCTGTCGTACCCAAGCGTCAAGTGCCATCTAGCAGATGTACGCATGGTCTACCTCCCTCCCTGTTTGTGAGATGACCCCGAAGACACCATAATCGGTTCATGGTCTGAGTGATTTCTCTCTAGGACATGTACCTTGTTGTTATGTGTGTAACATCCCAGGATTTGAGGCATTGGATAACATGATCTTAAAAGGAATGATTGGACTACCCATATCACCAAGGTGCACCTCCTTTTCCGGGAGCCCATCTCTAAAGAACTCCATAGTTAAGCGTGCTCAGCTTGGAGTAGTACTAGGATGGATGACCAGTCGGGAAGTTGATCCTGGCTTGCTCGTGAGTGGACAAAAAGCGTGCAGTTAAGGCTAGTGGTGGTCTGTGGGGCCAGTCGTCATTCCTGAAACTCTAATAGAGCCATGGGAAGTGGGCTCGGGCTTTACAAATGGTATCAGAGCCATAACCCCTCCAGTAGGTGGGGCCCACATGGGCATGTGGCATGCCAGTCTTGAGCCGTGCGGTCCAGGCAAGATGGAAAGGGCTATCTGTAGAGACGAGATGGAGCCACCCTTGCGCTGGTAGCCGTGGACGGGAGCTGGGTGTCCATGGGTCATTGTGGGTCTGCACTGAAATGGGGTCAGATTATGAGGCCATATAGTTGAGCCTTGACGAGGACGTCAAGAGTCTAAGTGGGGGAGATTGTAACATCCCAGGATTTGAGGCATTGGATAACATGATCTTAAAAGGAATGATTGGACTACCCATATCACCAAGGTGCACCTCCTTTTCCGGGAGCCCATCTCTAAAGAACTCCATAGTTAAGCGTGCTCAGCTTGGAGTAGTACTAGGATGGGTGACCAGTCGGGAAGTTGATCCTGGCTTGCGCGTGAGTGGACAAAAAGCGTGCAGTTAAGGCTAGTGGTGGTCTGTGGGGCCAGTCGTCATTCCTGGAACTCTACTAGAGCCATGGGCAGTAGGCCCAGGCATTACAATGTGCTTGATCAATCCATTGACGATTCCCCAATGCCCTATCTAACTTGTCATAAAGTGAGCAGGCTTCGACGGCGTCAAGGAAGTCCTGGTTGTTAGCCTTATCAAAAGTGTTGCTGCCGAACTTTTCAGAGGCGTACATGACAACGTTAAAGTCTCCCATCATGACCCAAGGCTCGCTGATGGAACAAGCCAGGTCGGTGAGATGCTTCCATAGTAGTTTCCTTCCGCTCCTCGTGGTGCTTGCGTAAACGAATGTGTAGAGAGAGTTCTGAATCTTGCAATGTATGAATTGTTTATGTGACAAAATGATCTCAAGATCGATATCACGCTTCCATAGGATCCATATACCCCCAGAGAAACCCATAGCTTCAACTCTATGGGATTGAGCATACCCCAGCTTCTTGATAATTTTCAGGGCTCTTTCTCTGCTGCATCTTGTTTCAACACGAAAGAAGACCGAGACGCCATATTTCACAGACAGATCCTTGACGGTGTTTTGGGTGTCTTTGTCGCAAACACCTTGAACATTCCAGGTGATTACCTTCATTGGCATGATTCATTGAGGGTAGAGCTCCCCATTTCCTTCGCCTCCTTCTCTAAATCTTGGAGCAGTGAGGTTTTCCCGCATTTCCGACTAGACGATTTGCCGCCTTCCCCCGCGTTAACGATCTTGCGGTTGCGTAGGTGTATCCCTACTGAATTCCGACCAGGACACCTGTAGGGCGATGGTGGACCGGTGGTTCTTGCCGAGCCACCAAAGATGAAGGGGGTTGTGATGAATGGATGACTGGGGTTCTGTCTGCCATGGACTGTAGAGTCTCCTGTAGGGTTTACTGCTGAATGGACCGAGTTCTGTTGTGTTGTTTCTATGGTTTCCTGTGGATCTTTATTTCTGACTTGTGGGTGCGTCTCTTTGGATGCATTGGTAGCCTTGTTAGTTTTCTTGTGATTTTCCTTGTGGGATTTTTTCCGTTGACTCCAGTCGATTCCATTCACAACTCTGTCAGAAACGTCGTCTATGTTGATGACCTCCCTGACCTCACCTTCTTCCTCCTGAACGTCTAGGGTTTGGAATCTATTAGCACGTCTCGTTGGAATACCGGGGTTGCTGGTTTGAGCTGTCTTGTTCTTTCTTTGAATTGGCTTTGCATAGATGTGCTCTGTGAATCCTTTGGCGTTAGAATGTTGGGGTGGGGGATTTGTGCCATCTGTTGGAGCGTGCTTCCTTGCCTCGTTCTCTGCCGTGATCCGTCTTGAGCAGTCCTTTTATAGATGCCCCGCTCGTCCACAGTACATGCATATGAAGGGGATGTTCTCATATTCTATGAGATAGCGGTTTCCCTCAATCATGACCTGGGGGGTGAGAGGTTTGGCCATGTCCAACTCCACGGTGATTCTGGCGAAACGACCCCATTGTTGACTTATCGTATTGAGATCGACCTTGATCATCTTCCCAATATAGTCCTCAATTTCTACAAGCAGTGCTTCCCTATACAGATGTAAAGGTAGATTAGGAATACGCAGCCAGGCGACCACCTTTGGCACAGATGATGCCTCCGACGAGAATTCTGGTTTCCATCTCTGCACCGTCAGGTAGGATCCGAACAGCGGCCATGGGCCTCTGGTGAGCGCGTGCATGAAGTCGTCCTCACGCTGGAGTTGGACGATGAAGAAATCGTTGGCCAGATCTATCAGATTAAATCCTCCAGTGGGTTTCCACATAAGCTTGATCCTGTCCCTTAGGGTCAGGTAACCGATCCCCTTGGATAGAAGCTTCACGATAACCGTGTATTGCCATGGCTTCATCAAGTTATCCCTCGCTTCCTTCTTCAGGTCGAAAGCCGGGAGGCCCCCCTCTGACGAGACAATGATATCCGCCCATGTCAGGTTAATACTGCAATCCTCTGCATCAATACAGATGTACCCATGATCTTCTGAAGAAGCCTTCCCCACTGTATCTCTGTAAGATGGTCTCGCTCGCTGGGATGTTCCTTGGTCCGACCCCGCCGTAGAGTCCGTTAGAGCAGGGAATTGCGGCGCTGCGGCCTCTCCTGTGTCGACTTCCATGTCGTGGGAAGGATTGCCCGCGCTTTCTCCCTTGTCCCTCCGGTAACTCGCATAGTTTAGATTGATGCCTGTGTTGCCCAACGTAAACGGTTGGTGACGAGCCGACTGTCCTCCGTCTCCGTCATCATCCTGCAACACGTCGCCATGCGTGTCGCCTCCGCCGCCGCCCGTAGTACTAGGGTTTCCCATCTGGCAGACTTGAACTGTATCTATAAATTAACCATATTATTAATAAATTATAATAAATATGCAATTATACTTTTTCATTTCACAAACACACACATAGTTGAACAAAATTTCCATCAAACCTTGAAAGAAACTCGTACTAAATTTAATTAATATTAAATCATCCATACAACGATTCAATAATACAAAGTACTGAGTATCCACTCTAGAATCGAACTGAAAACTAACTTAAAAAGTTTCACACATTGATCTATGGTAAAGAACAAATGTCTCCCCCACATGTCACATAATCTTATGTGTGCTCAAGAACACATGTTGCCCACTCGTTTCGGACCTCATCGATTTCCTCTTGGTTGAAGCAACAACCAATATACTTTGAATAATACTACAATCAAATGACAAATATATTAACATATTGTGATTTTTTCAATTTATTTAGAAATTTGAACAAACTAAAAGAATATAATGTTAAGTAGCTTACACATTCAGGAAAATTTCTATTTCTCGCATCAAAGATGTCTTTCATATACTTTAGCACATAATACCCGCAATCTGTATTGTTCAGCTGCTTTGGACACTATACAAAATAAATATTAATTTTTTATCCAAATAATTGTGAGAACTTGTTAGGTAAACAGAATCAAAAATATTCAAATCTTTGTGCAAACAGAATCAAAAATGCTATTCCTGGAACATTTGCAAAGATTCAAACCCATGAAGAAGTCAAGCTTACAACAATTCCAACGGTGACTGAAACATGGCAGGTACTGAGTTGCCAATATTTTTGATACAAGATTTATCATACAGAAAATATTCAAATCTGAAGTCAATTATCAGTTTACCAACAAAAAACATGACATAGGAGGATGAGGTATTTCCTCCTGTTGGCGGCATGTGTATGCTATTAGTAGTAGATCTTGATTAATAAAACCACATTGGTTAGATATATTTAAGATTCTAGAGGTTTGTCTTACTCAATTAGATAGTGGTTATATGATTAATGTAATAGATTGATTGTATGCTTTGAAATCTCATGTTAGTGTCTATTTCCAGATATCAACATTTAAAGAATAAAAAATGCCTAAAGTACAAAAAGTTGTCTAAACTGTACGGTCTCACATTTCTTGATATGACAGGTATGCTATTACCATGTCATATTTTTTAATGTGCATTTTTCATATAGATTTGTTGATTCTGATTGCAGATTTTTTTTTTTTTGGTCGGCGAAAACTCATGCTGCTTTTTTTGTATTTTTCCTGTAGTGTCTGTATAAAACTTCCACCTTCAAACAAAGGCAGAGAAAACTAAACAAACTATACAAAAAATAGGTGTTGAAAAGGATAGCCACAAGAATCTAAAGGAAACAAGGAACTCCCACAGAAATATATGTACAGAAAACTCAGAAGCCTTCCACAAACAAAAGGATAGCCATAAGCTCAACCTCAAGAATGTAGGTCCAGCAATCCCACTGACTAAAGAAACTAGCAGGCAATATAAATCCTCAAAAGAACTCCAGGAAACCACTATCCAGGGGAAAAAAAGAATCCATCCAAGCTTAAGGAGGAGCCCAAAGGGTTAAAGACATCAAAGAAGCAGGAAACATCCACTCAAGCATCAGGCAAACAGAAGAATATCCACAAAAACTCTTCGCTATCCCAACAACCAAAGGACCAAAGTAGCCAAAGAAGGGTCCAAAAGTGAGAAAGCCACCATATCTGCATATAAGCATTGCCAGTAGAAACAGGAAAGGGGAGAGGGGAGCCTCAACTCTCAGAAGGAAAGGATACTCAACCTTCACCACCAGACCGAGTAAAGCCCAGAGTTGCCAAGGTTAAGACCTTACAAGAAGCCTCTAAGGTACTCCAAGAAAAAATAAAACCAGGAAGCTAATTCAACAGTCAAGATCAAGGTAACTTGAATACGAACTCAAACAGCAGCAAACAGAAGCTGATTGCAGATTTTTGATTACTTATGTTTACTAATTTATTAATGATGATGTGTTTTGCAATGTTCATTATCGCCACCATCTCCTACTACCGGAAGCCTTGCACAACTAAATTATGATTTCCTTTTAGATCTGTCCACAACTACTTGTATGAGGTACAAAATGAAACGTTGAATCATTACTCTATGTAAAGCTGCACTTGGATCCTCACATGACTATGCCTACAGAGTTTCAACTCAGAGGTCATTACATAAAAATGTCACATGATTCCATTATCAACTAGAATTAAGAACTATATTCAGATCTAGAGAAAACTGAAATTGGAATCTTAGAAAGCTCAGTTTCTCTCTATGGTAGTGAGGATGGAGCTCATCTTTACAACTCTCACAGCTTATCACCTACTCTGGACTGGTATCTTTCCTCTACCGAAATCAAATGTAGATGAAATTGAACGCCTTTGCCTCAAGTTCCAGTGGGAGGATAAAGAAAATAATCACCATTTTCACACCATCTCTTGGGATTTCATTTGTTGTCCTAAGGAGGAAGGAGGTCTGGGCATTCGGAAAGTGGAGGACTGGATCAAGGCAGGTATGATCCGTAACATTTGGGACATAGAAAATTGCGAAGAACTGCCATGGGTCTGATGGGTACACAACAAATACCTATGAGGGAGCAGTATATGGTCCTGCTCTAGTCACTAGGACCAAAGCTGGTTCTGGAGGAAACTATTGAGATTCAGGGATACCCTTTTACCTATGGTCTGTTTTCAAATCGAAAATGGTTCCAGAATATCCTTGTGGCATGATCTATGGGTGAACAGACAGTTTCTTGGTTCTCTAATTGGGAACAACCTCATGTTAACTGGCTTTGGTACAAAACAGAAGTTGAAAGATTTTATCTGTGACTCAGCAATGGCGTCTCCCTTCTTATCGGGGCATTCACGCCATGGAAAAGGTTTCGAGGATATTGTCCTGCATAAAGAGGACTGTTGTTACTTGCTGAACATGAAAAAGAATACTCTACAGGCTGCGTGGGAAATCTGCAGGTATAAGTCACCTAAACTAGACTGGGCATGCTGGCTATGCAGGTCCAAAGCTCCTCACAGGTTCACCATTACTGTATGGAAGGTCTTCCATGGAAGACTCACCACCAAGGACTTTATCAAATAGAGAGGCATCAACCTCGCATCCAGATTTTGTCTCTGCCAAACTGTTGAAGAAACTAATGAGCATATAGTCTGGAGATGCCCATTCACAAGACATATTTGGCACCAAGTTGTTGTTGTCCTGAAGAGGACCGCACCCTGCAAAGCAAAAGACCTGTTCAATCTGAAAAATAGCAGGGGCACCATCCTAGCTATTACCATTCTTTATCATGTTTGGCTACTAGAAATAAGTTTATCTTTGAGGATAAAAGGTTCCTATCCCCACTTGTAAATCCTCTACTTGACATAATGAGAGGAGTCCCACTTGTAAATAAGTTTATCTTTGAGGATAAAATGTTCCTATCCCCACTTGTAAATTTATGTTAATGACCAACACAAATATGTAAATAAAGTATAGTTTTACATAGATCTCATTCATAAGTTAATCCCCTAATAATGTTTCCTTCTATTTTAATTTCACGTGCAGTTTTACAGAAATCACTAATGGCATTACTAGTGGCATTTTTTTTGTGTCTCAGCTGTAGCAGATTCTTGAGAGATTCTCTTCTTGGAGATTTCTCTTCTTGAAGACACTCATTTTCAACCATTCACTAGTCTTGTTATTCAATTTCAGAATCAAATTGCTCTGTTTCCTGTTATAGATAAAGGCATGATATTATTTAGTGTTGATGTTTTTCGAGCTGCATCCAATGCAGATGAACATGTGTAATGTGAAAGATACCCTGGTCCTTTCTTCTGCATTTTGAATTTATTTTAGCACTTTTGCATCTAAAATAATAAAGTACTAAATATTTATACGAGGTCCCTTTTATAATCTGCTAATCGGTCAATCACATTTATGCTTCAATAGAAATTCATTTGTATAGCAGCATGTTTGAATCTGACAGCACCTGCTTCATTTTTCCCAATTGCAACAACAACAGTGTGTCCCTTCTTGTAGGCCACATCAGCAAACACCATGACAAGATCTCAACCCAACTGATTATTAAAGGAGATATAACCATTGAATTCTATGAGTTAGAGGTTGTAGTGTCTATCCAAGCTTGTTAAAATTTTGAAATATGACTTCGAATGGTCATAACCTGATATTTTCTGGGGCACTATTGTCCCTGAATAACTTCTTTGTTCCTGAACTTCCAAATACAACATGTTGAATTCTTAGATATGTGGCCCGCCTTATTTCTTTATGAGAAGGACCCTCCACAAAAAGGACGATGCTCTGCTTAGTTTTCGTGTAAAGACTTTATAGAAGGTTAGGCATCAACTTGTTGGTATTCGCATATCATGTCCCTGAAAACTTGTGACCCAACACAGAGCATTCATTTTGTTGAACCACTTTCTGGGGATGCTTACTTATATCATGATCCATAGTCTCAAGTTTGAAGAAACCAGAGCTCTTTGTAAGCATTACAAGAAACTTGTGTCAAGTGATTAAGTGATGAAAGAAAAGACCCAGACAACTTTCTATTCTGACCAGCGCATGAGTCTTGAGCTGTTCACAACTCTTCCAAAAATTCAATAGTACTTGGAGAGGTCCTTTTGGGGTGCAACTCATCTATTCTAGGTATGTCTTGAAAACACCCTCAACCTACTAATGATTAATCTTATGTAATGTCTGGCTTATGTGATGTGATGAGATATTGCCCTATAATGTGGCTTCTTGGTGCTTGTGGCTATTTCTTAGGGGAGTGATAATAGTTGAGCTTGATTCCTTACCTCAGGCCAAAGTTCATGTGTGGTTGTTTGGTCAGTTCCAATCACATCTTGTTTATTTTCTATTATTTAGTCAGATTATTTATTTATAACTTGTGAAGTGTGAGATACCACATTGTATATATTACTTAAGATCTTTGTTTTCTACAGTCTTATTTATAATAATTCTGGATTTGTGGTTGTCTCATAAATGTTGTCATTTTTGCAGGTGGGAGAAACCTCATCATGGTCCTCCTTTTAGATATGAACTTTGGTCATTAAAACTATGGCCCAATGTATACCCTGTTGCTACTGTAGGTCAACTTCATTGGACTTGATTTGTATGCACCTATAGGTCAACTTCATTGGGTTATCTATACATATTATGAATTTTCTATTGATATATTTCATCTTGCTTTAGTTTTGTTACATAGACCAATTATAGGTCATGTAACTTCATTAGTGAACCTTCATATGGTGATAGTTAGCTATTTAGCACCATTATATTTCTAAGGCATTTTCAAGATGACAAGGTATAGAAATTAACAATTGCCCTTGGATGCCCTTGATGATATTGACCCAAAGAAGATCTAATCGATATATGTAAAAATAAGAGCATTTGTAAAAATAACACCATATCAAATCAAGTAGCAGAATCTGAAGAAACTAGAACAACACTTCTATTGGTGAATCAGAAAGCAATATTTTTCTGGATCAAAATGGTAAATTACCTTGATAATTTCCCATTTCAAATTCTTCCTATATTGAACATCTCTCTTTTGATAAACTTTATGAGTCCTATTCAAATTCATATCAAGAATTTTATGCATTATAGTAACTATATATGGAACTTTCAATACATGTATTATGTAATTGAAATTGTTTTATGAAGTACTTACAACTCCATGAGTTTTTCCACATTCCCAAGAAATTTTCCTCGTAATGGATCAAGATAGTGGCACTTACCCCACATAGGGTCGAAGACGCAAAGTATCCAATGTCCCCTACGCATACATGAGTATTACATTTTAAGATTAATGTATTTTTAAGCAACATTTAAAGTAAAGAAATAACAGGCAATCGACAAAAGGTATGTGTACCCCACATTATAAGGTATAAAGAACAATTCTAATCTTTGTTTCTTCCCTCTAATGAACTCATCTGCTATGTACTACGCCCGAGTCTCCACTTTATCATTGTATAACGGATCTATAAAATGTGGACATATAAATCCAAATATATTAAATATATTTCCCGAGGTCACTTTGTTGAACAAATCCCTACAAAAAAACACATATTTAGTCTTTGTACTTGTATAGAAACAAATAATTAGTCTTTGTACTTGTATAGAAACTTGTATAGAAACACATATTACTCATATAGAAACTTACTTTATATACACCGATATGTGTGAGGCTTCTAGTTGGTCTTTATCATGGCATATTTTAACCAATTCTGGTGTGATAATTAGCTCATGTGTGTAACCTACTACATCTTCAGACATCTGAAGAGAGATGTTACGATTCTCATCATCTTCCACATACACCATCAACAATTTCATCTTTGTTGGAGGCTTTTTGCATGTTGGCTTGACGGGACTTGAGACTTCATCACAATTTTTTCTAGTTTTTGAATTTCCTGTTTGTGTGTTTATTGATTCGCTCACTTTTCTTTGAGACAATGAGTCTTGGGATTCCTTGCATATGATTATAAAAATAAAAAATATAGTTTATTAATATACATGATTCATTTCAATAAATTAATAAAAACACTGTCAAGTTATCGCATATGCCTTCATATTTATTTTGATCAATTCTGTAGGCCAAGGAAGGTAGGTGCCTATGCCTTGACAAACTTAATAAACTTCAGCCATATCTAAAGGTATTGGCACACTTTCTTCAGGCATCAACGGGGTATCAATTATTACTTTTTTGTGTTTTGGATCCAATGCCACATTGTGAAGGATAATTGGCTCATTTGTATGAGATATATACACCCTTCCATCAGCTACTGAACGTAATGGATTATCCAACATCAAAATACACTTGTGATAGCCCTACAAAAATCAAATATAGATATTGTCAACATGAGAAATCACTGTCTCTAACATTTACTACATAACAAACTTGTTGATTACCTCAGGTAGATGTGAGAATTGTGCAAGTGGACAATTAGATTTGGAAGTAGGGTATTGGTCTGTATCCCCAACATTGTCGAGATCCTTGCTCGTATTCTTCCCTTCAAGATACTTGATCTTCATGGACAAAGCTTTAATGGTCTGTTGCATTTGTAACAACATATGGGATGGTTGATCATTTGTTCGAGCCACACTTTGACAATATTTTGTAATTGTTATTCCTGGTCCGGTTGCTCTCGCATGTCCTGGGTGATCCTTTTTTCCCAATGCCATTGTTAACACATCATTACATCCCTTCTCACTAACGAGTCCCTCAAAAACTTCCTGAGATAGAGCATCCTTGCAAAATATAAAACATACATATGTAAAAATAATAAAAACTATATATTGTGATGAAAAATCAACAAGATAAAAAATTAAGCTTACAATCTTGTACACCACTTCCTTGACCTTGTCACTAGTAACAACACCAATTTTGTCCATTCTAGCTCTTTTCCATAATTTTTCTCTAGAAATCTTTGAAATAACTGGATCTAAACTATTCTCACTGATCTATTTATAATATGATAAAACAACAATATTTTTATACCTCTATATGAAATTTCACAAATTGCTTTAAAATGAATCAAATCTTATAATTTCTTGCTCTAGGCCAACATATCCCTTACGAGAAATTCTAGGTCGATACTCATTCTTTGACGATAATTCTCTTCTAGCCTTACTTCTTCTCTGGTTATTTTTATGAACAATAAATATGAAAATATATTTAAATGTCTTACAAGAAAATCAACAAAAGTATACTAGTTAATATTATCACCTTAAATTCTTCGGTCAATCGAATCATGACAAAATCCACCCATTGATCTGTAGATATAAAATCATATTCTTTGGGTGGGTGTTTGCATATGTTTCCATCTTCGTCCCTCATGAATTTTCTTGATAATCGAGATTTGAATTCCCTCCATCTATCATTGGCTCTTTGTAATACCCATTGCTTTCTGACAGATCCAATCGAAAAAACACCCTACAAATAACAAAATCACATACACATAAAATATAATATAATATTTTTATACAAAAAATATATATAAAAAATATTAACGTCTACATACTCACCTCAATCTCTTCCCAAATAAGGTCCTTGAGACCTTCTCCCACATCACTCCAAGTATCGATGTTGATTGGAACTCGCTCTCGGGATGCGACTCCAATATAGCTGTTGAAAATGTTTCGGGTTTTCCTAATTGGTTGTCCTTCTGAATTCCATTCCAATTGAATTTTTTGTCCTTTACGTCTCTTTCTTGAAACTTTAGGCATTGTGGTACGACCCCTACTAATCGTTGTAGTCGTTGATTCGTCTTCATTGGAAGACATCTACAACAAAATTTGGTACAACAAAATATTAGCAAACTGTATATAAAACAACATAATAAAATCTTACAAAATTTAAGACATATTTACATTCATTACAGAAAGATATTAGTGCACATCAAGAAAATGCTAATACTTACTCTCACTTATGCATACGCTGTTTTTTATTTTTATGCACACTGACATCATCAACAAATGCCCCATCATTATGATCTTCTCGAGCACATATCTCTTCTTCTTCAACAACAAGATCATCATTTACAGACAGATGGAATGATTGAAGACAAAGAAGTTTCTTCTTCTAAAACGATGTCATCGTCATCATTATCTCCTTCATGGGGCCTTCTTCTGTGAGATAAGACTACAAACCAGCCCTTGTTAGCTGTGTCTATCACATAGAAAACTTGTTTTTCCTATAATGCCATTATAAATGGATCGTGTTTACATCCCTCCCTATCTAGGTTGACTAAGATCAATCCATCTTTTGTGCGTACACCCTTATCATTTTCAGCCCACTTGCAACGAAAAATAGGAATCTGAAACGTGCTGCAGTCCAACTCATATATATCTTGGATCACACCATAATAGGACATGTCACACCAGACTGGATTTTTGTCTTTAGAACTAGCAATGTGCAAAGCTTTGGATACCAAAGACACCCCACTATTTTGCATCGTGCTTTTGTCATCTTGACATTTTGTATAGAAAGTGTATCCATTTATAAAATAACTAGTAAATGACAACACGGTTGATTTAGGCCCCACAGATAACCATTTCAAGGTCTTCGAAATAGAATTTGGTGAATGATCAATCTGTTCACTAATACGATTCTTTAACCATTCGGCGAAACAACGGATGTGTAAGTTCATTATATCCTACTCATTCTTAGATCGGTAACGAGTTTGTAAATAATCAATGTGTTCTTTAACATATGGTTCAACCTCGGTTGTATTACGAAGGACATACACATGCGTTGTGTGTAATTCATCAGTTGAAAGTCGTACAAACTTGCATCCTGTACTGCCTTGTCCATCAATTTTTCTGACAAGTTGTGATTTAGGAAGACCAATGGCTTCAACATTGGATAAATGTTGGACACAAAATTCAATAGCCTCTTCTACTATGTAGCTTTCCACCATACAACCCTCGGGTCGATATCTATTCTTCACATACCCCTTTAATAGCTTCATATATCGCTCGAACGGATACATCCAACGTAAAAATACCGGACCACATAGTTTGACCCCTCTAACCAAGTGCACAGTCAAATGAACCATTACATCAAAGAATGAAGGAGGGAAGTACATCTCAAGCTGACACAAAGTGATGAAGATATGATTTTGCAATGAGTCCAACGTCTCAGGGTCAATGACTTTTGAGCATAAAGCATTGAAGAACATACAAAGTTTAGTGATTGCATTTCTAACCCGCTTAGGCAAAATGGAACGGATAGCCAACGGCAAAAACTATTGCATTAAGATGTGGCAATCATGTGATTTCAAGCCCAACAGTTTCAAATCTTTCATATCCACAAATCTACTCATGTTTGAAGAATATCCCTCTGGAACCTTAAATCTTTTTAGGAACCCACAAAATATAGCTTTCTCAGACTTTGAAAGTGTGTAACATGCTGGGGACAAGTAGGTCCGACTTCCCCTCATTTGTGGAGCCAATCTATCTCGAATACCCATGTCAACCATGTCCAATCTTGCCTTGAGGCCATCTTTTGTCTTCCATGGGATATTAAGTAATGTTCCAATCAAACTATCACATATGTTCTTCTCTATGTGCATCACATCTAAACAATGCCTCACATATAAAGACTTCCAATAAGGAAGATCAAAGAATATAGACCTCTTCTTGTAGAGACCTTTGAGAATTGGAGATTTATTCTTTTTTCTGAATTTTACTTTCAACTATTTCACCTTAGTGAAGATTTCTTGTCCGGTTAATGGTCGTGGAGCTCTTCGTAGTTCTACTTTTCTGTTAAAAGCTTCATTCACTCTACGATAATGATGATCCTTAGGCAAGAACCTACGATGGCTGAGATAAACAGTTTTCTTCCCATGTTTCAGTTGGCAGAAAGAGGTCTCATCTTCACAGATAGGGCAACCAAGATTTCCTTTGATACTGTACCCAAATAGATTTCCATATGCCGGGTAATCATTTATCATAAAAAATAGCATCACCCTCATATTAAAATTCTCTTTGCGGTATGAATCATACAACTCAACACCCTTGTCCCACAAAATCTTTATATCTTCAACAAGTGGAGCCAAGTAAACGTCAATATCGTTTCCAGGCTGCTTTGGTCCTGAAATCAGCAAAGTCAAAAGCATATACTTGTGTTTCATGCATACATCTGGATCAAGATTATATATAACCAAAATTACAGGCCATGTACTATGACTTCCGGAATTATGGGGATTCATTCCATCTGCAGAAAGTGCCAGTCTTAAGTTTCTAGGATTACCACCAAATTCTGGAAATATATTATCGATTGTCATCCATTGCAGAGAATCTGCAGGGTGTCTAAGAAAACCATATCTTTTTCTATCCTCATCATGCCAAACCAACTTCTTCACATCATCAACATTATTGAACAAGCGCCTAAATCTCAGTATTATTGGTAAATACCACAACACCTTACTAGGGCTGCCATCCTTCTTGTATCGTGGTTCTCCACAGACTGGACAACTGTCCTTCAAAGCGTGATCATTTCGATACAAAATGCAATCATTGGAGCATGCATGCATCTTTTCATAATCAAGGCCCATGGATGAAAGCACTTTCTTTGCCTCGTAAGTGCGATGAGGAAGCACATTATCCCCAGGAAGCATATCTTTCAAGAGATGTAGCAAGGTCGTAAAACTTTTATCAGACCAATTATTTCTCGCCTTCAGGTGATATAACTTTAAAACAGCAGATAATTTGGTGAACTTGACACAACCATTGTATAATGGTGTTTCAGAGTCAGTCATTAACCTTTCAAATATTTTAGGACAGTCTCGTATATTTTCTTATACATTGTAAGCCATGTCCTGCAACGTGTCTCCTTCGCCTCCCTCAAATTGTTCACTCTGATCTACAATATGAAAATCTTCCCTCTCGCCATGATGTATCCATTGCGTGTAAGTCGTATCAATGTCGTCTCGAAATTAGTGATGACACAATGCGTCTTTGTTAATCCGCTTACCGAAATCACACTTTGTGCAAGGACAAAGAAGTCTAGTATCATTTCCTGCATGTTCAATTGCACACCTTACAAATTCATCCACTCCTTTTTCATACTCTTCAGATAAGTGATTTGAAGACATACACTTTCGATCCATTGCTGTACAACGATAAAAGGGGTGAGTACAAATATGTGGATAGTTCTTGTAGGGAAGGCATAGTTGCAAGCAAGACGCATGGACTGATATTTAGATCTATGTTATGGCGCATGGGGCAAAATTTCAGGAAGGCATAGTTGATATTCTGGTTCTTAACCTTGTGCTATTTCAAGTTTCTAATCATCCCCTTAAGTTTTTAGTCTTCCCTTCAAATTATTACTTTCCTACCAAATTTTCAAGTTCTATATAACATAGAAATCAATGACCAGTGATAACCTGGCACATTTCAACCATAAATATATAGTAGTTGAATTTTGTCATACTATTATGTTGTTTTTATATTCTCATCTCCGACTTCTGATGTTTCTTTTTATCTCTACTCTGGAATTCTGTCATACTATTATGGCGTCTTAGTTATTCATCCTGAGATAAAACACATTTGAAAGCGCCAACAACAGGTTACTTTTTAGACTGGTAAATTAATTTGTTATTATTGTAATACTTATTTTCTTGTGATTATGTACTACTATTGCACTTGGATTGTTCCTTTACAACACAGTATGAGTCTTAGTCAGTATCAACCGCCTAAAAATACTGGTGCAGACTGAAACTTATTATGTAGAAGAAACTATAATTTCTTTGGTTATCTTCTGTTGAAAGAATGAGAACTGAAGTGACCTATGGATATATGAGGTCAAGGGAAAAATTGGTTACTGACTTATGATGCATATGGATCCTTCTCTAGCGGCAACTTCTTACAATCATTTCTTTTGTTCCGTTCAATTTCTCGTTGGACAATTATTATGCAGGAAACATCCATCTTGATTTCCAACGTAGTAGCTTTTGCCAAAAATTTATTGTCAGATTGGTAGCTAACTAAAATATAAGTAACTTGTTATCTGTTGTAGGTAATATTTAATCCTTTGTAGTTGAATCAATGTTCATCGACATACATTTCTTATTTTTTTTTTTTGTGAATATATGTTGAGGAATCAGTGTTTTTTATGTATTATTTCTAGTAAACTTTATGTTCTTCATATGTTCCATTACATGAATGTCATAAACTTTTAGAATGTCAGGGATCACATACATCATCTCATCAACAATGCAAGTGGTCGGTGCCCCTATCACAGTGACCAGACCCATACAAACACAAATATGACATAGATTGTTAGAGTTCTCCATCTCCATAGCCTGCTATGTTTTTGTGCCTACACATGGCAAGGTTCCTAGTTCCTCTAGTTAATATGTGGAATGATTCTTCCTGGGATCAATGGTTTTGTGAGAGATGACCATCAGATATTTGATTGCAGGTAATTTGGTTCTGGATAGGTAGTTCGAATAGCCATTATGCATATTAATTACAAAATTGTTTCAATATGTTCTATTCTGATCTCAGATTGGTTTCTATGACTCTTTTCAGATGTTGTTCTGATCTCAGAGAGGTTTCTATGACTCTTTTCAAATGAAGATTCAAATGATCATTGATAAAATAAATCTAAAATGTTACAGGAAATTGT
Organism: Alisma plantago-aquatica; assembly: GCA_963693085.1. Lineage (NCBI taxonomy): Eukaryota > Viridiplantae > Streptophyta > Magnoliopsida > Alismatales > Alismataceae > Alisma > Alisma plantago-aquatica. The sequence continues at coordinate 82,171,344 of OY856414.1, read as the reverse complement.
AATTCTTTTAAGTTGGCCATTAGAAAGTGACCACAACATCTAAAACATGTCTTCTTTAAATGAAACAGAAGCTTATGTAATAAGTGGTCCTCCTTACAAAAACTTCTAGTTCTCATTAACTAGATCGGTTTGTTTGCTAAGTTGGTAGCTTTTGCTGAATGTTATCAACTTTTCTCTACAAGTGGGCCTCCTTACAGAATACTCTAGTTCTCATTAGTGTGCAGGATTTCTCTTTATTGTTGTGAGGGTTGAGTAGCCTTGATGTTAGTTACTTGGCTTGGAAACAATTCTGTCTATTTTTATGTCTGATGCATCTTTAAAGTAGATTAATATATTATGCGCTTTCCTTCTTTGCATACTTGAGTTACTTCCTACAAACATAACAAGATTTTCATTATTGACATTAGTTACTTGGCTTGGATTTCTCTTTATTGTTCAAGGCTAGAAGATGGCCATAAGATAAATGTTTGATTGTACAATTTCCTGGACTATCTAATAAAATTGATGAGTTTAAAAGCTACCTTTATTAGTAACCTTACTATTAAGTTTTACTTCATTACCTTCAAACAAATGACATAAATGATTGGTTATGGTTATGTAATTGTAGATAGGTTGGTATCTATTGGTGTGATAGTGGTGATGTTGTATTTAAATAATTTGAATATGATATGTGTATTACTGTGTTGTCTTTTGGTGTTTATTCCACCAGAGTGTTTTGTGTTATGGTTCTCTCTTATTATTTTTTACTCAAGGTAAATGGTTTCTTATCTTATTAAGAGGCCTGAGTTACTTAGGATAGGCAATTCTTAACAAGACCAAGAGTGAGAATCTTTTAGGAGTCATATTTCTATTTTGCTAAAAACTTATTTTGTTCCCTATAATGATAAACAAACTATTAGATTTTTTTAGGATGGGAATGTATTTTCAAGGTAGTTGAACCTAGTAGCTCTATAGCCCTACTTATTTCTTCAAATTCTTAAGAAAATACATTATCTTAAGGAACTAACTCTATTTCTTGTTTGCAAGTTTTGGGGATTTGCATCTAGTAGGACCCACTGCCTCCCAACCATCTATTCTTAATTGATATGACCTATAAGGAAGATATTTTCAAGCTTATCTTTCCTATTAAAGACAAGTTAGATTGCATTATCACAAATTTGCAATCCCATATTATGCAAAGAAGGATTGATCACTTAAGAGATTGCTTCTTACTATTCCTTTCCCTATACTAAATCTATAAAAATATATATATGACTAAAAGACATGGCATCATATCTAGATTCTTTGCTTTTATAAGATTAAAGACTAAGATAGTGACATGGAAATACTGCTTGAAACACCATTTATTTATTTTAAAAGGTTGTCTGTTTATCTATCAATGATGGTGATGGTGATATCTTCAAAGATGCTAGGAAGTTCCCTCTATGCAGTGAGGGGGGGACAAGGAGGAAGTGAATGGAAAGATGAAGAGATTGGCGATTTTGGGTTGTTACTAAAACTTAAGGAGATCAAGAGGGAGCTCAAGTCTTGTGGTGTGGTCATGATGTCTGAAATGTTACTTTAGCTAGTAGGTAGTATCTTTTTTGTACTTATAATTGAGTGCCATGCATTTTGCATTTTTTTTAATTTCAGGCATTGCGGGAATAGAAGTGCCTAAAGTTTCACCTGACTAGAAAATCAATGTTCACAGTTTACCCTTTACATTTTTTTTACTTTTAGTGTTATTATTTACATATTTCTTCCTAACATCTTAGACATATTCATTTCCTTTTATTTCCTCTAGATCTAATAGTAAATGTTCTTCTAGGGAATGTGAATGTACTACTTCGACATTAGAACATAGTTTAATTATTGAATGAGTATGAGGAAATTGTTAGTATGTATACTTGTATGTAGATAAGACAGATTGAATAACATATTGGTTCTCCTTTCAGAATGGCCACAAAATCTTTTGAGTTTCCCGCTATTCTTTTTGACACATGTGGCAACTAGAACAATTGATTACATCAAAAGTTTCTTGGAATGGATGAGTGATTCTATAGAAAAGTCCTTTGAGCACACATGTGATAATGCTTTTCTATTGAAGTAAGTCACATGGTACTTTTATTATGCTATTAGTACTTTATTTTCCTATTGTACAGTCATGACAATGTTACATTTGATCTGCAAGCATGTCTAAAATAGGGCAAAGCTTAATAGAAACTGTGATACTCCCAAAGTAATCTATTTTTTATTTATGAAGAAATGTAACTCTTTATCATATGGGAAAATTTTCCGATAGATAGACTTTGATTTAAAAATATATAAATGCATTTTCATGTTGTCTTGTTATCCATGGCCAGTTTAGAAGCAAGACTTTCTCATGACATTTTTGTTGAATGGGCGACTGCTGCAAAATCTTGTACTATTTACTCAATAAGGCCTGGTATGCATGGTCTTACATCTTTCTTGGCATATGTTTATAATAGTTTGATCACACATTTTATTGATGGTAGTTTGTGGTGGCATGTATCTAGAATGTTGTATTCTTGAGTTCATCCAACGCATACTATCATCTAAGTCCATTCTAAAATATTGAAAATTTGTCCAACTATCCTAAATGGTTGCTACATAACCTTAATGTTTTTTGTAGTTTGGAACTTTAGCTCACATTCTTAAAAAGAGGTCATCCTTATTTAAGAAAAAGATAGTAAAGGATTACATGGATTTTATTCTCATTTAGTTGATGCAATGGTAATCTATGACTCAATTATAGCCACTCCAGATGGTATGTTTGTTTCTTATGTGGATTAAATGTTGTTAGTCTAGTTAGTGGTTTTATTCACTATCAAATTAGTGAAATTTCTTAATTTTTGAACTCATTATTGTCTTCCCAAGTTTTCTAATAGACAGCGAGATCGCAATACTACCTCATTAACATGTTCAATTAAGTTATGCTTTACCAACATTTATACTTGGTCTACTACTTTTCTCACAAACTTCTAGGTTCTAATTGATACACTTTGGACATGCTTGAATCTCAAAAAGTAGTGTGCTAAATAATCATAATTCATAGAACAATGGGAATTTTGTGCTCATATGAAAATGGAGCAAGTGCAAATCCTAGTAATCTTATGTATGTAACAATTATTAAAAATTTGAACTCCCAAATTGACTATACTTTTAGATATGTTAAGTCAATGACCTGGATAAAAGAACACTAGTTGATCTAGTTATCAAAATGTAGGACTCGTGTAATCAACTTCCCACAGTTGATAACTCATAGATTTGTTTTTCATCCTTTCATGACTTTGATTTAGAGTCAACATGAACAATACTTTTGGTATCTTCCACATTGGTATTATCCACTCCTTGTATTGATATATCAAGTGTATGAGGCCTCTATGCAAAATTATATCCAACACTTACCAGGTTAGGCTCTTCCATGCCACTAAGTGATGAGAAACTTTCGATTCACAACTACTGAAGATAATTTGTATTTTGTTGCACAGAGGCTATGAAAAATGAATGTCATATATTTGGATAGCAGAAACCAATATTCATATAACTTGACATAATAGGTTATCTTATGTGGCGTGTCAAAGTATTATACTTTCTCTATCTCTCACTCAACTAGTCAAATCAAATAGATCTAGCCACTGGATCGGTTGATGCCCACCGTATGGCCAGTTCCTGCCTCTTTGGGGCTTCCTCTCTGAAAGATCAAGGGATGTAAAAGATAACAGGTTATGATCTCCCTGTCATCGGATGATAGGTCAAGTCCATGATCAGCCTCTCCCTTGGATGATAGGTCAAGTCCAGATAGAAATGGAGATCAAGATGAAACTCGAATGTAGATTCTCAAAGCATATAGGTCTACTTATGGATGTATCTTGCTACAAGGATATTGATTGGCTCTTTACATAATTTACCCAGGGATATGAGTCCTTTTCATGTAAGTAGAGGTTACCTTGGATTGAAGGGGGTTCAAAGTAGAGGTGGGTGCGAAATGCTTTCTGGCGAAGAGCAGAGGATAGCGGTGCTTTCTGGTGAATGAGGAGGCGATGTCGGTGGTCTCTCCAGGGCAGCGGAGTCGAGTCGTCGTCCGTCTGGCGAAGAGCAGAGGGCAGTGGCACTTTCCAGAGAAGTAGTACGGACGCTTTGGGATGGCAGTGATGTGAAGGCAGTCATCGTCGGTCTCTAGCAGTGAGCTCTGCGGTGCTTTGGGATGGGGGGGGGTAGTTTGCGGTGAAACTGCTGATCACAGGAAGCTAGTCAATTTTGGGGGAAACGGCGCACGGAGGAAAAGAGGAAGCGCGGGTGTTGAAATTTTTTTTCGTGACACCTATTTATTAATTAGATGTATACATGTACATGTACATATATGCAATGTATATGATTCATGTAGTTTAATAATTATTCTGCAATAATATCACATAAGTCGTGTTAAATAATTGTTAGTTGTGGGTAAAAAAAATGAACCAGCCCAATCAATCTCGGACCCAATCTAAAATTGAATTTTTTTAGCAAAATATTTCAAAGGATATTTTGTATGTAAAATAGTAGATACATATGTATAACATGTAAATATAGAGGTTGATTAGTTACTGTGTTATAATATCACACATGGTGTTAAAAATTGGTTTTGAGTCAGTCAATTTCGGGATAAAACATGGCCCAGTTAGAGAGTTCAATTGTTAGTGTCGGACCCAAATGCAAAACTAGATTTTAATTGTTCGAATGGTGTATCAATTGAGAACGACCCAGATTGAAAACATTAGATTCGAAAGAAAACTCTGAGCCAGATTTGACAATGAATATAAAAAAAATCTCTGAGTAGATGTTCATGATTATATTTCGTGTGATATAATATTGGGTGGTCGGTTCTGGGTTAAAACATCTACCCAGAGTGAAAAAATTGTCATTCCCATGACCACACAAAATTAAATTTTTTTCAATCGACCTCTCTAACTGAAACCAACCCATATTAAAAAAATTAAAGCCCAAAAAGAACTCAGACCAATATTTGACAATAATTTTATATGAAAAAATTATTATTTGATTACATGTTCATGATAAAATTCTCTAATAAGAAATTGGGCTTAGCTCAGTTTCGGGTATATAAAACAAGTCAGAGTCTATTGTATAATCTTGGCATATAACAATAGATTATAGCGTATTTTGTGACTATGGTCTATTACAACATGTAGCTATTATAACGGGAGACCAGACAGAAGAAGACTTGCAGTGGCACAAGGAGAGGGAGTGCTTGTTCTGGTTTTGGAGGCGGGACTTTGGCGTCGTTCTTTTTCCGGAGCGGGAGCGAGAGCGAGAGCGAGGGTTTGGCGCTGTTGTTTTGTTTTCAGAGCGGTAGATATAGAACAGAATATGTATTGGAAAGTAATCCACCGTCTAAATGAATTAGGATTCAACAAGTTACAAAAAAGGAAACTGCAATTGTTGTTTAAAATCAATGGTTGATCCATTTAAACAATTATGATTATCTAAAAAGAAAAGGATAAATGTCCACAATCAAATGGATCCTCTTCACGGAAGTAAAAGAGATAATGGTTGATTTACTATAGTTAATATTGGTTAGGAAAAAAGTTAATGAGGGTCAGGAGCAATCCTTGGGTAAATTAAATAATAGTCTGGGATACATTTCCATAAGGTCAGGGATAAGCCTTTAGGAAAATTTAATATACTTGTCAAGGATAGCATCACAAGGGTCAGGGATAAGCCTTCTTAAAAATTAATACACTTGTCAGGGATTATGTCCTTGAGTAAAAATCTTTCGGCCTTGTTGAGTTTTGTAGTAGTGATTGAGGGGAAATAGTCTTTAGAAAATATTAAAACATGAAACAATGCTAAGTGAGTGTTTTTTTAAAAAAAATCAGAAATAAATTGTTTTATTCGGGATAATACGTGAAAATGCATAAATGATGAATAAAACCTGAATAATTCGTAAAATTCGTGGAAAATACAGGTTTAATATGAAATTCAGGAGTACCATACATCTAATAAAAAATTTGCATATTATACGTGAATAATTGAAAAATTCAGAGAATTATGTGAATATGATGTGTTGTTTAACTATGGTCTTTTACAATATGTAGCTAGTACAACAGGTGATATCATGTTGTGTAATTGTAGTATATTACAATGGTTTAGTTTACGTTGTATAATGGAGGTCTATTACAATGATGTTTTATGTGTGGATATTACAATAGTTTACAACATGTTGTGTAATTATAATATATAACAACAGGTTGGAGTTTGTTGTCTCATGTTGGGATATAACAACAAGTTTTAATATGTTGTATTATGGTGGTCTATTATAACATGTACCAAATACAACATGTAAAGGCTTGTTGTATAATTAATACATACTACAACGGGTGAGTCTGCGTTGTGTAATGATGGTCTATTACAACATGTGACTATTACAACGGGTCAAAATATGTTGTGTAAATAACATCTTTTACAACAGTTTTGAATATGTTGTGATACTACAACCTATTACAACACTTTAGCAGTTGTTGTAGTATCCACCTATACTACAACAGGTTTGGCATGTTGTAAATGACTTGTGTTGTATAAAATATACAATATACAACACAAAAATGGGCTTGTTGTGATAAGTATGCTAACTACAACACAATCATCAGAACTGTTGTCTATCTCCCATTGTAAAAAGCATTTTCTGTAGTAGTGTGCAAGTTTCCAATTACTACAAGATCGGGACAAATCTCTAACCAAATTATTTGTTATTCTTCCATCCCTTGTAGGAGTACTTGCCAACTTCTATGGGCTAGAAAATGAGAATGCCTATAAGATATCAATACCTCTTGAAGACTTGTTCTACCATCTAAAATTCATATCTACTAATGGATCCATTTGTCTTACACTTTTCCCATTCTCGTTGAAGGATTAGGCTAAAGAATGGTTTTCCACAAAGACCTAGGTGATGACATGGGAGGCCAAGAAAAATGAATTTCTCAAGAAGTTTTATCCAATAGAAAATCTTACTCAAATGAGAAGAAAAATCACATCTTTTCATGAATCAAGTCATGAAGTGATAGGAGAGGGTCCAAAAACTTCTAAGGGGTCGTTTGGCCCCCGACTATGGAAATTTCAGTATTCATGTGCATGCTATGCTTTAGTTTAAGAGGATCATTGTGGCGAGCCATAAAATCTTCCTATGTCAGATAGAAACATGGCACGCTAAATCACTGATAGAAGATCGAGGACGTCCTTTATCAGTTCCATCATATCTGGTGGGATTCTAAATCTCACCAGTACATAGGCATGAATACCGATCAAAATGCAGATAAAACGTCACACCATTAAAGTAGCTATATGTTTAACATATGAATACCAGTAGTTATAAAGGTGGGGGTCGAACGACCCCTAAGAGATTCCCCTCATCATGAATTACCACTGTGGTAGCTAGTTCAATCATTCTTCTCCATCTTGTCAAAAATGTGGATAATGATAGGGATTCATGTTATAGTGGAATATTCATGGCATAATCCCCCAAAGAGATATGGACTCTCTTTAAACATATGGTGGAGAGTTCAAGACATGGAGATTGATGTGTTGCAAATGATTATGATAGAAACATTGGTGCTTCAACATCTACTCCATCACATCCTACTTCAAGTGAAGTGATCCCACAAGACATGATGAATGCATAAAATTCAAGTGGGAGGCACCCTACTCATTTTGTGCAATCTATAGACTCTCATGAGGAAGAAGTGAAGGATATGCAATCCTTTGGGAACCATAACATCCAGTCCCATGTCAAATTCGTATACGCTAGAGTGGATATATCACTGATACTTTTCTTGGAAACAACAAGGTGATGATGTGCAAGAAAATCCAAGGTTAAATCAAGGTCAAAGATATGGATCAAGATTTGAAATTCAAGTTCTTGGAAAATTGATGATTATCGATGAAGTCAAAAAAATATTTTTCCATTCATGGATATCTTCGACAAATTCTACATAAACTATCATTGTCACTTGCTCACTGAGAGGAGGGGAGGCTTCCTTATGAAACCTTGGTGAATCCAAACAATGCAAGTAGACAAGTAGTGGCCCCTCAAGGTTCATTGGTCCACCATCCATGCAAGTGCAACATTTCCAACAATAACTAGGTCCCCCCTAACCCATATGGTCCTCCACCACAACAAACCCTATTCAATTATCAATGCCCACCTTCACCTAAACGACCACCACAACATCCATACCTCCTTCCTCTACCACATCAAAATAAACAATCACCACAACAACATTACAACAACACCTAAGACCACCACCATCACTATCACCATCACCATCACCAACACAACAAACATCAAAAGCTCCCCCTCCTCCCCATAAGCAAGTAAATGTGGTGACCACTTTAAGGAGTGGAAATATACTTGAGAGGCCTAGAAGGAGTGAGAATAAAGTTGATCGAGGTCATATTGATGTTCCATTGCCATATATGTCCTATGATAATGATGTGAGTACCAAAAATTCTATTGTCCCACCTTGTAACATCCTAGGGTTTGAGGCCTCAAATAAAATGATCTTAAAAGGAATGATTAGACTACCAGTATCACCAAGGTGCACCTCCTTTTCAGGGATCCCATCACTAAGAACTCTGTGGTTAAGCGTTCTTAGCACAAAGTAGTACTAGGATGGGTGAAATGTGGGGAAGTTGATCCTAGACTATGTGTGAGTGAGGATTCAAGTGTGTAATCGATGCCAATGGTGGTCTGTGGCACCATCCATCATTCCTACAAATTTACTTGAGTCTTTGGAGGTGGGACCAAGTGTTAAAACTGGTATCAAAGATAGTTCCCCTCTAGTAGGAGGGACCCATATCGGAATATGATACCCTAGTCTTGAGATGAGTTGACCAAGCATGTTAGAAAGGGCTATCCTAGTTGATGGAACCACTTACACTAGTAGCATGCATGCATGTTGGAAAGGTCTATTCAAGTTAATGGAGCCACCCTTTCACTGGTAATTGTGAATCAGAATTGGGTGTACATGATTTGTTCTAAGTCTATATTGAAACAAAGAAGATATTATGAGTCCATTATTGAGCCTTGATGAGGATGTCAATAGTCTAAGTGGGGCATATTATGACATTTCATCATTTGAGCTTGGATAATGGTCTTAAAAGGAATGATTAGACTACCCATATTACCAAGGCACACCTTATTTTCAAGTAGCCCATTAATAGGAACTCTATAATTGAGCATGCTTAGCCGAAAGTATTACTAGGATGGGGTACCTCTTGAGAAGTCTATCCTGAGCTATGCATAAGTGAGGACAAAGTATATAGGTGAGGCTAGTGGTGGTGTGTGGCACCAATCATCGATATTGAACTCTACTAGAGACTTGGGTAGTGGGCCCATGTGTTACAAATGGTATTAGAGCCAATTCCCATCTAGTAGGTGGGTCTAATGTGGGCATGTGATAACCTAGTGTTGAGCTATGCGGTCTAGACATGTTGGAAAAGGATATCCTAGTTGATGGAGCCACCCTTGCACTGCTAGCATCCAAGCATGTTAGAATGGGCTATTCTAGTTGATGGAGCCAAACATTGATTGGGAGTTGGGTGTACCTAAACCATTATGGGTCTACACTGAAATGGGGAAGTTATTATGAGGACATATTATGATGATGTTAAGAGTTGAAGCTAAGGTGATTGTAACATTCCAGGATTTGATGCCTCAAATAAATGATCTTAAAAAGAATGATTGGACCACCTATATCATCAAGGCCCACCTCCTTTTTATAGAGTCCCTCACTAAGAAGTATGTGGTTAAGCAAGCTCATCATATAGTAGTACTAGGATGGGTGACATGTTAGGAAGTTTATCCCAAGCTGTGTGTGAGTCAGGACAAAGTGTGTTTCTCTATGAGGCTTGTCATCATTCCTAAAACTCTATTGGAGCCTTGGAAGTTGTCTTAGGAATTACAAATAATATCAGAGCTAGATCCCCTCTAATAGGTGGGGTTCACATGGATATGTTACATGCTAATATTCAATTGTGCCATTTGGGTATGTTGCAAAGGGCTATCCTAGTTGATGGATCCAACCTTGCTCTTATAGCCATAAATTAGAGTTGGGTGTATGAGTCACTCTAGGTCTGTACTACAAGGGGAAAGCTATTATGAGTCTATAGTTGAGCCTTAAGGAGGACATCAATATTATAAGTGTGGAAACTAGTAACATCCCAAAATTTAAGGTCTCAAATAACATTGATCTGAAAAGGAATGATTAGACTACCCATACAACCAAGTCTCTCCTCCTTTTCATGAAGCCCATCACTAAGAACTATCTGGTTAAGCATGTATTTCCCAACATAGTACTAGGATGGATGACTTGTAGGGAAGTTGATTATGGGATGTGCATGAGTGAGGACAAAGTGCATAGCCAAGGCTAGTGGTGGTTTTTGTGGCTAGTCCCCAACTAAAACTCTACTAGATCATTAGGCGGTGGACCTATTTCCCCTCTAGTGGGTGATGCCCACATGGGCATGTGACACCTAGTCTCAAGTTGTGCAGTTCAGACATGTTGAAAAGGGGCATTAGAGTTGAGGGATCCACCCTTGTACTTGTAGCATCCACACATGTCGGGAAGGTCCATCTGAGTTGATGAAGCCACCCTTTTTCTAGTAACCAAGAATTGGACTTGGGTGTACATGAGTTATTTTGGGTCTACATTCAAATGGGGAAGTGATTACGAAGCCATATAGTTAGCCTTAATGAGGACGATAAGGGTTTAAGTGTAATATATTGTAACATCTAAGGATTTAATCCATAAATAAATGATCTCAAAAGGAATGATTATATTTCCCATATCACCAAGGTGCACCTCCTTTTCTATGAGTCCATAAATAAGAACATTGTACTTAAGCATGCTCAATCCTGAGTAGTACTAGGATGGGTGACATATTAGGAATTTGATCTCAGGTCATGCATGAGTGAGGACAAGGCAAGCGACCTAGGCTAGTGGTGGTATGTGGAGCCATTCATCATTCTTGAAACTCTACTACAACCTTGGGGAATGGGCCATGCAATACACACCTTCTTATGAATTTTTGTAACTCAGTATACCATGTTATGTTCAGAATGTAACACCAAGTGTTGCACCTGCTACACCAAGGATTTCTATTGTGATAGTCCAAGGTCCTCAAGTAAATTCAAGCAAGTATAGTGTTGTTGAGACCTTATTATCCAATTCTTTGGAAGATCCCTCCATCAAAATGAGGTAGAAATAGAATGTTGACATTCTTGAAATTGTTATACGAATTGAGTCAATATCCCATTGCTTGATGCCATTAACAAAGTTCCAGCTTACATATAATTACTTAGGGATGATTACACCTTTAAGAGGAAGACATCATGAAGGATTTCTAAGAAAATTAATTTGATGAACAAGTGAACTCGATACTAGACAACCCTTTCCCTTAAGAAGGAATGAACCCATGATCCCTCATATTCCATGCTACACTGGTTACCACCTAATTGATCATCCCTTGCTTGATCTTAGATCTAGTGTCAACATCATGCCTAATAGTGTATATGTAGAGTTGGAGTTGGGCAGCCGAAGCCATCCAACTACACTCTACAAATGTATAATAGATCCATCAAGGTACCAAGAGGAAGGGTAAATGATGTTTTGGTGATGTTCGACAAGGAGGGGTGAGTGGTGTTTCTGGAATAGTTGTTACACCCCGATTTCACAATTACCACTAATCATGAGATTAGGGTATAAATTGAGGATTTAACGTAATACAAAGATCACCCTAAACTTTTTCTTCCTTTTCAAACTCTTTGTTTTCTCACATTGAACCACATAAACTAACTTTACAAGAGAATTAAACTTTCATTTCTCTATTATAATCTTAGCATTTAATGATACAAATCCATACATTCATTATGTTTCTCACACTTCCATGTACATATGACATGACAATCATTTGCATTCTCTCGTATTAAGGAAACAAACATACAAAACATCATTTACAACTCTCTCTCAGATCTATACAAGGACCTAGAGTGACAGCGACCGACTTAACTTAACTATACTCAGACTTAACTCTTGTGGCAAATCTACTCTGATGCAATGATATCTTCTTCAAGTCCATGTGATTTCCCTAAAAAATGTTAGTAGATGGGTGAGCCTACTCGCTCAGTGAATGAGTACTTCAAAGAAACAGTCTAAAGCACTGATATAATTATAGATATACTTTTGAGCAATTGATATCAATTATAACAACAGAAAGCTTTAGAGAGTATAATAATTGATAATCATAAATATGGCAGGATACTCTAAATATCTATAAGAGTCAATCAATATATGAAATGCTTGATTGATCATAAAGAGAACTAATAATTCAAAAACATACAAAGAATAATTGAATAACTGTACACACTTGTTTGACCTCTCATTCATTTTATTATGCCTTGATCATATGCAGTGTACTCTACATATGAAGACTCGTAGTGCACTATGATCACACCGTACAAGACTTAGCGGACACACCTGGGAAATGCTAAGTCTGACTACTCTCCTGGTCTACAACAGGGAAATGGCTCTTTGGCCTAAACTAGACTCCTTCTCTATCCTGAGCACATAGTTGGAGAGTCAAGCCACCTCTTGGCTTTTCTGTACTCTAGTGCCACCAGGACTTCAGGTTGTTGTTGGACACTACAAACTATAATTTAAGGAGACTTCCACTAGGGATTCATCCCTCGTGCCACCTGATAGAACGTTCCGACCCCCGTATACTGGACGCTGCCAGGGTTAGGTCATTTCACCCCTAAGGCGCGAACCTCACATAGGGGTTCTATGGTGTTCATAGCTCCTAAGTCTATTATTTTATTATTCCTAGAAAGCTCTTTCTACATTGTACCCTTCTCTTACATATACTTGACTCTGGTATCTCTATGGTGTCGCATCTACTTATTTGTAGTTATACTACAACATGTATATCATTCTAAACTTAGCAGAGCAGTATATTCAAAACACTATAATATACCAAGTAATCAACATACTACTACATGCATGCATATTAAAATTCTTAAATAAACAGATTTCATGTCCACTTGGCACATACACACTAGAATCGTGCATATCAACCCAAATCTTGAGTTATGCATCGCATAACTCAATTAAGAGTTAATTACTTATCGTGACAAGAAATATTAATAATAACTGAGAACATTGATATCACAATACTTGATTCATTGAACACCCTACCCTTAGGGTTTCATTTAATCACCACAAATTCTATAAAGAAAGGTGTAATACATATATCAAGTACTTTTCAAATATTTAAATCACATGATACCTGGAATCTCAATCCCTTATCACATTACTGGGAATTCTCATCCCTTCACATCATTATCATGATTACTGGGTCTGGGTATTCAAACCCTTAGATCATCACATAGCATTGTTACCTCTATAATAGGTAACCATTACCTATAGGTCCTTAGACCAAGGTATTCATTTCACTGGTTGTACAAGTTTTCTCATGGCTCACAAGGCCATCACACATCTTGTCACCTCTCACTAGGCAACAACTTATTCACATGGCTCCCATAAAGATTTCATGCGACATAAACATTCATTGAATAAAGATTACTATCAACAAATCATATAAAATCAATATATGTATGAAACCTTGGAACTAAGTTGAATTTGGGTTTCCATGCCATTCACTAGGATATCATGTATCGATAATAACATTGAATAAATAAAGTCTATCATGTCAAGAAAATCCCTTCAAATGGATTTCACGATATCTATTCACAAATATCCAACTTTCCTCACATCTAGGGTTTCACCCTCTTGACTGAGATATCAAACAAACACTATTCACTTTGAAAAAAATCCAAGATACTATCTGACATATATGTACTATGAATTTAGATAAACAATCATTCATAACCAAGGGGATCTAGATAAGCAATTTTCTCTATTTACTTATACATCAAATTTCAGTCATATACAAATTCCCTATATTTCAATTTACTCTTATAACCTCTGTGAATACTTAGGGAATTCTCATTAGGATATATTGTATACATTTCTAATATGATTTTATCATCTGAAATTCATCCAAACAGAGGAAGAATCCATTTCATATCATTTTGCAACAACTTAGAACAAATAGACAATTCAGGGTTTGTAGTCGCATACTAGCAATTAAAGATTATGGATGAATTAACCAATTTTCATGAAATATAATGTTTAAAGGAAGTTCCCACTCACCCTAAGGTTTGAAAAACCCTTAAAAATGTAGCTCATCCCTGAAAATCTCGATCTCATATCAAATCCTTAGCAATTCACCCAATTCTTCTTCCTTTCAACTCGAAAACACTAAAAATGAGGGATTGTGAAGAAAGAGTGAGAAAAGGGGAAGTTTTGATACCATTTTAGATAAAATCAGAGGAGGGACGGAATTTTTACATGTGAGACAAGATTCATCATGAAACTATATCCAAAGAACCTAAACTTACATGCTTTCATCATTCCTCAGAATGCAAAACCCTAGGTCAGCATCTCCATCAATTTCTCCTTTCAAACCCTAACTCTCCCTCTCTCTCTAAGATTTCGTTTCTTTGGATTGAATCAAGAATTATGAGAGCTCCTTGTTTGTTAGGTTGACCATATAGAGCAATTGAGCTGCTTGGGTCAATTGCACTTTGACCCCTTACTGTACTTTTTCTTATTTCAGCAAATTTTTTTTGTCATAAAAAGGTTTCTGTAACTTCGTGTATTTTAGAGATCAAATCTCCTCCAAAAAATATGATAATTTATCATGTTGTGTATAATTCGTTAATAATCTTCATTTAAAATTTATATCTTTCCATACTTCCATTATATAAATAAAAATCGAATAGTGTGTTGCTATCCAAAAGTCTACAGAAATGTCAGTTACTGTAATTCATCTACTGATAAGGTCTAAATGCATCCAAAAATTATGAAAATTTTATATATTGTTTATGATTTAGTTTCATATCTCTAGTTAAAATTTAATATTATTTGGTTTTACCAATAAATAATTAAAAATAAAACACTACACTACTGAAAAGCACTCTGTCAGCATTTTGGTCAAAGTATAGTTCGACGGAGAATCACATTGAAAGAACACTCAAATATTCTGAAATTTTTCTCCAATATGCATGATTGAGTTATCCATATCATATCCAAAATTCAATTAAATATAAATTTGTAGAAAATATGAAAAATCATTTACCACACTGCCATCCTGATCAAATTCCATATTCATGTACTATCAAAACCCTAATTTTTGTCGATTAGGGTTTACATTTCTCAAACAATAGAACAATTAACTTTATTATTAGGTTTAAAACATCATAATTTAATTATCATCGTTAATTATATTTAAGAAATGATTAATCCAATTAAGCATATAATCATCCAGGTAAACCCTAGTTTACCAATTAAGCTCGGATAAAGTCATAACAATTACATTATTTTAAACATAGAGTCAGAGGGTGAGAAGATTCTTATTATCTTAAGAATACCATTCTTGTCTATATACAGTGTGGAAATTAAGGTGTGTATTGGTACCTGGATGGTATCTTTTTTAAACAAGAAGATAAAGATACCCTAAGGTGACACCAAAGAAAGGAAGGTTGTGGAAAAGAATTTTGAGATTTCACATGTTCCTTATGATGTGAACTATTTTTAAAGGCCCTAGAAAGAACCATATTGTTTCAAGGAGGAAATTCTAGGTTTGAGAATCATTTATGATGAATGAGACTTTGACCATGCAAAGGAATTCTATACAGTGCTTTGGGAGGCAACACATAACGGTTGAAGAACCCTTTCACTCAAAACCCATTTTATAATATATTTTTTTACACTTATAAGAAACACACACAAACCATATTTGATAGTTTTTCTATTTCTGATTCATCTTAGAATAGGAACATAGATGGAAAGATTATACTTGGAGTGGCTAAGCAAATACAAAGGATGAAGTAGAGAAAAGAAGTAAGATGACTGAAAATGATATAGGAAAGTAGTCACCATGGATGTTCCATCCACTGTAGACGTGGTGACATTCTCCGTATGACTAGAATGCCACATGGATTTCCCCTTTTTGATGATTAAAAACCACAACTCCATGATCACTAACCTACCACCTTTTATTTCATGTTGAGTTTAGAATAGTTAAAAGATTGGGGTGGTATGGAGATAAGCCCTTGTTTTACTTCAGGTACCTTGTTCTAATTTTTTCCTAGGGTGATCAACCAGCTTGACTAACTAGTATGCTTATCCAAATATACTTGCTTTTCTAAATCTTACATAGTTGGACACCATGCATTTTGTTTCCTTTCATTTTATATAATTTTCCAAAAGAAAATGAACTTTTTATAGTTCCAACATTTACCTTACATTGAATGTAAGTCATGACAACCTATTATGTGTGATTGATAATAGTTTTTTTAGTATCATTTCCTTCTTAATAGACTTATCTTGTTGTGAATAGGGGAACTTAGCACTATTTGTACAAATACACCCAAACTTGAAATTTTTTGTTCCAAAATCTTATTCTAACTTGACATCTTCTCCATTTTATTAAGAAACTTGAAGTGAATGACCAACGATAAGTGTATCTGTATTAGTAGTTAATTGTGATTAAACAATTTAAATTTCTAAATTTATGCATGTTTTCCACCTCTCCTATCAATTGTTAGACTGTTTGTATGAAATGCAATTGAGGCAAGACATAAATGTTTCAAGTTATTTAGGTCTTATGTAAAGAATATGTTGACCTAAGTGTTACACATTATCTATATTTTTTATAATGACTTAATCATTACATTCATGTGTATCTAATATGTTTGTTTAAGATTGATTTCAGACATTAGGTACATGAAAATGATCAATTCGATCAAGCCCTATCTTGTGGAAAATTTTTGTAATCATTTGTATTGATGATATGACTTGTAACTAAGATGAGAAAAAATCAAGGACACTTAATTTGAATGTTTGATAACTCAAAAGCCATTTTCTAAAATTCATTACAGGTTGTTCATCGGTCGAGTTACAACTCGACCAATCCTTAATGGATTTTGAATATGACTTTTGTTCAATCGAGTTGCAAATCACAATACTAGACCGATTCTTGCATAGCCCAAAACTGATTTAAGTGGATCGATCGAGTTTCCACCAGGACAAACTCGATCGATGGTTTAAATTGGATTTGTCGCGTTATGTGATCGGTCGAGTTATATTTATTAAAACTCAACTGAATGCTCTGTACAGAAAACATAAAAAAGTGATTCTAACTGTTGGAGTGTTGCAAAACTCAAAATTATATCTATTACAACACCCCAAACATCTTGAAAATGTTCCTAAGTGTTCCTACCCTCTAGTGGACGCCCCCAATAATAAATAGGACATCTTGGAGTTCATTCCAAGGTTTCTCCTTCA
This sequence comes from Alisma plantago-aquatica, assembly GCA_963693085.1. Lineage (NCBI taxonomy): Eukaryota > Viridiplantae > Streptophyta > Magnoliopsida > Alismatales > Alismataceae > Alisma > Alisma plantago-aquatica. Next base: position 82,153,882 of record OY856414.1, on the reverse strand, counting down.
TGCTATTCAAGATCCTTGTTATAGTTGAGTGTATCCAATCCACTTGAACCCCTTTCTCTCTCTTTATTACACTTCAATTGGTTCATATGAGTAAGATAGGATCTGTGTGAGAGAAATACTTCATTGTATACTTGTAAAGCTCTCAAAGGTTCTATTTTCCCAACCCCTTTCTTCAAGATCAAGTTGGTGAAAGATTCTCCAAGTGAAGGAGAAGGTGCAAGATTTTTCAAGATATAGAAGAAGGTGCATAAAGATTCTCCAAGAGAAGGAGGAGGACAAGATGGAAGATCAAAAGAGCTGAATAGGTAAATCCTTAAAGGCAAAAGATTGAGTGCAAGAAGGGGACCTCTTTGGTGAAGGCATATAGCTGTTTGCAAGAGTGGGTAAGACCTTGATAATATAGAAGACTAGATCTTGGATAGGTAAGACCTTGGTTGTAAGGTTGTTGGCTCCCTTGACCTCAAAGGGAATATGGGTATCCTTGTCCTGGAAAAATTAGGGACACTTAAATTGAATGTTTGACAACTCAAAAGCCATTTTCTAAAATTCATTATAGGTTGTTCATCGATCGAGTTACAAAGTCGACCGATCCTTAATGGATTTTGAAGATGACTTTTTTTCAGTCGAGTTGCAAATCACAAAACTCAACCGACCCCTCCATAGATCAAAATTTATTTAAGTGGACCGGTCTAGTTTCCATCAGGACAAACTCGACCGATGGTTTGAATTGGCTTTATCACATTGTGTGTTCCATCGAGTTATCTTTATTGAAATTTGGCCAAATGCACTGTACATAAAATGTAGAAAAAGTGATTTTAATTATTGGAGTGTTGCAAAACTCAAACTTATATTCATTACAACACCCTAAATGGCTAGAAAATGTTCCTAAGTGTTCCTACCCTCTAATGGATGGCCCCAACTATAAATAGGACCTCTTGGAGTTCATTCCAAGGTTGCTCCTTCATGATATTCAAGATCCTTGCTATAGTTGAGCACATCCAGTCCACTTGATCCCCTTTCTCTCTCTTGATTACACTTAAATTTGTTCATATGAGTGAGATAGGATTTTCCCAACCCCTCTGTTCAAGATCAAGTGGTGAAATCTTCTCCAAGTTAAGGAGAAGGTGCAAGCTTTTTGAAGCTATAGAAGAAAGTGCATAAAGCTTCTTTGAGTGAAGGAGGAGGACAAGGAAAAACATCCAAGGAGATGAGTGGGTAAATCCTTCAAGGAAAAAGAGTCGGTGCAAGAAGGGGATCTCCTTAGTGAAGGCATCCAACTGTTTGCAAGAGTGGGTAAGACCTTGTGGATGTATAAGACTAGCTATTTGATAGGTAAGACCTTGGTTGTAAGGTTGTTGGATCCCTTGACCTCAAAGGGAAGATGGGTATCCTTGTCCTGGAAAAGGAAGATCATATGTTGTAACTTTATAAGTATAAATTGGTTAATAAATCCTAGAGCTTGGCCTCTCTAGGTAGTGGACTGACTCTCTCCTAGTTTGGAGAGTGGAACCAATCTAAAATAGCTTGTTCAAGTGCTTGTTTCAATATTTATCATCTTGTTATGCATGTTTAGATTGCCATCAAATTCACTATTTGCAATTGAAATTTGTTGAAGTAACTTGAAGGTCAAAATATTTTTGTGCAAGTGTTTTGCAGCTCTATTTACCCCCCATCTAGAGCCCTCCAATCCAACAAGTGGTATCAATGTTACGTCTTCTTTGACACATCTACTACAAGATGGGAAGATGAGTGACAACTTTCTTAGGTGCCTCAACCTAGAGGGAGGCTTCTCCATGAGACCCCCTATCTTTGACGACACTAATTTCTTCTATTAGAAATGAAGGATGCAGTTCTAGGACATGTGGAAAACGATGGTTGCACCATACAAGGACCCGACAAGAGATGTAGCTACTTGGGATGATGCTATACTCAAGATGGTGCAGCTCAATGCCAAGGCAATGAGCATCATCTATGTTGCCCTCACTCCCTCTGAGTTCAACCGAATCTCATCTTGGGATACAACCCATGAGTTGGAACAAGTTGTGCATCACTTATGAAGGAACACAACAAATCAAAGAATACAAGAGCTACATGCTCGATGGGCTACTTGAGAACTTCAAGATGGGAAAGAAGGAAAGAGTTGTCAAGATGTACACAAGGCTCAACATCATCATCAATGGGTTTGTTGCTTTGGGACACACCTTGGATAGAGGGACTATCAACTCTGAGATCTTAAGGTCTCTTCCCAAGAGATAAGAACCCAAGGTGACATAAATTGAAGAAGTTAGAAGACTTGGTGACTTACCCACTGAGGAGCTCATAGGCAAACTTCAAGCTCATGAGCCAAGGCTACACAAGCAAGAAGAAGATGGCAAGCAATAGAAGAAGGAATCAAAGAAGATTAAAGACAATGCCTTCAAAGCTCAAGTGGTGTCAACGATTGTCCACCCTCCTCAAGTGAAGATGATGGCCCTAGTAATCATGAAGAAAACAACTCCAAGGGCAAGCACTTCAACAAAAATCTTCCTCATCCTCAACTTCTAGATGCTATGAATGTGGACAAAAGGGGAACTACAAGAATGAATGCCCCAAGGTCAAAAAGGCTTACCACAAGAGCAGCCACAAGAAGAAGGACGATTACAAGAAGGAAGGAAAATACAAGAGGAATGATAAGATGGACACAAGGAGCAAAGATGCAACTCATGCAGCTTGGGAAGAATCCTCTTCAAGTTGCTGAAGATCCACTGAAGGAGAATGCCATCTTGTACTAATGTCCTCCACTACTGAAGACATTGGTGAGGTAAGTGAGGTAAGCTTGGATGAGTTATCTAAGGAAACTCTTATTGATATGATTAATTCTACCCGCTCTTCTTATTTCAAATGTATGTCTAAGAAGAAGAGGTTGGGCAAAATCATAGATGATTTGTATGCAAAAATTGATATTCTTGATAAAAATGAAAAGTTATGTCTTGATAGCATTGATTCCTTGCAAGGGTAGTTTCTTGACCTTGAGCTCCAATGCAATGGAGTTGAAGTAGAGAATGATATCTACCTTAAGATCATAAATATTCTTAAGGAAGAAAACCAAGCCCTAGTAGATAAGCCTGCTTTACTTAAAACTAAAAAATGATGATCTTAAGCTTCCTTGTGATGCTATTAAAAATAAGAATAGAGTTTATCTTGATGAGTTTGTTTTGCTTAGAACTGAAAGTTCTAGATTTCTTTCTCAATTAAATGATCTTTCTTGTAGACCTTCATTTCCTAGTCATTAAGTTGCTAGTCTTACTTTGGAAAAAGATTCTTATCTTACTAAAGCCCTCTATTTGGAGGCTGACTTACTTCATGCTCAAGATGATATTACTAGTTTATCTTCAAATGTCATTTCTCTTAGTGATAATAATCACAAGCTAAGATCTCATTTGTAGAAATTCCTCAAAGGAAAGAAATATCTCAATGAAGTTCTAGATCACTCTACCAAACATAGTGGTACTAGTGGTTAGGTATATTTGGGGAGGGGATCCAAAGAGAAAGACCAAGGAAAAGGGTAAGAAAAAGATCAAGGAACCTCCTACATTTCATGGAGAGTCTTTGATCTCTAAGAACCCTATGGTTTGTGTGTATATCAAGAGTGATGGTCATTACTCTACTTAGTGTCCATATAGAGAGAAGGGGGTTGATGCAAAGATGAAATGGTTCCCCAAGATAACATCAGATCCCAAAGTTTGAGTTGGGAATAGACATCTTCCTTTCTTGTTGGTAAAAGGAAAATAGATTGTCAATAGTAGCTTCTAAAACCATATGACTAGTCAAATCAGCCATTTCAATCAATTCACAAAGAAGAAAGGAGGGTCAGTTACATTTGGTGATAACAACAAGGGTAAGGTGATAGGTGAAAGTGATGTAGGTCATTCACTATGCGTCAAGAATGTTCTTCTTGTGGATGGCCTACATCATAATTTAATAAGTGTTACTCAACTTTGTGATAATGGTTATCTTTCTCTTTTTACCTCACTTGAATGCTTGACTCTAGATTCTCTCTCCTACAATGTTATATATATGTGAACTAGATGGTAATGTCTATATTATTATGCTTGAATCTATTAAACCTATTGTTGGTAAATGTGTTGTTGCCAATTTGAATGATATTTATTTATGGAATCATAGGCTTGGTCATGTAAATATACATCAAATGAAGAAGTTGAGCATAAAGAATTTGGTGAAGGCACTGCCTAAATTGGAATTTGAAAAGGACGAGGAATGTCAACCTTGCACCCAAAGAAATCAAACTTGTTGGATAAATTGGACATAATTATTATCCCTTTGTTTTGATGATGACAAACATTTCATTCTTGTGGATCTAACATGCTACTTGAGTGTTGCAGGAACTAGGTGGATGACAAACATTTGTAAGATCTATATGCTCAAAATGTTTTAATTTCATGATTGTAATCAAATGTAAAAACTTGTACAAATATATAATGTAAAAGTACTTCGACATCATGCAAATCAAGCGTTTAGATCTTCCCTAGCCACACACAACACTTAGATAAGTCATCCCCTACAATAGTGTCACAACTGCACACTAATGCACACACTTAGTACATAGTTTAAAACATTAAAATAGAGTCATTCTCGGTCAACAAACTTCTCGACCGAGACACTCTCGGTCGACAAACTCCTCGACCGAGAATGACCCAAGTAGGTTTTAGACACGACATACAAGGTAGTTGGGAATTGGAAACTAACGTTATACACACTTGGTCTAGACTGTCCATCGGTCAACAAAAACTTTGACTGCCAGGACTCTCGGTCAACAATTCCTCGACTTAGACTGTCTCTGTTTGCACTTTTCAAGATTAATTAACTAGCCATTTCTGAAGCAGTTAGTGGATACCTAACGGCTAGTTAAGCACTAAGAACCCCCTAGAAAGTGTCTAGAACGTCCTTAAGCACTCATAGGCCATTCCTATAAATAGGACATGCCTTAGGATACCCAACACACACTTGTGCAATACATGAGCATACATACTTGCAATTGGCAATCCACTTTTGTGAGAAATTGAGCAATTCCAACATTTGCTACTCATTTCCATTGATCCAATTTTGTGTCCTATAGGCTAGCATCTCCTACCCACATCACTTACACTTTCATATACATTGGTTAGGAGATCAAAATGCTTGATATAGGAAATCAAGCCTTGTGCTACAACGGTAATTGTAATTTCCATTTTCCTTCTTGTTCTTTCTTATTGCTTGTAATCTCCTTGCTACTCCTAGGGTTGGAGGCTGCGGATTGGAGAGGGTTTATCTGCTCAGGTGGAGAAGTGTCTTCTCGGTGGAGAAGGAGGACTTTGGACTACTTGAAGAAGGTTGTCTCAACGGGAAGCTACTTCAAGAGGAAGGCTACTTCAAGGGGGAGCTTGAAGTTACTTCAAGGAAGGCTTCTTCGAGGTTGGTGGGACTACTTCAAGGTGAAGGATGTCCAAAGGGTGGTGAAAGTATTTGTAATTTTATGTAACATCCTTATGAGGTAATAAAATTTAAATACTTTCAAAATCTCAATTGGAAACAATTGGGTAGTGGACAGACTCCTTTAGTTTTTTCTAAAGGTGGAACCACTCTAAACACCTTCCCTCCTTCTTATTATCTCATTTGTGGTTGCTTGAGTTGAATTATTGTTAAAATATTTATAAAACCCTATTCACCCCCCTCTAGTGGTTTTTCATTTGGTATCAGAGCAGGCTTCAAGGAGCTCTAATCAAGTCTTGAAGAATGGAGGGTGGTGGTGTCTACAACCACAAGCAATGGAAAAGCTTAGACCAATCTTCAACAAGCTATAATTGGTGTTTAGGAACAAGACACACAACACCTAGCTGTCCATGGAGGTTAAAGAAGTAAGATGCGCACAAAGAATGCCTTATTCCTACAATGAGTGAAGAAGAAGAAGAGGTAAGCCTTTTTTATTTATCAAATGAAGATTTAATTGCTAGCCTTCAAGAGACACATGATAAGTATATTGAGTGTAAGAAGAAATTAAAGAAATCTAATAAAGCAAATGATGAGTTACATGCTAATCTTCTTGCTCTCACATCTAAAAATGAAGATCTTAAGGAGAAATTAAACTTAACTATTAAGGACCATGATATTAAGCTGAAATCAGTAGAGGAAAATTGCAATCTTCTCTCTCTAGAAAAGATAAACTTGCAAGCCCAAATTAATGACCTTAAAAAACAACCAATCCTATGCAATCATCTAGATTTTGATACTATTTTGAAAGAAAGAAATTCTTTATTATCTAATCTAGATCAAGCAAAGTTAGATATCAAAAAGATAATGGATGAGATTGCTAAGCTACAACAAGAAGTTAGTATCTTAAGAAACAATGATGTTCTTGATAAGATCTTAAATGATTCTCGTGGTCAAATTGGAAGGAGAGGACTAGGTTACAATACTAAAGGCAAATCCTATCAAAACCCTAGTGGGAGAACGACACAAGTTCCAAAGACTCAATCTATGTATGTACCTAAAGGCAAGTATACATATGTACCCAAGAACAATCCAGAAAAGAGAAATGAGATTGATTCTATATGCTGCCATTATTGTTTGCGTCTTGGACATTATTCCTTCTCATGCCCTTACAAGAAAAAAGATGTTGAGTTGGTATGGGTTCTAAAACCCCCAAAGTAAATAGATTAAATTAAGTTGAGATATGTCCAAAGACTCTAAATTATATATCTTTATGTCTATCTCAACTTAACATAATGAGATAACAAATTGATTCAAGTAATTAAAATTTCTAACTTGAAAATACACATTTTTATAAACCTACATAGACACATCTTTTATAACTTGTTTAAGTTCCTAAAATCTAGAGATTTGAATATGATTAGTTGAGATTTGACTCAAATGTTGCCTTGATACTTAAATGTTTTATCTCAACTAAACTGAGTTTTAAATTGCATAATTGAATTGGAATTGATCTATGTTTTACTTGCAAATAATTACTGAAAAATGATACAGAAACATTCTCGGTCGAGAAAATGTTCGATCGAGAACACTGTCGATCAAGAATTAGTCGACCGAGTAGGTTACTGTTTTTAAGCTTGCAAAAATCTGATAAAATCTGTACAAACAGCAAAATATTCGGTCGAGAAAATCTTCGACCGAGATAAATTAGGTCGAAGAAAAGTTCGACCGAATCAAGTTCTACTGAACCTGTTTTAATTGATCTAGTTTTCTATCAATTCACTATTAATGATTGATTTAATATGCAAATCAAGAACGAATCTTGGAGAAAATTCTTTAAAACATATACCATAAATTGCAAGTTCATTTTTAATTGTTATACTCTCCTACATGGTTTGGCTTAAAACTGAAAATATGAACCATGATTGGTTTAATCAAGGAAATTACTGTTTTTATCACAATCCACATGGTTTGTCCTAAGTATTCCTTGGTCTATCTATATAAAAACATGTGTCTTGAAATATGCTTTTAAATGATCATCATCATTCCATTAAGGATATGGTTTTACTGTTTTCCATTCTTTACTTGGTTTGCCTAAAATAATCTTTGATCTATATATACAAACCATGAGTGGATATTGTTTTCAAAATGATCATTGTGATTCAGCTCATTACATATGAGGATGATGAAAACTCCATTTTGCATAATAGTAAAACTCTATGGCACAAATGCATCTTGACATAATATATAATGATTATCGTGTGCATGCCTTGTATCATCTCATGTAATAAACAAATGATTTTTACTAGATGACACTATGGCAAGCTAAATAGTTTGTTTCTTAGAACAAGAATATTAATGTCTTATCTAGTTGTTTGTTCTAAGTAATCGAAAGCAAAATATTGACTTGAGATATATGACTTGTTCTTAATTTATACTCAAGGATGAATGATTCTAAAGATTTAATCTAAAAATAAGTATAAAATAAGTGACTTGTTTAGGATAAAGAGCTATTTTAAACTCAAGAGCAAGGTACTAAATTCATTACTTAAAATTCTACACAGGGTTGCTCTTAGGATATAATCTTGCATCATGGTGACAACATGACTTATGGAAATTTCTATTGATGCAAATAATCTTGCTTATAAATGATTGAAAGATACATTCTTGCTATGATTGAACAAATTGTAGATGTAGTTCAATTGAAGAACAATCTCTGTGGATATCAAAATGAAGAACATACATTCTGAAAATTTGCTTAGAATATAACTTGCTATAAGAAAATTAAGCACAAAAACTTCATTGTGTTGTCTATATTAAGTTTTCAATTGTTAAAACTTCTTCAAAATAGGTATCACTCAAAGTGCTACAAATTGATATACATTTGATCTTATTACATAAAGACTTTATGTTTCACATAATGTGTAAATGAGAATGCTCAAATTGGAAATCTTCAAAAATTACCTCTTCGTTAAAATCAAGTTTGACCAAGGGGCGCTATGGTCAAAGTCAAGGTCGACCTAAAATAAGTTTGACCAAATGCTTATTTATAAATCATTTTCCTGCAAATCAATCTTAGTATATTGAAAACAAGACTTTAGTGCATAACTCTAATAAAAGGTTAACTTATTATGATCTAATGATTATTATGACCTTAGAATTCTTGAGTTATCTTAATTATAAGATTAAGGGGGAGTTTACAAAAACTTTGTAAACATCTTAAAGAAAATTTTGAAACAAGTTATGACCTTAGTATTCTTAACGTAATCTTGGCTATGAAAATAAAGGAGCCTAAAATATTCATGAATATGATATATATCTTGTTCTTAATGGAATTCTCTAAACAAATTTAGGCTTAACATCCCTTGTTACATGAATGAGAAATCAAAACACATATACCATGAATCTAAAAGGATCCCATATCATTTCAAGGCTTAACATTCGTTGCAAATGATTGAAAAATAAATTATGGCTAAATTTGACAATAAGTGGCTTGCATCCCTTGCTTTTAAAACTAAATATCTTATTAAGGGGTAGCATCTAATTATCAAATTAAGGGGGAGTAATAAAATTCATGCTTAATGATTATCTTGGATACCTTTTTGAAATGACAAAGGGGGGTAAATAATATAAAATCAATAATAATGTAAAATCAGTAAATATAAAATCAGTAACATAAAGTAAAATGAGTTTCATAAATCTCTCGGCCACCACAAGTTTCATAATCTCTTGGCCAACACACACTTGCAAACACGAGAATGTCTACAATAGGTAAACTTCAGGTATGAAACTCATATGATTTACATTTCCTTATTTTATATTTTGGAAATGTTTGTCATCTTCAAAAAGGGGGAGATTGTTGGCTAAATTGGACATTATTATACCTTTGTTTTGATGATGAAAAACATTTCATTCTTGTGGATCTAACGTGCTACTTGAGTGTTGCAGGAACTAGGTGGATGACAAACATTTGGAAGATCTATATGCTCAAAATGTTTTAATTTCATGATTGTAATCAAATGTAAAAACTTGTACAAATATATAATGTACAAGTACTTAGACATCATGTAAATCAAGAATTTAGATCTTCCTTATCCACACACAACACTTAGATAAGTCATTCCCTACAATATTGTCACAACTGCACACTAATACACACACTTAGTACATAGTTTAAAACATTGAAACATAGTCATTCTCGGTCGACAAACTTCTCGATCGAGACACTCTCAGTCGACAAACTCCTCGACAGAGAATGACCCAAGTAGTCATTAGACACAACATAGAAGGTAGTTGGGAGTTGGAAACGAACGTTATACACACTTGATCTAGACTGTCCCTCGGTCAAAAAAAACTTCGACCGACATGACTCTCAGTCGACAATTCCTTGACCGAGACTGTCTCTGTCTGCACTGTTTAGGATTAATTAACTAGTCATTGCTAAAGAAATTAGTGGATACCTAACAGCTAGTTAAGCACTAAGAACCCCCTAGAAAGTGTCTAGAACGTCCTTAAGCAATCATAGGCCATTCGTATAAATAGGAAATGCCTTAGGACACCCAACACACACTTGTGCAATACTTGAGCATACATACTTGCAATTGGAAATCCACTTTTATGAGCAATTGAGCAACTCCAACATTTGCTACTCATTTCCATTGCTCCAATTTCTTGTCCTATAGGCTAGCATCTCCGACCCACAACACTTACACTTTCATATACATTGGTTAGGAGATCAAAACGCTTGATATAGGAAATCAAGCCTTGTGCTACAACGGTAATTGTAATTTCAATTTTCCTTCTTATTCTTTCTTATTGCTTGTACTCTCATTGCTACTCCTAAGGTTGGAGGCTACGGATTGGAGAGGGTTTATCTTCTTAGGTGGAGAAGGGTCTTCTTGGTGGAGAAGGAGGACTTTGGACTACTTCAAGAAGGCTATCTCAATGGGAAGCTACTTCAAGAGGAAGGATACTTCAATGGGGAGCTTGAAATTACTTCAAGGAAGGCTGCTTCGAGGTTGGTGGGACTACTTCCAGGTGAAGTCTGTCCAAAGGGTGGTGAAAGTATTTGTAATTTTATGTAACATCCTTGTGAGGTAATAAAATTTAAATACTTTCAAAATCCCAATTGGAAACAATTGGGTAGTGGACTGACTCCTTTAGTTTTTGCTAAAGGTGGAACCATTCTAAACACCTTGCCTCCTTCTTATTGTCTCAATTTTGGTTGCTTGAGTTGAATTATTGTTAAAATATTTATAAAACCCTATTCACCCCCCCTCTAGTGGTTTTTCAAAACCAAGTCCTCCTTCAAATCCAAAGGAGTTCTTAGTACCAAAATAGTTCTTGAGCTTCTTCATATTGATCTATTTGGACCAATGTGTACGCAATCACTTTGTGGTAGCAAGTAATGCCCTGTGATTGTCAATGACTTTTCTCACTTTACTTAGACTTACTTTCTTGTTTCAAAGAGTAACAATCTTGATGTTTTCTTGATCTTTTTCAAACGAGTTGAAAATGAAGCTTCTTACCAGATTGCCTCTGTCGGCATTGATATTTTTTTAGGAAAGGTAATGTTATATAATGAAAAACACATCAAGCAAGCGAAGACCTGCTTATGTGGAGTACCAACACAGCGTTTTAAGATGAGCGAACAGTAGAAGAAAAGAAAAAACTGAAAAAAGCGTAAGGAAGCATAAAAACAGCTAGAAAAGGGGGGAGGCACCCCTTAAGACAGACATCCTATCAAAATAAAATGTTTTGGCATTCTTGAGATAGTCCTGAATTGAACAGCCCATGATTAGAGATGAAATCATAGAAGTTGCTGCACTAAGCTGACCCCAGCCTCATCGTCGACATTGATCATGGGGGAGAATTTGCAAATGATTTGTTTGAAAATTTTTGTGAGGAGTTTGGCTATGCACATAACTTCTCTTCACCTCAAACACCTCAACAAAATTGGATTGTAGAGAGAAATAATAGGTCACTACAAGAAATGGCTAGGAATTTGCTTCTAGAGTTTGATACTTCAAAGACGTTTTGAGAAGAAGTCATCAATACTTCATGTTTTGTGCAAAATTGGGTTTTTACTCATCCATCTTTAAATAAAAACTCCCTATGACCTATGGTGTGGTAGAAAGCCTTCCATTATTTCTGTCATGTTTTTGGTTGTCCTTGTTTTGTTTTAAACACCAAGGATTCACTCGAAAAGTTTGATCTAAAGTCTTACAAGGCTTTCTTTCTTGGCTATAGCACTACTAGCAAGACTTATAGAGTATTTAACAATGAATTGTGTAAAGTAGAAGAATCTATCAATGTTAAATGTTTTGAGACTAACCCCTCTATTTACAAGAATGTTTTAAATGACGATGGTGTAGTTGAGGTAATTCCTCACTTAAAAGAGCCCAACATTGTTGATAAAGGAAAGGAGGTATTAGGTTATGAAGAGGAAATCAAAGAATAAAGAAGGATCTAACCCCCCCCACTTTGTAAAGAATCATCCCAAAGAGCTCATCATTGGAAATCCTTTTGAAAGGGTGAAGATGTGGGATGCTTACAACAAAGAACAAGTAGACAATGCCTTCATCTCTCATCTTGAGCCTAAATATGTCAAAGAAGATCTTAAAGATGTTGAATGGACCCTAGATAGGAAGAAGAGTAGGAACCGTTTGAGAAGAACTGAGTGTGGACTCTTATGCCAAGACCAAGTGATAGAAAGATCATTGGCACCAAATGGGTCTACCACAATAAGCTTGTTGAAAGATGAAAAGTGGTAAGAAACAAAGCAAGGTTAGTTTCTCAGGGCTAAAATCAACAAGAGGTATAGATTTTGATGAAACATATGCACCTGTAGCTAGAATTGAGTCAATCTGAATGTTGCTTGCTTTTTCTTGTCATAAAAACTTTATTCTTTATGAAATGGATGTTAAAAATGAATTTTTTAATGGTACAATTGAGGAGGAAGTATATGTTGCTTAATCTCCTGGATTTGAACATGATAATATTCCTTTCCATGTTTATTTGCTACAAAAAGCTCTCTATGGTCTCAAACAAGAACCTCGAGCTTGGTACGATAAATGAAATAACTATTTGCTAGACAATGGCTATATCATGGACAAATTTGATTCTACCTTGTTTCTAAAACACACTTCTAACAATTTCTTGATTATTCATTTTTTTATGATATTATTTTTGACAGAACTGACCTTGATTTTTGTAAGGAGTTTAGTGCTCTAATGCAGAGTGAGTTCAAGATGAGAATGATGGAGGATCTTACTTTCTTCCTTGACTTTCAAATCAAAGAAATGAAAAATGGGAACTTCATCAACCAAGGAAAGTACACAAGTAAACTACTTAAATGCTTTGGGATGGAGAACACCAAGCCAATGGACACGTCCATGTAAAACATCACCAAGCTTGATAGAGATGAACAATAATAAAAGGTAGATGATAAGCTCTATAGAGGTATGATTGAAAGTTTACTTTATTTAACTACCTCTAGACCTGGCATAATGTTTAGTGTTGGCTTGTGTTCTTGCTTTCAATAAAGTCCTAGGAAATCACATCTCATAGCCAACAAGAGGATTTTGAGGTATCTAGCCAAAACCAAAAAATTTGGACTATGGTGTCCCAAATCAAGGGACTTTACTGTTACTACTTATAGTGATTCTGATTATGCAGGTTGTTTGATTGATAGGAAGTGCACAAGTGACACTTGCTTCTTCCTAGGACCATGCCTAGTTTCATGGTTCTCTAAGAAACAAAGCATTGTGGATCTTTCAACTATCGAGGCTGAATACATTGCAGTTTGAAGTTGTTGTGCCCAAGTCCTATGTATGAAACAAATGATCAAAGAATTTAACATTCATTTTTATTATTATCATATCTATTTTGATAATACTAGTGCAATTAACTTGTCTTAGAATCCTATATTTCATAGTAGAGCTAAACATATAGAGGCCTGTCATCACTTTCTTTGTGAACACATTGCCAAGAAGGATATTTATATCATGCACGTGGACATGGAAAATCATCTTGTGGACATTTTCTCTAAACCCTCTTAAAATTTGTCATCTCTTGCTTGCTATGTGCTAAACTGTCTTGTTTTCTTGCCTTGTTTTGCTTGTTTTGGTTATTTTTTGCAAATGAATGTTTAATCACAAATCACAACCCTATGATGAGTGAAATGTGCCTCAATATGTCTAAAATGCATAATAGACTAAAGAAATAAATTCAATTAGCATCCTTAATTGGACAAACTGACGATTGGTTGAATTCCAAACTCAACCGATCCCTGGACGAGGTCATATGATAATACCCGATCGATCGAGTTTCCAAATCTGAAAACTTGACCGATGGCTGAGATAGGCCAAACTTAAAAATGGTATCGTCTGACTTTTCTCCCTCTGAACTAGAGAAAAGTCGATCGATCCCATCCTCCAGCGTCATTTGACCTCCAACCCTAGGTTCACACATCCTAACCCAAGCCTTGTTCAGCTACCTTTGCCTCTTCCCACACCTACGTAGGTGGTTAGATGACCTTTTGGTGAGGTTCTTTCTCCCTTTTAGTTGACCTTGCTTCTTTTTCCTCCTCCATATCTTCCAACTGTAGGAAGAGAGTTTTCCCTAGTGGAGCATCCACATCTTCCTCCTCCTCTAGTCTCTTACTCTTTGATGGGACCTTCTTTATTTCCTCTAAATCTTTAAATCTCTACCAAGAGCTCCTTCCTAGGAACCCTTTCCCATTTAGAGTTTTGCTTAAGACTCATCTCACCATGATGACGATTATCAATGAGGTGGATGAGTTGTTTTCTTCCCATCATCTAAGAGTGTTGTGTGTAGAACACCTACACTTTCACAATTCCATAACTAGCACTAAGGTGGTTCACGGGTTCTATGTGAATCTCAAGTGGGACTATGACATAATTGTACCCCCTCTAATTCTTAGGTTATTCTGACCTCCATGATTTTTGGTACAAAATTTACCATCTCTGAAGACTCGTTGAATATCTTTTTCAATGATACTGAGATTATTGACATATGGAGAGCTAACTATTATGATTATTATGATCTTCTTGACCCTGAGGCCTTATAAAAAATCTTTGATCTTAATCTTCTTGATATTGATAAGTTTTTTAAGAAGCCTAATGTACCCTATAGGAAGAAGTCAACCCTTTCATTCTCTTCTCTAGATCTCAAAACCAGTCTGATTGCATTGGTAGTTAACTACAATGTCCAACCAAAGAAAAAATAAATGGAAACTATAGAAAACACCATTCTAATCATGTGTCTTTTGAAGAACATCATTTTCAAGTGGTCTTGATACATTCTACACTACATGTTCTATTTTGACTCTGGGAAAAAACATGTGGTACCCACCCCTACCCTGCCTTGATCTATGGTCTCTTTACCTTTGCAACACAAAACTCCCTTTTACATGATCTCCACTACAAACCTAGTCTAAAAGGTGTCTTCATTAGTGAGACTATGATCAAGAAGACTTTCCTTCCTACCTCTCCTACCACACCTCGAGCCTCCACCTCTACCTCCACCTAGGAACCTCCACCTCCACCACCACCCCGACCTGACCACACCTCTTTCTTAGTGTCTAATGAAGCCCTTATTGGTTACATGATACACCAACATGTATATAACCTTCAAGTTCAGGATCACCTTTACTAGGACCTATACTAGATCATGTCACACATGAACTTATCCTGTAGACATCCCTACCCTACCTACCAGCCATACCCAGGTGGTGACTATGCCTCTTATGCATACAATCACTACCCAACCCATCCACCCACTACTTCTGCTGCCTCCCATGTTGATGATGGTGGACCTACTCCTGGTGATCTTCCTCTACTGGTTCTGCTTGTTGGTCCTACTACCACCCTACTTTCTAGCCTTAGTGATCCTCCTCTACTGACTTGCTCACCCTCCTTTGAGTAAGAAAATGAATTACATGCATATGGCATGTCATGGGATGAGCAGAATGCCAGATGGCCCGATCATGGTTTTGGTCCTCCTACCGATGAGGAGATTCCTAACCAGGTTACTAAGGATGAGGTTGATGATGTTGATTGCACCGAGGATGATGTCTCTAAGGCGGGCTCAGATGATAGATTTGATGGTTCTTCAGGAGATGAAGGTGAGGATGTTGTTTTCTCTATTGTAAATTCATATGATGATGAGGACTAAGAGCTTGAGTTCGATGATAAAGATGTTGATAATGACCACATTGACATAGATAGCATATATATACCTTAGAATTTTTAGTTCTATAGTCTTTAGGTAATGATCATATCTATCTTTTTAGGCTATTATATACTAAGACATTTAGACATTGTATATGAGGCATACTATTTTATCATCTTGTTATTTTATTGTTGGTTTGTCGTTCCTTTTGAGAGACTGTGTTTAGTTTTTTAATCTAAATTAATGTACCATAACACTTTGGTTGACTATATCTTATGAGTTTGTGGTATGTTCTCCCATATTTTAGTTATCATAGTGGATTGCTTGTTTATCTATTCTTCGTCACTTTTTGGTGTGTGATATATGTGATTGATTGCTTTAGCTTGTTCCTGTCGAGAAGACCTGTGTTTTTTTAGCTCTTCAACCTCCTAGACTTTTTTATATGACAAAGAGGGAGAATTGACCTCAGGAATATTGTCATTATTGCTTATATGATCCTTTTCTTGTCAATTATCACATATCTTGTGACTTTCTAGAGGACTATAGAGTATGTATATGTGTTATGGTTATTTTTGGAAAGACTAACCATGCAGGCCTAAGTAAGCATGAATTGAGGGGGACTAATTCACATTGTTCATTCATGTAGCCCCTTGCAATTCACAAGGTAAAGTCTTAACTTTCACATCCTTTATAGACGGTAAAAATTTAAAATTTTAGTATCCTTTTCAATATGTTGAGGAATGGTTTGTCATTGTCAAAAAGGGGGAGAATATTGACCTAAGTGTTATACATTATCTATATTTTGAGAATGACTTAACCATTCCATTCATATTTATCTAATATGTTTGTTTAAGATTTATATCAGGCATTAGGTACATGAAAAGGATCAAACTGACCAAGCCCTAGCTTGTTTTAGTTAAAGTCAAAAGCAATGCAAATCACTTTTGTGGAAAACACTCCAAATCACCTGATACAATTTCTGTAATCTTTTGTATTGATGATATGACTTGTAACTAAGATGAGAAAAAATTAGGGACACTTAATTCAAAAGTTTGATCACTCAAAAGCTATTTTCTAAAATTCATGACAGGATGTTCATCGGTCTAGTTACAAACTTGACCAATCCTTAATGGATTTTGAAGATGACTTTGGTTTGATCGAGTTGCAAATCACAGAACTCGACTAATCCTTGCATAGCCCAAAACTAATTTAATTGGATCCATCGAGTTTCAACCAGGACAAACTTGACCGCTAGTTTAAATTGATTTTGACGCATAGTGCGATCAGTCGAGTCATCTTTATTGAAACTCAACCTAATGTACTGTACAAAAATGTAAAAAAAGTGATTCTAACCGTTGCAGTGTTGAAAAACTCAAAATTATATCCATTGCAACACCCCAAATTGCTATAAAACGTTCCGAAGTGATCCTACCCTCTAGTGGACGTCCCCAACTATAAATAGGACCTCTTGGAGTTCATTCCAAGGTTTCTCCTTCATGCTATTCAAGCTCCTTGCTATAGTTGATTGAATCTAGTCCACTTGATCCCCTTTATCTCTCTTGATTACACAACAATTGGTTCATATGAGTGAGATAGAATCTTTGTGAGAGAACTACATCATTGTATACTTGTAAAGATCTTGAAGATTCTCTTTTCCCAACCCCTTTCTTCAAGATCAATTTGGAGAAAGCTTCTCCAAGTGAAGGAGAAGATGCAAGATTCTTCAAGCTATAGAATAAGGTGCATAAAGCTTCTCTGAGTAAAGAAGGAGGACAAGGTGGAAGATGCAAGGAGTTGAGTGGGTAAATCCTTAAAGGCAAAAGACTCAGTGCAAGAAGGGGATCTCCTTGGTGAAGGCATCTATCCGCTTGCAAGAGTGGGTAAGACCTTGGTGGGGTAGAAGACTAGCTCTTAGATAGGTAAGACCTTGGTTGTATGGTTGTTGGCTCCCTTGACCTTAAAAGGAAGTTGGGTATCCTTGTCCTAGAAAAGGAAGGTCATATGTTATAACTCTTATAAGTTAATATAAGAAGTAGACATTGGTTAATAAATCCTAGAGCTTGACCTCTCTAGGTAGTGGACTGACTCTCTCCTATTTTGGAGAGTGTAACCACTCTAAAATAGCTTGGTCAAATGCTTGTTTCAATCTCTCTCATCCTTGATATGCATGTTTAGATTGCCATCAAATTCACTATTTGCAATTCATATTTGTTCAAGTAACTTGAAGGTCTAACTATTTTTGTGCAAGTACTTTTAGCTCTATTCACCCCCCTCTAGATCCCTTCGATCCAATAAAATATTGTTTGAAAAACTTTCTCTTTCATTTGTAAGTGAAAGATACTTTTGAAAGTTTGCATACATGAAGCCTTATGTGAAAATCCACATTATATGATGCCTTTTTTCATCCACTTTAGTTCATATCCTTATACCTCATGTGAAGATGTTGGAAAGCACAAACTTAGTAAGCCTTGGACACCCTCCAAAATATTGGGGTGGATAACACTTCCTCCACTCTACATCACTCGTACCACTATATTCCCTAGCTACACATGGGAAAAAAAAAGAAAATGCAAAATGAACATAAAAGATGCTCCTATGCAATACCATCTAAGAAAAACAAATAAGTGTGATACAATATGATAGAACTCTAATATCTTATCAAAACCCCTTCTTCTTGCATACTGATGCATCTAGTAAACATCAAACCTAGCCCACCTTTCCCCAATGCATAGCCACATGATTCATGTAAAGTGGATCTTCAAATAAAACTTAATGAATGCAAATGCAAAAAATCCCTATCTGTCATAAAAAAATCAAAATATGAAACAATTTATCCAGAAAATTTTAAATATCATATCACTTGCATGAGACTTAGTTCACTATATTGAAAGTCTTTGTGTTTTGTTCCTCATTTGCATTTGGTTTGTGTAAAAGTAGAGAAGAGAAGTGAATCAATAAGACATTGTAGTGAAGACCTGGTTTGGTTCTCCATCTTGTGATGTTATGTCCGTTATTCTCAATATGATATGTAAAATGCATGAAATTTCCCAATAGATATTATTTTATGTCAAATATACTTATGGTTTATCTTACATATTTTTATAGGTATGTTGGCACTTAATGATGTAAGAGAGAAGTAGGATAATCCTATGTCTTCCATAGCCATGGAAGAGCCTAAGAGAGCTCTAAAGATACATCACCTAACCTCAAGTGACTAAGGGATGATTTGAAGCAAAGCACACAATGGGAGTACACTAAGAAGATCAAAGTACAAGACAAAGCCCCTAAAATAGCTATGGTACTTTTTAGAAATCATGCTACGGATGTTGAAATCATAGTGTTGACCTAGTTCATGAGCTACCCTAGGACATTCAGCCACCAAAACCATTCTCACGACCATTCCAGTGGTTCCAATCAACTAGAGCGGTCATGCCAAAAATGCTCCTTGACTCCCTTTGTACCACCTTCACCATTGCAATGGCACCCTCCATGGCCATTCTACCCTCAAGACACCACGTCCGTGTTACCCACCAAGGTTGTTCTAGTCCACCTCATTCCATCCAAATTTATTTGACATTTTCATCTTCACACCACGACTGTTCCCATCCACTACAATTGTTTCAAATCTCACCCACCACAGCCGTGGTGCCCACCATGGTCGTTTTACCCACCTAACCTAGTGCTTCCCACATATCATTTTATTACTTCAACCAAATTATCCCTACAACCCCTAGGCCTATATGTATACTAGTGGCTATTAGGAGACTAAGGGTAGACACTCTAACCCTTCAAAGCCGTCAATCTTATTCTCCACCCATTCCACTTCGTTTTCTTCCATTTGCCACCCCAAATCCAAGTTTTATATGGATTTGGGAATCTATTCCATGATTCATACCATCCTACGCCCTTTTTGGAGGGGATGCCCTTACAGGTGTTTTAGGTGAAGAGATCATCTCCTTCATCTACACATGTGTTGTTTCTACCTTCTCTTTGCCATTCTTTTGTTATTTCTTTGACTATGAGTATATAAGCTTATTTTTTATTGTTTGAGGGAAAAAATATTTAAGTATCGTACCATGTTGGAAATATTTTTGTATCAAACTCTCATTCATTTTCTAATACCATATTATTTCTTGTTATCCTTTTATACCTGTTTCTATGTTTGTTTGAGCTATAGAATCACCTAAGGAGTAGAAAAAATGGATGATTTGAGTCTTTTGGGTGGAGAAACTCCTAAGTCCATTGTGGAACCTTAGCTAATTTCTCCACCATCCCCTTTGTCTACCAATTCCCCTAGTCCTAGGTATCATATCTAAGTGAACAGATGTTCCCTTCCATATACATTTTTCTAAATGGTGTGATTAGTGGTTAGATGGATCTAATAGGACATGAAATATCCTCTTGATACTCTCCACACTTATTTCCCCTAAGTGCAATAGGAATACCATGTTTAGATACCTAGACTTGGATAATTTGGACCTATGCCTACCCATTCCTTAGTTAAATTGAGCCTTTAAGGGTGGATGGCTAGTGATGGTAACTAGCATGTCATCCATGGACAACTAATGGATTAGGATGAACGTTCTACTTTTGTCTGTTTTGTTTGGTTTGATAGATATTCATCAGAATTTCGTGCATGAATGTGACCCTCTAAATTGTTCATTGGTACATATTCCCCAAAACAACCCACTACCAAATTTACTTGCTTAAACCCTAATATAATATCATTTTAGTTAATTTATTGTTTGATTAGCTTGGTTTCCTTTTACATGCCATTTAGTCCTTGTTGGAGTAAATAGTGTTTGATTACTTGTTTGTTCCAGAGTTTGTTACTTTCTTAGTGTATCTCTTACTTCATTTTTTAGTGTGATTGCTAGATTTGTTTAGCTAACTATTGTGGCTTGATATCTTGTTAGTGATTAGTATAACTTAGTTCAATTACTTTCTTAGCTAGATTAGTTGAATATCATTGACAATGTAGGGTTAGCTTAGGTTTGAGTTTTCCTGTATTATTTGTTCACCCTAGTGTGATCAAAAGCACCCAATCAAACCCTAAAAGCCATAATCCCTTGTTTTATAAACCTAAAGAAGCAACCCTAACTGGTCATCCTAAACAACTCCTCATGGATAGATCCCTAACTTACCTACTCTGCAATTTGAATCATGTCTACTTTGTGGGATAATTTTATGTTTGTTAAGAGTAATACTTTTAGGGTTTATGAATATTTGTTATCCCAATGTTTTCTAAGGTGCATCAGAACCCAAGAGGGGTGGTCGGTGTAGGGGGTTGACAACCATTGAGAATATATCACTGATAGTGTGTTCCCACAAGTAGCTTCCTTTATGATCATAAACTTTAAATTATAACAAAAATATAGTAAATATATAAATAAAATTCTAGGTCTCCAATCATTACAACCCTAAATCACTTTAGAATTTCATTTTAAGGTTAGAAAACATGCAAATAGGTGAATTAGGCGATTTAGATAAAATAACATTACAAAGATCTCTTAAATAGAAAGTGAATCATTTTCTTGAATAAAGCATAAACATGCCACAACACAAGGTAGGGGTGAGAAAGAAATATAGCTCCAAAAGATCCACACACAATGTATCCAATTACCAATATGGCATGAAATAACTTCAACTAGGTCAAAGAAGGTGAAAGAAAATAACTAGGAAGAAGACCTACACTTCGTCCATAGGTTATGTAGAGCATAAACATTGATTCTAAAGTGTGGATAAGAATAATATTAATGGTATCTATTTTACCTTCCCAGAGAAGAGGAATAACAAATAAGTGGTAATGATTAACCAAAAGATTTTATTACACATCAATTAGTTGCTTGTGAACCAACATTGGTGGCACCAACAAGTCCTACTTCTAGTTTAACCAACTAATCTTATGATATATGTACCCACCCTTATCCCCTCTACGGGAAATGTCTTTTCCCAAATAGCATTCTTTCTGAACATACATCTACCTTCAAATGACCTCAAGCATGGTGATACAATTTAACAAATGTAGATTACATACATACCAATATGACAAAAGGTGTTCTTATGTATAAGTGTCATTCTTTCAATTTCGTAATATAATTATATTGCCATTTTTTAATGTCTTACACATTTCCCTTTTGAACCATCAAAATCACATTGAAAATGTCATCCATATCCATGAGACGAATTTAAGAGAACACCATAAATACTTCACTGATTATGTGAGGCTTTTTTCAAGAATGTGATTTGTAATTCCTACAACACACATGTCAAGCAATAATAAACTGACTCCCATTAAACAATTATCCTAATATTATAACATTATTACAATCCTATAATCTATCTTGTAAAGATCCCTCCTTCTTTTCCTTCCAATTAAGTGAAATGACTTGCAACCCATTTAGCTACTTTTTGCAACCATTATTAAGTTATAACCAATTGTAAAAACTATATTTACCACAATTTTAATGCAAAAAGTTCATATCAAACCTTTGACACCTACCTTCTACATCACATAATATGTTTATATGAATAATGAACATAGTATTACAAATAAACTCATTTTAAAATGGTTTTACATGTCGTGTTATTGTGAAAGAATCAACATAGTATCAATATATTCTCACATACAAATCTAACATTTATCTTGGTTAGGTATATTATTATTCTAGTCCTTGCCTCCACCTTAGAAATTTTAAGTGTATTTTTTGAGGCACTTGAATCTTTTGAGTAATTGAAGATTAATCAAGAATTTTTTCACAACCATATGAAAACATTGGCACATTCATGGAAAACTATAAGCTATTTGGTGTTTGGTTAGATCCAGCAAAACCAACCATATCATTGAATTTAACCACCTTACATTTGCCTCACTATCCATCAGAAACCCTTGTCAGTTACTTTACTCAATTACAATGGTTTCGACTAGTGAAATATCAAATATCATCATCAATTTAGCAACATTACATTTGCCTCACTTTCCATCAGAAACCCTTGTCAATTACTTTAGTCAATAACAATAGTTTTGACTAGTGAAAGATCACATATGATAATTGAGTTGTAAGTTCGGAATATCTACATGAGTGCACACTACATTGAAAACCCGAATTCAAGTTGTTAGGAACTGAACATTGGTATTTCCTAGATAAAACACACAAAATTTTCCATTTAGGTTTGACAATGTGTTTTAATTCTTGGACATGTGTGGAACTAGACTTATCTGAAACCAATAATTGAGCCAAAATCAAATTGAACTCACAATTCTAAGGCTTTCATAATAGGATTATAATAATGGATTCCTCTCACATTGAGAGGACCAGACCTTTACATGCAATTCAAAGTAATCCTATGATATAAAAGGTTTCTCACACCTTGATGATGAAAGTTCCTTGCATGCCAAAGACACCCTATTCATGTGTTTATAATATGACTCAAGATTCCTTCATTTACTAAAATCCCCATACGTAAATGAAAAATCAAACGCTAGTAATAGATACTATTCATCCATCATAAGCCTCTCTTTTGCTCCCATACATACTTGGACACATGCATGCTCCCCTCATTCTAGGAATTTTTAATATAATACACATTACAATTTGTAGTTAAATAGAAAGACTAGACTACCTATAACCATGAAATGTGAATAAAAACAAACAAATATTGGCCATCACACCTAAAAGAATGAATGTGTTGCAAAATAAACATGATTACAATGGAACATTGTAATGTTGTATCCTTGCATTTAATGCCTTAATACGAACAACTATTGGCTATTGCATTAAACAAATAGATTTCTCAAGGAAGAGCATACGATCAGCTACTTCATCATATTGAATTCCTTTAAAAACAAAAATATATGTGGCAAGCATGACCAACCGCTTTAATTCCTTAACAATTCAAATTTTCAAATCATATAAGATCCACTCAAACTTGTATGGGGAGATAAAAATGTTTTGTCAAATGTACAACTTATAATATACATAATTGGATTAGGAAAAACAAGTAATGCTACACATCCCATACATTTTTGAGGAATAATCCATACACACCACACCTTTGGCATTGGCTATTGGCTACTATGAAATAGATTGTGGTTGTGGTATGAATACTACATCTCATTATGATTTTTCAATATAAGAAACAAATTACATAAGAGATCCAACAGCCATTTTGTCTTGGAAAAAGTAGAAGTTGCATCAACTTTTTATATGAATAGCATCACATATGAGTCTTTCATGCATTATAAGATGACTACAATGTAAGAACGTTTACATTCATTTTTTATTGTTAGGTACAATTTCATTACAAGAGAAAATAAATTGTCTCTCTATTTTCACCATTGTCTGACATAATTAATTGTTGTTATCAAAAGATCAAATTGTTATAAAAGTTGCAAGAAATCAAGTAACCATCCCTTCAATAAAGAAACTAAGTAATTAAATATATTTTTTCTTATAAGTTAACAATTTGACATCTTTAGACTTTAATCAATTTCTCTGTTGTGTCAAAGAAAATCATCATGTTTGATTCTACATATAATGCAACATCGCTACCTAATTCCATGAAATTTAATTTTAATTCGTTTACAAACTTCATTATAGGTTGAACAAATAAATTTTTATCTGTGACTTTTGTTAGAAATTCCACACATATTTTTATGAACTTCATTATACCTACTGTGTATGTTGGATGGATCTGCCACTGGTCCCATCTATGTCCTTTAAGACTTTAAAGGTAACATTTGGACCATATTTTGAGAACAAATGATAGATTTAGGACACCTCTCTTCTAATATATATAGAAAAAAATATTTTGAAATGCCCAATTACTTGATATGGCAGTGATAACTGCTCACATCCAAGGTTCACTAAATATTATAATTATTTCAATGATATAAAAACACCAAAAATACAAGAACATGTTGATGTGAACTCTACCAAAGTCATGAGCGACAAACACATATTATGCAAGAAGGTTGTTTAAGTCTGATAGGTTGGTGTAACATAACATCATATCTTGCACCTCTCCACCCTACTACTCCTCCACTCTTTTTTTTCTCTCTCTCTATTTTCCCCAATATACAAATTTGATGTATTCCTTCCTTACTCAAATTCCTATTTTAATTGGTTCTTGTTTATAAAACCTTGATCGATGATGCATGACTTTGTGACTAAGATTTTAGCTAATAGGTTGAAGAAGGTTCTATGTGATAATACTACTTTATTTCATAAATCAACCTTCATCAAAATGTATTTTATATCAAATAACACCCTCATGGATGATAAATTCATGATATTCAAGGGAAACAACAAAGATAACAAGACTTGCAACAAGCTAGACTTGGTTGATGGTTATGATAACTTCATCTGGGTTGCTTTGTCATAAACTATGTTGGACATAGATGTATGGCCATGATGAAGCAATTCTACGAGACTATGTCATTTTTTGTATTGGTAAATGGTTTTCTTATAGGGTGTTCAAAGCATCCAATGGCCTTTGGTAGGGTGACCCATTATTACATTTCTTGTTTACCGCTTTCATGTATTTTTTCCTCATCTTGTGCACGAAGAGGTTACGAATAGGCTATTATCCACCTTCATGTTTAGTGGTATGAAGGTGTTAACACATGATAATGCGTAAGGAGGTGCTTTCAAATAATTCAGTAAGGTTATGAAGACATTTAGTACTCCCATTGGCCTCTTCATAAGTGAAATTAAATCCAGGGTATTCTTCTCTAGATTATGTGATTCTAAGAAGGGCATATTAAAAAGAGCCATCGATCTCTCTAAGAGTTCCTTTCTTCATCATCACCTAGGAATCCCCTTGTATGGAGGAATGGGAAAGTAAAAGTATTATGGTTCTTTCATTGGTAATAGTTGCAATGTTGTAGGGAAGAGGATGGTTGTTTGCATGTCTTTGTGGGTAATTTGAATTTAACCCATGTGGTTATGGATAGTAAGCCTAATAAAGATTTTTCCTCAATAATCATAGGGAAAGAAGGCATGATGCTTCCTATGCATCTCCTCCTCAAGCTCCTATGTACCCTCCACTACTCCATTGAGGTGCCACAACACTTATACTAACATTATATCCATCTTTCTCAACTTCTGAAGTCTCTTATCCATAATCCACATGACAAATGACATATCATGATCAATTATACTCCCTTGGTTGAAGTGTCAACTCTGTTCCAATATGGAACTTCCTTAGCATGGACACATGTAATATGATATGTAATTTGTGAAGCTCTGCTTGTAACTCCATCTTATAAGATGCCTACCCAACATGAATAACATCATGGTAAGATCCTGAAAACACATGCCAACTTACCCTTCTTGCCAAACCTCAAAAATCTCTTCCACGGTGATAACTTGAGGTAGACCTTGTATCCTACTAGAAACTCCAGTATCCTATGATAACTATCCACGTAAGATTTATGTATGTCTTGTGCCACTTTAAATTGTTGCTTGATTATGTCAATCCTTTTTGTCAATTGCTAAACCAACTTTTGACCTAGCAGTTAGTACCGACTTGCTTTATACCATCAAAGATGAAATATGTAATGCCTTCCATGCAAAGCCACATATAATTCTATATCTAATATATGATGGTAGTTTGTTATCATAAGAGAGCTCAATCAAGATGATAAGAAATTGGATAACATAGGACCTCAATAGGTCTTATAGAGCATGTACCATCCTCTTTGATTGAGCCTCTATCTTTGGATGAAAAGTTGTGCTAAACTTTATTATGTTCCTAATGCAATGTCTAGACAATCACATGACATGTTGGTGAAGTATGGTCCTCCATCATATACTATTTTTTTCAATTCTCCATTCAAACATATTATCTCATCAATGTATATATGTGCTAACTTCTTCCCAATGTACGTGATTTTGATTGGAAAGAAGTGTACTACCTTTAATCTATCAACACCAATGAAATGGAATCATGTTCTTTGTCTTTTCTATGGAGACTAACCACAAAGTCCATGGTCACATGATTCCACTTCTATTCTAGGACTAGTGTGACTTGTAGTGTTTTTGGTAGCTTCTTATGCTCTACTTTAACTTGTTGAATGACTAGGCACAAAATATACAACTACTTTCTTCAATCCTGACCACCAATATAGATCTTTAAGATTATGATACATATTTGTGTTGTCGAGGTGCATTGCATGCATCAAAATATTTTCCTTTCCAACACCATATGTTTCATACCTTCAACTTTAGACACCACCAACCTATTATAGTAAGACAATATCCCATTCTAGGACTCATAAAACATGTAATGTTTACCACTGCCAAGTTCTAACATGATGTTTTGTAGCACAAGATCATTGTATTGTGTGTCATTAATCTATTGTATCAATGAGGGCATTATTCTAAACTGAGCTAACAATTCCCCAAGAATAGACTTACACAGGCACGCTCATCTATTGTAAAGGATATCAACATGTCCCTCCTTTCACAAGATAAAGAGTAAAAATGTGCTTATCGTGATGATCATGATGATGAGGTTGGAATTCTACTCAATATATGTACAACCACATTCACTTGTCTAGGATGATATTCTATGGTGCAGTCATAGTCTTTAAGCAACTTGAGACACCTACTTTGTTTCATATTTAGCTCCTTATTTGAGAAGAGATGTTAAAAGTTATTATGGTCCATTAGATCTAGAATTTCTTCCAATAGAGATAATGTTTCTAGATCTTCAATGCTAGACCACTACGACCAACTTCATATCACATGTCGAATAGTTATCCGCATGTTTCTTAATATTCTTGGAAGAAAAAGAAACCAAGTATGTTCTCTAAATCAACACACGTCCAAGACATTCCTTCCTAGCATCATAGAACACTATGTAGCCTTTTCCACACTCTGATAGCTAGTTAAATGGTTCAATCATCAACTTCTCCTTTAATAGTAGGAAACTTCATTGACATTTCTCTGTCCACACGAAAGGCACATTCTTCTTAGTCATACTATTCATAAGTAGAGATTTTGTGTTGAAGTTCTTGATGAACCATCTACAAAACCAACTAGACCTAGAAAATTCTATAGTTTGGTTGGCATATTTGTCTTCTCCCACATCAACACTAACTCTACCTTCTTGAGATATCAAAACACCCCTCTATTGGATATGACTTGTCCAAGATAAGAAACTTATGTTATCCAAAACTCACACTAAATAAACTTTTTGTATAACTATTGTCGCATCAATAATTCTAATATCATCTAGAGTTGCCTCTCATGTTTTTACCGGTCTAGATTGGTCTAAAAATTGTTTGAACACTCTGTTCATCATGTCTATAAATGCTACAAGTGCATCGGTTATCTCAGACAATATCACCACAAACTCATAATGTTCATATCTAGTTGTGAAGGATGTCTTAGGTATGTCCTCCACCCTGATTCTTGCATGACCACATGTATATCTTTAAGAAAACCATAGTTCCTTTCAAATGATCAAACAAATTGTCAATCCTCAGCAAGGTTACTTTTCTTCATTGTGACTTCCTTCAATAATCTGTAATCTAGAAACAATTTCATGCATCCATCTTGCTTCATAACAAATAGTGTAGGAGCACCCCACGGGAAGGGACATAACCATAAATTTGAGGTTGGGGGAAATGATCGATAAGTTGAACTAATAAAGTATGCATAAAATAAACTATTATTGAAACAACATTCCTACAAGTTCTTTGCAATAGTTCATAGCATAGAACTTATCAATAATATATCAACAACATTTTGCTCTCAATGAGAGGTATCAATTTGAAAAAGACAATAAATAGAACATATGAATATAGACTTGTACCCTTTTCACAATATAGAAAACTCAAATCAATTAGTTGATATATTGACAACATAATGTTGTTTTCCCATTATACAACAAAAATATATATGAAGGAAGGTATAGATTTAAAATATGTCCATGTAACATATTTAAATGGGTATGTTACCTTATAAAAACATGAATATCCTCATACACAAAAACATGGTTGGATCAATGCCATGATCATTTCCATGTGCAACATTGATATACTTGGATACAGCTTTGTTCTGGAACTATAAGATTTGACAACCCCTTGGTGTAGAAGTATATATGTTTATGTTTCAATTTTTCTTTTGCAATTAATGTTGATGTTTGAGAAATAGATAATGATGGCTTATAACAAGTTGTACCTCCCTATTTTGTTCATTTTAGATCTTGTGGCACATGATCTTAAATTAGCGATAGATTTCATATTGTTTTTATATAGTCACATTTAGTATAGTAAATTGATTATAGAGAGATGAGGATAGTAAAATATGACAATGGAACATACCGCAAGATGGACTCTTATCCTATTCCATGATTGGAAAGTTGGTATTCTTGACAAAAAAAGATAAATTTGTGCCTTACTGTATGTTATTAATGAAGATAGCATGAATAACTCAATGCTAACCCATAACATATTTAGGCTCAGAAACAAATATAACATATTAAGTGGCATTAGATTCTACAATCAACATCACATATCAAAATAAACTTATATTAACATAACAACATATGTGCTAACATGTAAGTAAAGTTATTAAATATGTCACATGTGTTTCTTTCGATAACTAATATGCATGTAATGTCTAAAATATATTTAATACGAGGTATAGTGGTCTTTGCAATAACAATTGGTGTTTCCATGTCCATATATGTGAATAATGTACCGTTATCTAAATAAATATTGAATTCATAGGCTTAATATGATAAATAAGCAAAATATGGAAATTCATGCATCGTAATATAAGGGAAATATTTTGGAAACAATATAATGAACATTGGTCTCTAATTGATTATTGTTAGTGGAAAAGAGGATACAATAATTTATATGAAGATAAATAGCCTAAACCATAATCGTGTGATTACTCATAAAAGTAAAAATAAAAACCTAAATTTAATGTGAGAATGGTATATCCTGGGTCCCAATTAGCTTGGGTGCCAAGTTTCACATTATTTGAACAATAATAACTATTCCAATTTCATTTAGAAAAGAAAATATGAGATAAAGCCAAAAATATTTAGTTCATTACTAAATGTCTGGAAAAGTGGAAACAAATCCCAAATTTGGATTCTAAATGAAAAAAGTGATCTATGTGTTAATCTTCACATTAATTGAACATCTTATATATCCTAGTTTATATAAGAGAAAATATAAATGATATATAAATATTATATTAGATAATAAACAACCCTAAAATTGGAAATTTTTGGCAAAATTGATTTCTCCATGTCCTAATTAGTCTAGTTTCCAAGTTTAGACCTAATTGAACAAGGTTAGAGTCTTCAAATAAATAAGGAAGGAAAACTAACTATGCATTTAATCTCACTTTATTCGAAATCCTATATATCTAAAGTTTCCCGACAATCTACATGTCACACATGATTTCCGTAATGTAGAAAAACATAGACGCTCTCCTGGCCATCCATTTTTTATCACATTACCGCTCGACTTTCTCCTACATCTGTCCCTTCCTTTACTCATCATTTGGGAAACCATAAAGTTCTTTAATTTATTTTCATCCTATTTTCTCTCTCTCTAGTTCTCCTCATTCTATGGCTTTGACCCCCAAGTTTTCTCCTTTAGTTCTAGATCCATTGACCCTTAAAAATATAGGGTTTTGTGGCTGCTCTACCACCTCCACAAACCAACTCTCTTCCTCTATTTGTCCTATGTTCATCCCTTATTTTTCTTTTCCTCACCTTGTTCAACCTCCAAACCCCTATAGATATACTCCACTACCTTCTCCAAACCCCCAAGATTCATTTTCTATCTTCATTTATACTCTCTTAGTCCCAAACACCTATTTCCATCTGCATCTTGGTGGTGGTGCTACTTTATCTCAATGACACACATCACTACCTCATTGCGACTGTCATGGCACTTAGGTGACTTGGTAGATCATTGAGTATCTCTTCACACATCAAGTTTCCATGTTCACAATATGCATTACTTTTCCATCTTTTCTCATGTGTTTACATCAATAGACGGTGTTTTTGTTTCAGTCTAGTTTCCCTAGTTGTTCTTGGTTCTTCGTCATTGCCTAAGACTCAGCAACTCATTCCTCACATTTAGTTTTTCTTCATGCTTTGTTTTCTTTAGTTGATCAAGTTCCTAAGGTTCATAACCAGTGCCCATGGTGTAAGTATTTTTTATGCATCCTTTTGTGCCCAGGTTATGTTTTGCGGTTGAAGAGTTTAATTTTGAAGGAAGAATCCAAAGGGAGTAACTACCAAACCCCAGTAGGTCCCCATCCTGCCTTTTGATCTATGACTGGGATGCTACTCCATGGCTGGGTGTTGCTTGTGTCGAACAAAAAATAGGATATTTTCGTCTATATTCTTTTATCACTTTTGCCCTCACAACAATTTAATGTTTCCATGCAAGTAATGGGCAGTTTTATCCTTTGCCTACTAGATTTGATATTGATCACACAACTTTGGAGCACGGGAAATGTATTGGTGTACCCTCTATCACACTATATGATTGTTAATCATATGTAGGGGTATATTAATGATTGTATAATATGCTTTTTATATATATTTAAATTGGGAAATACATAGTAAATAAAATATAGATCAACAAAAATAAAAATAAAATATGTTTTGTAATCCTTGTATTTTTAATACCGAATGGAATGGATTTCATTACTTAAAACCATTCTAACAAATATGTAATTTTAAGGAATTATCTAATCAATTGGAATTTACAAAAAATCATAACTAATAATCTATAAGTCTTAAAATAAAGTCAAATATTCTATGAACTCTAGAAAGAATATGGTGTAGTTTTCATAACATAATTAACTAATAATAAAAAGATGACTTTTAGGGTTTATGGAATTAATGTGAACTTAACTCTAATTTCATATAGGCTCTTAATAGGTGGCTTGTGACTCCAATATGGAACTATGCTTGATTTTGGATATATGTAGACTCCATTTGAGGTATGTTGCATCTCCTGAATTCTATATCATTCAATTGATATATTTTCTCTATCATGATGTATGTTGCATCTTTGTTTATAATATTGAGAAAATCACCCATATTTATCTCTCTCTCTTATTCCTTTGGACATATTACCTTTTACACATTCTCTCTCTTTAGAGAGGTTGAACTATGTGAGTATTATACATTGACATGGATTTTGTGATCATCCTACTTTGTTGGATATTCTTATTGGATTCTTATTTATATCATGTTCATTTTATTCCATGTGGCAACCCTAATTGGATTAATTGACACCCTAGTCTTTTTGTGGTGGACTTTGTGATATATTTGCACCTTCTTTGTGTAAATAATTATGTATTTTGTTTATGGGACATCTGACCCCACATTATAACTATTGGATGTTCTCATCCTATTGTTTTAGCTTGACTAAACTTATTCTTACCTCTACATTTTTCATGGCTTAGACTAATATTATTTCTATTAGTAGTATAGAGTACAAACATACATATGGTGCACTTTTTCCACCCCGAGTGTGATTTTCCACTCATTATATTTATAGCACACTTATTGCACACAGGGTACACTTTTGCACCCAATATGTCTTAGCGGAGATCCTATTGTGTCCAATCCCTACTTGAAATAACCTTAGTCTAATGTTTCATACATGCACTACTTATGAATTGTTATATTATTATTTTGGCATTGTTTTAAGGCAAGAAATCTGTTACTGTTGATTATCATCTTATTTGAAATTCATATGCTTTTCATATCCACTTGGATTGTAGTTTTCCTCTTTGATCGGAAGTATTGATATATTTGATCTCTTTTTTCATTATTGTTGCTCAATCCCCAATTCATATTCATAAACTAGCTTTTTATGTTGAAAACTTCCATTTTGTCTTCTCTTGTGGGGTATGCTTCCAATCCCTAGGTGAAAGACATGGTGGACATGACACACATACACAAACCTAGCTTGAGGAGCTGAATATTGGAAGATAGATGTGATATAGTTGTGATATCCCTTTACTTAGATCCTGATGTTGTTGCTTTCATGTAAACCCCAAGTAGTTTAATATTTTGTAACCTTGATAAATTGAATATAGTCATACAATCTTATTTTGTTTCTATACTTTGGTCATTTTGTATTCCATTATTTGAGAAATAATTGTTTTTTACCTATTCCAACATGTTGTTAGTGTGTTGGGATTAAATGAGTTTATTCCTCGAATTAAGTAGATATTAGATCCCCTCTTGGGTCCTACTCAAGATGGTATTTGAGCCATGGTAGTTAGAATCTAAATATTTCAATTTGATTTTTCTTAGGTTTCCAGTCTTGTCACGTAAGTTCCTTATAGAGACCTTACCTTATGTGAAAATCCTAGATGATATGTTTACCCTATATGATATAATGAACGAAGGATATTTAGAGTGATGAAGTACATATGAGCATCTTAAGCTTCTAGCCCAAGTGTGATGAGACTCTAGATGCTTATACCCTATGAGGAAGGTTAGTTATGTCATGTATCTTTCGATGTTTTGATGTTTGGAGTTATGTTATGAGGATATTAGAGTATTACGATAAGGAGATCTTAAATTTAAAATTGTGACTCGGTTCTCTCTTTGATTTTGGGCACTATCTTGAGTTTGATGTTACAAATATTTACCTTCAAGTTATTTTCATTATGATAATATATGTATAAAAAAATCTATGTATTTTATCAATGTTTTCTTGAACTAATTCACAATAAAGGGATGTTTGAAGTTTCATTCAGAAGTCTTAGAATTAGTTAGATTGGATATATCAACCCTAACTACATATATGTTACTACGAATATGTGGTTTGTGATAAAGTTTTATGGAGTTTTATACCTTCTATCTTTTTGGTTACTCTTATGAATCCTAGGGTTGATAGGTTAGTAACACGAGGACCTAAAGATCAACCCTAGGTGGGTATAACTTGTTAAATGGATGCTTGATCTATTAACAACATAAACCCTTAAAATACTCACAACTAAAAGATGTATATGTAACCCTAATATCTTTAAGATTTGTTTAGTTAGACTTATAAGGTTAAAAATTTTGAGGAGTGGAGAGTAGTTGGTTGATAATATATGGATGATGCAATTTTGAGGACAAAATCCTTTTAAGGGGTAGAATGTTCTAACATATTGAAACATGGAATCTTATCCTATTACATGATTAGAAGGTTAGTAAGTTTGGTTCCTTATATTTTACCAAACAAGGATACAATTATGGATTAATGTATATTCTTAATGCACATAACATGAATAACTCAATGGTAAACCATAACATATTCAGGATTGAAAACAAATATAACATATTAAGTGGAATTAGATTCTATAATCAACATCACATATCAAAATAAACTCAAATTAACATAATAACTTAAGTATGTGCTAACATGTAAGTAAAGTCATTAAATAAACCACATGTGCTTCCTTTGATAACTAATATGCATATAATGGCAAAATATATTTAGTAAGAGGTACCACATTCTTTAGAATAACGATTTGGGTTTCCATGTCCATAAATACGAATAATGTACCATTATCTAAATAATTATTGAATTAATAGTCTTAATATGAAAAATAAGAAAAACATGAAAATCTCTGTATAATAATATAAAGAAAGTCTTTTGGCAACAATGTGAAGATAATAGAACTCTAATTGATGACTATCAGTGGAAATCGAGATATATAATAATGTATATGAAGATAAATAGCCTAAACCATATTTGTGTGATTACTCATAAAAGGAAATGTCAAAATATGAATCTAATGTGAAAATTGTGTTCCTTGGGTCCCAATTAGCTTACTTTCGAAGTTTCACATTATCTGAACAATAATAGCTATCCTAAATTTATTTAGAAAAGAAAATATGAAATAATGAAAAAATATTAACTTCATTATTAAATGTCTTTAAAAGTATAAACGGATCCCAAATTCAGATTCTACATACCAAAAGTTGGTCTATTTGTTAATTTTCACATTAATTGAACAATCTTATATATACTAGTTTTATTTAAGAGAGAAAATATAACTTAAAGACAAAAATATTGTATCAAAAAGTAAACAAACCCAAAAGTGGAAATTAATAGAAAATTTGATTTCTCCATATTTGAATCAGTCTAACTACCAAGTTTGGTTTTAATATAACAAGGTTTGAGTTCTCAAATAAATAAGGAGGAAAATAACTATGTATTTAATCTTACTTTATTTGAAATCCTATTTATCTAAAGTTTCTCAACAATGTATAGGTCACACAGGCGTTCCTTAATTTAGCAAACTGCGAATGTTCTCCTAACCATCCAATTCTCATCACATGACCGCTTAACTCTCTCACCTCTATCACTTCCTTCACTCATGATTGAGGGAACTAGATTATTCTTTGATTTCTATTCATCAGATTTTCTCTCTCTCTTCTTCTCCTCATGTTATAGTTTTGACCCCCAAGTTTCCTCCTTTAATTATGGATCCATTGACCCTATAAAATCCATGGTTTTACGGATCTACTACCACCTTCACAAACATATCCTCTCTTCCTCTAATTGTCCTTTGTTCCTCCCTTCTTTTTCTTCTCCTCACCTTATTCGACCTCCAAATGCTATAAATATGCTCCAATATCTTCACCAAACCCCCAAGAATCATTTTGTGGTCTCTATTTATACTCTCTTGGTCCGAGATACGTATTCCCAAGGCTAGCTTGGCAGAAGTGCTACCTAGAGCTTGCCAACACACATCATTGCCTCACTCCGACTGCCATGGCACCAAGGCAACTCTATAGAGCATTGAGAAGCTCTTCACATATCAAGTTTCCATGTTCACGATATGCACAAATTTCCCTCTTTTCTCCTATGTTTTCATCAATAGTCGATGTTCATGTTATAGTCATGTTTTCTTAATTGTTCTTGGTTCTTAGATGTTTCCTGATACTCGCCAACCCATTCCTCACATTTATTTTTCCTCCATGCTTTGCTTTCTCTAGTTTCTCGAGTTCCTAAGGTTCATAACCACTTCCCATGGGGGTAGTATTTTTTGTGCATCCTATTGTGCCCAAGATATGTTTTTAGGGTCGAAGAGTTTGATCTTGGAGAAGGAAGCCAAAGGGAGTAACTCCTAGACCCCACTCGGTTCCCATCCTACCTTTTGATCTCTAACTAGGAAGTTGCTCCATTGCTAGGTGTTTTTAAGGTTGAAGAATGAATAGGATATGATCATTAATGTTCTTTTTTCACTTCTTCCCTCACAACAATTTAATGTTGTCACACAAGCAATGGGCAATATTTTCCTTTACCTTTTGGATTTGACTTTGATCATGCGGCTTTGGAGCATGGGACATGTACTAGTGTACCCTATATCACACTATGTGATTCTTAATCACATGCAAGGGTATATTAGTGATCGTGTAATACATTTCTTTAATAAATAGTTATATATGTTTAACTTGGAAAATTTATAATGAATAATATATAGATTTGAAAAACAAAAGAAAATATGTTTTGGAGTCATTGTATTTTTCTCCATCCAATGGTATGGGTTCCATCGCTCAAATACAATCTAATAAATATGCGATTTTAAGGGATTTTCTAACTAATTGGAATTTCTAAAAAATCATACTTAAAAATCTATAAGTCGTAAAAATAAAGTAAAATATTCTATTAACTCAAGAAAGTATAATCTACATGATGATGCAGTTTTGATAACCGAATTGACTAATAATTAAAAGATGACTTTTAGGACTTATGCAACTAATGTGAAATTAACACTAATTTCATATATGCTCTTAATAGGTGGCGTGTGACTCCAATATGGAACTAAGTTTGACTTTGAACATATGTAGACTTGATTTGAGGCATGTTGCATCTCCCAAATTCTAATATTGAGAAATTGATCTAATTTCTCTCTCTTAATGTATGATGCATCCCTATTTATCATATTGATCAAAATTTTACCTCTCTCTTGATCCTTTGGACATATTACCTTTTACACATTCTCTCTCTTCTTAGAGGTTGACTATGTGAGAAATTATGCATTGATATGAATCTTGTGTACAACTTACTTTGTTGGATATTCTTATTGGACTCTTATATATATCTTGTTCATTTTTATCCATGTGGGAACCCTAACTGGAGTATTTGATACCCTAGTCTTCCTTTGGTGGACTTTATAATCTATGTTACACATTATTTGTGTAAATTATATATATATATATATATATTATGACTCCTCTGACTCCATATTATAACTATTCGATGTTCTCATCCTATTTTTTCATCTTTTCTAAACTTATTCTTGCCTCTAAATTGTGCATGTCTTAGTCTAATTTTATTTCTAGTAGGTGGTACATAAGTACAATCATACATAGGACACACTTTTTCCACCCTAAGTGTGCTTTCCACTCATTTTGTATATAGGGTGAACTTATTCCACCTAGGGAGCACTTTTTTGACCCAATACATTTTGGCTGAGATCCTATGGTGTCCCAACCCTTCTTGGAATAACCAAAGTCCAATTTTTTACATGTGCACTACTTATGAATTGTAATATTGTTATTGTGACATTCTTTTAAGGCAAGAAATATCTTACTATTGATTATCATCTTATTTGAAGTTCATATGCTTTTGATATCCACTTGGATGGTACTTTTCCTCTAGGATAGGAAGCCTTGATATATTTGATGTCCTTTTTCCTAAATGTTTGTCAATCTCCAATTAATATCCACATACCAAATTTTATGTTCACAACTTCTATTTTGTCTTCTCTTGTGGGATATACTTCCAACCCGTAGGTTAAGGACATGGAGGCATGACATGTAGATGTTGACCTGGCTCAAGGAGTTGAATCTTGAGAGATAGATTTGAGATAGTTGTGATATCCCTCTATGTAGATCATGATGTTGTTTCTTTCATGCAAACCCCAAGTGGGAGGATATTATGTAACCTTTATAAATTGAATATAATCATTAAATGTTATTTTGTTGTTATACTTTGGTCATTTTTATACATTATATGAGAAATAAAAAAATTACTCCTATTTTGACATGCTTATTAGTGTGTTGGGATTAGATGGATTTATTCCTCAAATTAAGTAGGGATAGGAACCCTTCTCGTGTCCCCATCCTTATAGAAAAAGAGATAATATTTTTTGTAGAGTAAAATTTCTTTGCACACAGTCAATGGGCATATTTACCATATGTGTGCACAGAGTATTTACGGAGATGACTCCCCATTGAATGTGTGTAAAGAAAGACCTTTAGAACTCTTTGTCTATGAGGAAATGTTGTGCAAATTGTTCTCATAGTCCACTTACACATCGACACTTTCCATAAAATAGTTTTTACTTTCATAGAAAGCAATTTATTATTTTCATAATTAGCACGGGATTGAGATCATCTAG
The DNA here is from genome assembly GCA_963693085.1 of Alisma plantago-aquatica. Classification (NCBI taxonomy): domain Eukaryota; kingdom Viridiplantae; phylum Streptophyta; class Magnoliopsida; order Alismatales; family Alismataceae; genus Alisma; species Alisma plantago-aquatica. The sequence goes on along the minus strand of OY856414.1, from coordinate 82,115,813 downwards.
TATTTACTTAAAACTAGACTATAACTAATAAAAGTTTTTTATATTTTTGTTTTGTTTTGTTGGGGTGTATCCCCTTATTCCCCCTCCCTCCCTCTTTCCTTGCCCTCAGGAATGTGCTTGACTATATAAAACCTTTGTTCAACAACTCCTGAAGCTGCCTTTTCATCTCTTTCATATCCACTACTTTCATCATATACATTTCTTGTGCTATGTGTTGTATTCCATGGATAAGATTGATCTCAAAGTTAATCTCTCAAGGAGGTGTACCACTAGGAAACTCATATGGACACACATCTTCACACTCACATACTATGGGTAAATCATGGATAGTAGGATTCACTATCTTAGTATCGGCTACATGCACTAGGAAGGCCTCGTATCCTTGTCTCTTCAACTTTTATCTATGACAGGAGATACAAGATATATAGGGAGAATCTGCAGTCTCCTATGAAGGTTGAAGAGACATCTCCCCCCCCAAAAAAAGTCTACAACTTTGGGTCTACAATCCAACACCACCCTAATACTTCTCTAGTGTATCAATTCTAAGGATCACATCAAATCCATGCATCTCAAGTGTCATTAGATCCACTACAATAATGTGTTTGGAAATGAAAAGAATGTAGGATGGAAACACCTCAAAGAATTAAATGGATCCATCTAGAGGGGTATCAAGGAAAAGGGTTCAAATTGGCAACTAACAAACAAGTTACAGTGTGCAATTACCACTCTGGTGATAAGTGAGTGTGTCACATTTGGGTCAACCAAAATGATACATATGTAGAAACATAAACTTAGAATATAAGATCTCCATCAAACTTACAATGATTGGAGGGTTGACAACTCCCTCAGGCTGACTCATCACATAAAAGCAAGTTGTTTCTTGTGATCTTCCTCTTCTTTGGCTTCTCCCGATAGATCTTGACATCCCTGCTTGCAAATCTTGCCCACACCTTATACCGCTAGAATGTTTTGATACCTTATAGATCCATAATCACTGAAAGGAACACTCTTTCTTGAACTGTGGACTGAACATCATCAAGTGCCCATGTTAATGGAAATAAAAACACTTCTTCTGTATGGAGGTGTGCAACCCATAGGCCATGTCACTGTAGACCCTTATCTATACATCCCAAACAACATGAGTCATTGACCTTTGCCTCTACTCAGAGACCACTACCTCTGATGTTTTTCCCCTAGCTTTGTCAAAGTTGGGGTATGGTGGGAATTCCATATCCACTGCCTTGGCAGCCCAAAAAACCTTTGCCTTTTGGATCCTCAAAAGAACTACCCAAAAATCATTGTCATGGATGCTAAATACCATCTTGTTGATCTTCCTTATTGATTCCACAAAAGTGGACTATTTATCATGAGAATCCAAGGTTGACACCAGATTAGCAGACTTAGAATTTGGCCCCTAATCAAAACTCCTATCTTCACAAACCATGCTTCATACTGATTCATAGTCATCATCCTTTGGCTTAGATACTCAAACTACATGATCTTCTCATCCAAATAGGGCAAAGGGACATACAAATTCTCAAACTCCCTCCTAAAATTCATCCATGGGAGACCTCCCTTGGCCTATAATCCTCCTTGATATCCCACCAATGGACAACATTCCCTTTTTTGAAGATATATAGTCTTCTACATGTAACATCCCTGACCTGGGTTATAAACTAACCCTAGGTGTTTTGCCTAAATATGTAATTAAACCCTGGTGATTATCTTTTGGCATGTAACTAAGTTCCTAAAGGAACATATACTTTCAATTTTGTCCTTTTTAAACAAAGTTGTAGTATTATTTGGTAATACAGGGACCTTTGTGCAAATTACCCAGTCAAGGGGTTAACTTACAAAAATTACATAGGTTGAGATGTTCCTCTGATGATGAGTCATCATATGAGTGAATATGATGAGGTAAGGTGGATTTCCCAAGCTTGAGCACCAAGATGCAGCTTGTGGAATGATCCTTGTGCTTAAAAACCTTATTTTGGTGTAAAGTGCAATTTACCCAAAATGTGGGGTGCAACTTGTGATATACACCATCTAGAACATCTTTTATGACTCTTGGCATCATTTAAAGTTATAATGATGAAGAGGTCACTTCAATTGAATAAATTAAAAAAGAATGATAACCCTTATAAATTAAATAATCAAGTTATAAGCCTAATAACCCTCCTATATGTGCAACTTAGTAAGAAGTTGACCTTCTTCACCTTTGGACCTTGGGTTTAAGATGAGTTTTGCTTAAGTATGAAAGGAAGAAACGTGGCTTACAATAAGGAGAAGGGACGTGCCTAAAAGAAAGGAGGGACCTAATTAAGAAAAGGAGAAACTAGTTGTCCTTATGTTGGAAATGACCCCAAGATATATATACACCCTTCCTTTGTTTGTAAAGGAACGTTTCCTTCACTTCCTTTCTTATTTCCTTGCTTAGACCGACTTAGGACAGAGCTCTGTAGAAGAGGAGAATGGCCAAGCAGTTCTAGGTAATCTTTGATCATCATCTTGCTCAAATTCATGGAGGAAATCATGTTACAAGGTTGGTTTGCTAGTTTTCTTACTTAGCTTTCTCGTTCTAGCCATCTTTTCCCAACCTTTCCTTGGAGAAACACCCTTGGCCGACCTGTGAAGCTCAAGACACCATTAAATACTTGAAGCTTGGAAGCTTGGAGCTCAAGGAACGACCTTAAGGCGGGTTTTATAACTCTAAACCTTTTGCTTTCTTATGCATATCTTTGTACTTGCAAAAGTAGCTTGTTCTTCTTTTCCCCATCCTTCCTTGCTTTCTTGCAAACTAAAACCACGATGAACATACCTTAATTTTGAGGTAGAAGAATATGGGCATGATTACCAAAGTTACTTTATCAAACAGTCTTATGTCTTTCTCCTTTTTTTTGACCAACCGTTTGAAAGGCAAACGGGTTCACTAGGTCGGTTTGGGAAAACGGGTTCCAACCCGTTTGAGGGCATTGACCAAGCATGGACAGTTTGGGGTTTCTGTTCACAATCATGTAGGCTAATGACCCACCAAATTTGAGGGGTTAACTCAAAAGGAATCGTAGGTTGAAGGCCAATTAATTAGGCAATCGAATTGAATTAAGTGCTGATTTCTCCAAACTAAGTAACTTGAACTTTTTGGGCAAACGGGTTCAACCCGTTTGAGAGAGTTGACCAAGCATTGACCGTTTGAGTTTCCTGTTCATAATATGTTGAGTTTCATTTCTACAAATAATCATAATCTAATTCCTACCCAATTGAAAGTTGAAGGCACTTCAACACCCTAACCTTAATCGGGTTAAAGTTGCTGATTTTCAATATAGATCTTGTTGAGTTTTGGGTTGAAGGACCCAAACGGGTTCCAACCCGTTTGGGGGTTCATCCAAACGATCTCACACTCGTTTAGTGACACCCCAAGATCGTTTGAAGGTCTAAAGTTAAAGAAATTTGATGGTTTGAGGGTCCAATTACAAGATGTTGATAAATTGATGAAAAGTTCTGATTTTTAATTTAATTAGGACTCAACCCTTATCAAATCATTTTGGTTTTTGGTCAAACTTTGGGCAAACGGTCTCAAGATCGTTTGGAAGTCATCCAAACGACCTAAAGACCGTTTGAGCCAAGTTTGGGCCCAATTGGAGGTCAATTGATAGGCTCAACTCTGATTTGAATCATATTGTTGAACATTGATGATTAGCCGATTGGAAACCCTAATTGAGTTAGATTTAACCCTAATTGGCTTTCAATTGAGGGTCAATTTTGGTGTCCAGTTGATTGAGGATCATCCTAATTAACTCAATTTGTAAATGGTTAACATGTCTTGGGCCAATTGAAAGCTTCAACATAAGAAATCCTATTCAAGCATAAACTTTGTGTCATCTTTTATTTTCATGCGGTTTGAACCCAAGTAGACCCACAATCGTTTTATCCCAAATGAGTTCACACTTGTTTGAGTCCAAACGAGTCCACACTCATTTGAGTCCAAACGAGTTCACACTCATTTGAGTTCAAACGGGTTCACACCCATTTAAGCTCAAACGAGTTCACACTCGTTTAGGCTCAAACGGGTCCACACTCGTTTGGACTTAAATGGGTCCACACCCGTTTAAGATTAAGTGGGTCCACACTCATTTAAGGTTCAAATGGATTCAAGGTCATTTGAGATTAAACAAGTTCAAGGTTGTTTAAGAATCAAATGGGTTGAAGGTTGAAGGTTAAACCCTAAACCAATTGGAGACCTTCAAGGTTGATTATACTTAATCACTTGAAGGTGTAAATGGTTCAATGATGATCTAATCTAAACCCTAATGGTAACCTAAGATGTTAAGGGACTAAGTGGATAATGAATCGACCCATGATGATGGTCAATGGGTAAATTACCAAAATGCCCCTAAAAGGTTCAATTGAGTGATACCTTGTTTTAATCAAACCCTAATCACATGATGGTGATGTGTTGACTTGTGTTAGTCAATGAGGACTTAACCCAACCTAATCTAGAGTGGTGTAATCACCATCTACTAGTAAGAGGAGAGAGAAAGTACCAATTATTGTGGAAACTCAAGTAAAATACCTTCAATATACATGAATGTTCATGAATAGGGTATGATCCACTATGTGAAATCATGGAAACCCTAATTATGATAATTAATGAATCTTAATCTTATCTGAGGTCTTTAATGATGATGTTTCTTATACATGAGGATGTTATGAGATCATTTCACCATGAGGTGAATAGTAAACCCTAATTCTAGGGTGATGACATGTGATGTGAATAGTAAACCCTAATTGATGAAAACCAGGGAAACCTAGCTCTTGTATGAGTAGGGAGATACAACTTCTTTAAATGAGTTATTTATTGTTATCAGTTGATTTAACCATGCAGGTTCCTATATGAGGATAATCATATCCAGGTATGGATGATGATATTATATTCATTAAAAGCATGTTGTTAGCTTTATGAATAGTGACATATATCCTGATGCCTTGTTAATAGCATCTTATGAGATTGATAGGCTGTGAGAGCCATGAATACCATCAAGGTCATGCTTTAAGAGATGACTTGTGATGAGAGTATTGAGAAATGATAATTGATGAGAGTTAGGCTTGTTACATTTAATATTCTTCCTTCATAGCTGCTATGCTAATGATTACTGTTTGAGAACTTGTATGATGATAAAAGAATACTAAATTGTACCTAACTAATCAAGTATAATCATACCATGTAGAGCCCTGATCATAGATCCATCATAGTCAGAAGTTATATGATGGTGAAACAGGTTTTCCTAAGGGAACTCCTGGAGCACATACTTTTGCGTATGTGGGGTATATGGATGTGTAAAACCTTACATCCTAGTGTAGGAATTGATGTAGATGTATCTTAATCTATCAATCCTTCACTATGTGTTTATGCCGGGGTGATGTAACACTAATCTCCCAAGGAAGTCTTTTATACCGCATCGATGAGAGATAAACAAGAAATCTTTCGATGGTGAAGAGAGTACAGAATGCCATTGTGACTCTAATAGCGAAGTACCAGAATACCCTGGTAAGCTATAGAAGTAGGGACACTAGATGTTCTGCAAGTTGATCCTCACACTGACTGAGGAAGATGAGGTCATAAGAATCCGACTCTTTTGATGACCTATGTATGATACCGATGCGACTTAATAGTGATCGGTTGGAGTATGAGTGGTATACCTCATCTCCGCAGGGCATAATGATGTTTGTAAAACATAATCAACCGCGTAGCATATCTGCTTAGATTGAACTACGAGATACATTGGTTGAAGATACATTACTTAGTATACATGTTCTTCATATTCCTTAAATGTTGTTGTTCTAATTGATAACAATCTGCTGTTGATTACCTTAAAGCTTTTATTGCTTATATTGTTCTTGATTGCTATAATAAAGCTTCTGGCGGAGAGTTATAACTCTCACTGGGACAATTATTTAAAATTGTCTCACCTCGTAGATTTCAACTTTTTAGGTGGTCGTCGAGGACGAAGGAACCAGTCTGCAGGTGATCAGTATCAGCAGCAGCAGCACCAGGAGCAGTAGTAAATCTCAGGTGGAGATTCAGACTGCTAAGTTGTGTAGTTAGATAGTCAGTCTTATGTGTTCTCTGTACTCTCAGGTCCTTGGAGTCTTTTGGTCTGAGATTTTGGTTTTGAGTTCTTGAGGTTTTGTATCATGTTGTATATAATTACTGAAGAAGTAATTATCAGAGATGTAACAGTTTATCTCCTTTTTATGAAAGAAGTTTATATGAATTCAAGCCCTTATCTCGAAAAGTTTTAATTTCCCGTGATTTTTGTCTTCCGTTGTTAATCGATTGCTTCCGCTAAGTTTATATCGTGGTTTGGAGATCGGAGCCCACAATTAAGTGGTATCAGAGCTCTAGGTTCGTTGGGTCTACAGAGACATAGGACTTAGGATGTTGAGTCTATCCTTAGTGTTTCTTTCCTATCTAATAGAGTCTTCTGCTCCTCAGGAGAAGAAGATAAGTTAAGGATGTACGGACCACACGAAGAACATGAGGAGTATGAGGCTGAGAGTAGTATCGCTGCACCCCGAGGAGGTGCAAGAAACCCGGAGATAGAGCAACCTGTACCTGAGCCACCTCAGTTTGACCCAGCTGACATGGGTAACCCAGTTGTCCAGACTATGTTCGGGCAGTTTATGACTGCCATGACACACATCACTGACAGGATGCCCATGCCTACACCTAGGGCACCTGCCCAGCCTGAAGGATAAGGTATCGGTAAGACGTTCGAGTGACTTCGTCGTGTCGGAGAAACCAAGTACTTTGGAACAGCTGATCCTGCAGATGCCGATCTGTGGTTAATAGAGTTAGAGAAAGCTTTTAAAATCCTTAACATCCCCGAAGGTGAGAAAGTTAGACATGTTGTCTATCTTCTCAAAGGAAGTGCTAGTCACTGGTGGACCATGGAAGAGCAGAAGAGGCCTGGAATAGAGATCTCATGGGAAGATTTTCGTCGGGAATTTATCAATAGATATTCTCCAAAGACCTTCCTAGATGAGAAGATCTCTCAGTGTGAGAGATTGAGGCAAGGCATGATGAACATTAGCGAGTATGAAGCTAAGTTCATGGAGTTATTGCAGTTTTGTCCGCACATGGCTGCCACAGAGGAAGAAAGAATCAGAAGGTTCGAGAAGGGTTTAAACGCCAACTTGACTACTCCCGTGTCTGCCCTAGAGAATCGGGAGAGGTTTTCTACCTTCATTGAGTTAGTCCGAAGGATAGATAAATTCATAGTCGAGAAGAGACAAACCCATAAGAGATATATGTAGTTCCAGGGTTCTTCATCTAGAGACTTTAAGAAGCCTAGATTCTCTGCACCTACACCTCCACCACCCAGATCTGGTTTTTAGACACAGTGGTCCCCAAGTAGAGGTAGAGGACGAAGCCTACCACTACAAGAGACTCACAGTTCAGCATCAATGTCAGTTACAGGACCACCCATACCACAACAACTGGAGAAGAGCTGTTACAACTGTGGGAAGGTGGGACATTTGATGAAGGACTACCGATCTAGGCCTGTCAGTGTGACACAGCCTCCGAGACAGAGTCAACAGGGATCACAGAGAAGGCAATCTCAAGGAGCAGCTCGAGGACGTGGACAAGCATCTCAAGCTGGATCATCAGCACCACCTCAACACCAGGCGACAGCGAGTTTCTATGCTATGAAACCACCAGATGCAGTGGTCAATCCATGGGTAGTGGCAGGTCAGATGGAACTTTTATATTCTGATATGTTTATATCTTGTGTAGTATATGTTCTGATTGACCCGGGTGCTACGCACTCTTTCATCACTCGAAGAGTGATTCGCAACTGCAATATGACTGTCAGTCATAGGGCAGATAGTTTGTTGTTGGAGACTCCGTTGAGTGGGTCTGCCATTCTGTAGGAGGTATGTTCTCCCTGCATCCTCTTCTTTTCTGATCATCACATTCAAGTGGATCTTATACCACTTGATATGTAAGGATTTGATATAATCCTAGGAATGGATACCTTAGAGAGGTATAGAGTTGTCTTGGATTGTGAGTCCAAGTTGGCTGTGTTTGCTGATGAAAGCAACACATGGATCTTTCAAGGAGAAAGAAAGATTATGCCCACCTGTCTTGTATCAGCTATGGTTGCTGATAAGCTGATGAGGCAAGGATGTTATGCATTCTTGGCCCATGTGGTAGATGTTACCAAGGAGAGTCCCAATCCTGCTGAAGTTCCTATAGTCAGGGAATTCGAGGATGTGTTTCCTGAAGAACTTCCTGGTATACCACCACCTCGGGAGATTCATTTTGAGATCAATTTGGTCCCAGATACGAAGCCCATAGCCCAGACTCCGTATAGGATGGCGCCTGCCGAGATGGCAGAACTCAAGAAACAAATTCAAGAGTTACTTGAGAAAGGTTTCATCCGACCTAGTACCTCACCTTGGGGTGCTCCAGTTTTGTTTATTAAAAAGAAAGATGGGTCAATGCGGTTGTGCATTGACTACAGACAACTTAATAAAGTAACAATAAAGAACAAGTACCCTTTGCCGAGGATTGATGATCTTTTTGACCAATTGCGTGGTGCAACAGTCTTCTCAAAGATAGACTTGAGTTCTGGATATCATCAAGTCCGTATTAAGGATAGTGACATATCCAAGTCTGCCTTTAGGACATGATATGGTCACTATGAGTTCACGGTTATGTCGTTTGGACTAACCAATGCACCGGCTGCATTCACGGAACTCATGAATAGAGTTTTTCGATCTTTCCTTGATCAGTGTGTTGTCGTTTTCATATATGACATTCTGATTTATAGTAAGGATGCTCAGCAGCATGAACAACATCTCCGACAGGCTCTAACTCTGCTAAGAAAACATAAGTTATATGCTAAGTTTAGCAAGTGTGAGTTCTGGTTGCCAGAAGTATCTTTTCTTGTACATGTGATATCTGCCTCGGGTATTCGTGTTGACCCTAAAAAGGTAGAATCTGTTCTACAATGGGAACAATCGAAAACACCGACGGAGATTAGAAGTTTCTTGGGGTTAGCTGGTTACTATCGAAGGTTTATTAAGAATTTCAGTTCTATAGCCTTACCTTTGACCAAGTTAACCCGGAAAGATGTTCCTTTTTCTTGGAGTGATAAGTGTCAACAGTCTTTCCAACTGTTGAAGGAGAGGTTGACAAGTGCACCTGTGCTTGTGCTACCTGAGCAAGGAAAAGGATATGTAGTCTTCTGTGATGCCTCCAAGAATGGACTTGGATGTGTGTTGATGCAGGATAAACAAGTGATTTCTTTTGCTTCCCGACAGCTTAAGAAGCACGAGGAGAATTATCCGACACACGATCTGGAGTTAGCTGCTGTGGTTCATGCCTTGAAAATCTGGAGGCATTATCTCTACAGAGAAACATTCCAGATATTCACAGACCACAAGAATCTTCAGTATATCTTCTCTCAGCATGAGCTTAACATGAGGCAACGTCGCTGGATGGAGTTAATCAATGACTACGACTGTACGATTGATTACCATCCGGGCAAGGCCAATGTGGTTGCAGATGCCTTGAGTAGGAAATCAGCAACATCAACCATGGATAGAGCACAACTAAGTTCTTTAGTATGCTCTAGGAGAGATATGCTTATCTTTTTAAGGCAAAACAATGTACAGTTGAAGGTGTCATTGTTAGCCGGTTTGTTAGATGAGATGCATATTAAACCTACTCTAAGAGAGCAGATAAGGGAGGCACAGTTAGAGGATGCTACAGTTCAGTAGATCAGATCTGAGTATGGTGATGAGAAACATAATGGTTTCCATGATTCAGATGACTAGGTGGCATGCTATCATGGGAGGATGATAGTGCCAGATGTGGATAACCTGAGGAAGCTAGTTCTGGAGGAAGCTCATTCTTCGATGTATGCTATGCATCCAGGGAGCACCAAGATGTATTGAAATTTGAAAGATATGTATTGGTGGCCAGGAATGAAGAAGGATGTAGCTGAGTTTGTTCTAAGGTGTCCAGTGTGTCAGCAGGTTAAGGCTGAGCACCAAAAGCCTACAGGAACAATGCAACCTTTACCCATACCACAGTGGAAGTGGGACCATGCGACCATGGACTTTGTTGTTGGCCTACCCAGGACAAGAAAAGGACATGATTTCATTTGGGTAATTGTTGATAGGTTGACAAAGACAACGCATTTCTTGCCTGCCAAAACAACCTATTCTGCTGAGAGGTTATCCCAGTTGTATGTGCAAGAGATAGTGCGGTTGCATGGAGTTCCTGTCTCTATAGTTTCTGACAGAGGTCCCCAGTTCACAAGTTGTTTTTGGGAGCACTTACACAGAGCCTTAGGCACCAAGTTAAGGTTTAGTACAACCTTTCACCCACAGACTGATGGACAGTCTGAAAGGACTATACAGACCTTGGAAGACCTGTTGAGAGCATGTGTTCTCCAGTTTCCTGGAAGTTGGGATCTACACCTAAGTTTGATAGAGTTTGTCTATAACAATAGCTATCAACATAGTATTGATATGGCACCCTATGAAGCTTTGTATGGTAGACATTGTAGATCACCCTTATGTTGGTATGAGACTGGTGAGCACCAGTTGTTAGGTCCTGATCTTGTGCAGCAAACTACAGAGAAGATTAAAGTTATACATCAACAGCTTAAGACTGCACAGGATAGGCAGAAGTCGTATGCTGATAAACGTCGTAGACCCCTAGAGTTCCAGGTTGGAGACAGATTGTATCTCAAGGTCTCACCGTGGAAAGGAGTCCTTCGTTTTGGAAGAAAAGGGAAGTTAGCTCCTAGGTTTTTGGGACCTTATCCAATCTTTGAGCGAGTTGGAAAGGTAGCCTATAGATTAGAGTTGGCTCAGGAGTTGCAGAGGTTACATCCTATTTTTCACATTTCCATGCTAAGGAAATGTCACCCCGACACCGTGTCAGTTCTACAACCTATGGAAGTAGAATTGAATGAAGATATAACTTACGAGGAAGGACCAGTATCAATCCTTGATAACAGAATTAAAAAGCTAAAGAAGAAAGATATAAGCCTTGTGAAAGTCCTCTGGAACCACCGTGGTGTTGAAGAATCCACTTGGGAACTAGAGGATGAGATGAGAAGGAAATACCCTGCTCTTTTCTCTTAAATATGTTTTATCGATTTCGGGGACGAAATCCTTGTAAGGGGTGGATAATTTGTAACATCCCTGACCTGGGTTATAAACTAACCCTAGGTGTTTTGCCTAAATATGTAATTAAACCCTGGTGATTATCTTTTTGCATGTAACTAAGTTCCTAAAGGAACATATACTTTCAATTTTGTCCTTTTTAAACAAAGTTGTAGTATTGTTTGGTAATACAGGGACCTTTGTGCAAATTACCCAGTCAAGGGGTTAACTTGCAAAATTACACAGGTTTAGATGTTCCTCTGATGATGAGTCATCATATGAGTGAATATGATGAGGTAAGGTGGATTTCCCAAGCTTGAGCACCAAGATGCAGCTTGTGGAATGATCCTTGTGCTTAAAAACCTTATTTTGGTGTAAAGTGCAATTTACCCAAAATGTAGGGTGCAACTTGTGATATACACCATCTAGAACATCTTTTATGACTCTTGGCATCATTTAAAGTTATAATGATGAAGAGATCACTTCAATTGAATAAATTAAATAAGAATGATAACCCTTATAAATTAAATAATCAAGTTATAAGCCTAATAACCCTCCTATATGTGCAACTTAGTAGGAATTTGACCTTCTTCACCTTTGGACCTTGGGTTCAAGATGAGTTTTGCTTAAGTATGAAAGGAAGAAATGTGGCTTACAATAAGGAGAAGGGACGTGCCTAAAAGAAAGGAGGGACCTAATTAAGAAAAGGAGAAACTAGTTGTCCTTATGTTGGAAATGACCCCAAGATATATATACACCCTTCCTTTGTTTGTAAAGGAACGTTTCCTTCACTTCCTTTCTTATTTCCTTGCTTAGACCGACTTAGGACATAGCTCTGGAGAAGAGGAGAACGGCCAAGCAGTTCTAGGTAATCTTTGATCATCATCTTGCTCAAATTCATGGAGGAAATCATGTTACAAGGTTGGTTTGCTAGTTTTCTTACTTAGCTTTCTTGTTCTAGCCATCTTTTCCCAACCTTTCCTTGGAGAAACACCCTTGTCCGACCTGTGGAGCTCAGGACACCATTAAAGACTTGAAGCTTGGAAGCTTGGAGCTCAAGGAACGACCTTAAGGCGGGTTTATAACTCTAAACCTTTTGCTTTCTTATGCATATCTTTGTACTTGCAAAAGTAGCTTGTTCTTCTTTTCCCCATCCTTCCTTGCTTTCTTGCAAACTAAAACCACGATGAACAGACCTTAATTTGGAGGTAGAAGAAGATGGGCGTGATTACCAAAGTTTCTTTATCAAATGGTCTTATGTCTTTATCCTTTTTTTTGACCAACCGTTTGAAAGGCAAACGGGTTCACTAGGTCGGTTTGGGAAAACGGGTTCCAACCCATTTGAGGGCGTTGACCAAGCGTGGAACGTTTGGGTTTTCTGTTCACAATCATGTAGGCTAATGACCCACCAAATTTGAGGGGTTAACTCCAAAGGAATCGTAGGTTGAAGGCCAATTAATTAGGCAATCGAATTGAATTAAGTGCTGATTTCTCCAAACTGATTAACTTGAACTTTTTGGGCAAACAGGTTCAACCCGTTTGAGTGAGTTGACCAAGCATTGACCGTTTGAGTTTCCTGTTCATAATATGTTGAATTTCATTTATACAAAGAATCATAATCTAATTCCTACCCAATTGAGAGTTGAAGGCACTTCAACACCCTAACCTTAATCGGGTTAAAGTTGCTGATTTTCAATATAGATCTTGTTGAGTTTTGGGTTGAAGGACCCAAACGGGTTCCAACCCGTTTGGGGGTTCATCCAAACGATCTCACACTCGTTTAGTGACACCCCAAGATCGTTTGAAGGTCTAAAGTTAAAGAAATTTGATGGTTTGAGGGTCCAATTACAAGATGTTGATAAATTGATGAAAAGTGCTGATTTTTAATTTAATTAGGACTCAACCCTTATCAAATCATTTTGGTTTTTGGTCAAACTTTGGGAAAACGGTCTCAAGATCGTTTGGAAGTCATCCAAACGACCTCAAGACCGTTGGAGCCAAGTTTGGGCCCAATTGGAGGTCAATTGATAGGCTCAACTCTGATTTGAATCATATTGTTGAACATTGATGATTAGCCGATTGGAAACCCTAATTGAGTTAGATTTAACCCTAATTGGCTTTCAATTGAGGGTCAATTTTGGTGTCCAGTTGATTGAGGCTCATCCTAATTAACTCAATTTGTAAATGGTTAACATGGCTTGGGCCAATTGAAAGCTTCAACATAAGAAATCCTATTCAAGCATAAACTTTGTGTCATCTTTTATTTTCATGCGGTTTGAACCCAAGTAGACCCACAATCGTTTTAGCCCAAACGAGTTCACACTCGTTTGAGTCCAAACGAGTTCACAATCGTTTGAGTCCAAATGAGTTCACACTCGTTTGAGTCATCCAAATGACCTCAAGACCGTTTGATCCAAGTTTGGGCCCAATTGGAGGTCAATTGATAGGCTCAACTCTGATTTGAATCATATTGTTGAACATTGATGATTAGCCGATTGGAAACCCTAATTGAGTTAGATTTAACCCTAATTGGCTTTCAATTGAGGGTCAATTTTGGTGTCCAGTTGATTGAGGCTCATCCTAATTAACTCAATTTGTAAATGGTTAACATGGCTTGGGCCAATTGAAAGCTTCAACATAAGAAATCCTATTCAAGCATAAACTTTGTGTCATCTTTTATTTTCATGCGGTTTGAACCCAAGAAAACCCACAATCGTTTTAGCCCAAACAAGTTCACACTCGTTTGAGTCCAAATGAGTTCACAATCGTTTGAGTCCAAATGAGTTCACACTCGTTTGTGTCATCCAAATGACCTCAAGACCGTTTGAGCCAAGTTTGGGCCCAATTGGAGGTCAATTGATAGGCTCAACTCTGATTTGAATCATATTGTTGAACATTGATGATTAGCCGATTGGAAACCCTAATTGAGTTAGATTTAACCCTAATTGGCTTTCAATTGAGGGTCAATTTTGGTGTCCAGTTGATTGAGGCTCATCCTAATTAACTCAATTTGTAAATGGTTAACATGGCTTGGGCCAATTGAAAGCTTCAACATAAGAAATCCTATTCAAGCATAAACTTTGTGTCATATTTTATTTTCATGCGGTTTGAACCCAAGTAGACCCACAATCGTTTTAGCCCAAACGAGTTCACACTCGTTTGAGTCCAAACGAGTTCACACTCGTTTGAGTCCAAACGAGTTCACACTCATTTGAGTCCAAACGGGTTCACACCCGTTTAAGCTCAAACGGGTTCACACTCGTTTAGGCTCAAACGGGTCCACACTCGTTTGGACTTAAATGGGTCCACACCCGTTTAATATTAAGTGGGTCCACACTCGTTTAAGGTTAAAATGGATTCAAGTTCATTTGAGATTAAACAAGTTCAAGGTCTTTTAAGAATCAAATGGGTTGAAGGTTGAAGGTTAAACCCTAAACCAATTGGAGACCTTCAAGGTTGATTATACTTAATCACTTGAAGGTGTAAATGGTTCAATGATGATCTAATATAAACCCTAATGGTAACCTAAGATTTTAAGGGACCAAGTGGCTAATGAATCGACCCATGATGATGGTCAATGGGTAAATTACCAAAATGCCCCTGAAAGGTTCAATTGAGTGATACCTTGTTTTAATCAAACCCTAATCACATTATGGTGATGAGTTGACTTGTGTTAGTCAATGAGGACTTAACCCAACCTAATCTAGAGTGGTGTAATCACCATCTACTAGTTAGAGGAGAGAGAAAGTACCAATTATGGTGGAAACTCAAGTAAAATACCTTCAATATACATGAATGTGCATGAATAGGGTATGATCCACTATGTGAAATCATGGAAACCCTAATTATGATAATTAATGAATCTTAATCTTATCTGAGGTCTTTAATGATGATGTTTCTCATACATGAGGTTGTTATGAGATCATTTCACCATGAGGTGAATAGTAAACCCTAATTCTAGGGTGATGACATGTAATGTGAATAGTAAACCCTAATTGATGAAAACGAAGGAAACCTAGCTCTTGTATGAGTAGGGAGATACAACTTCTTTAAATGAGTTATTTACTGTTATCAGTTGATTTAACCATGCAGGTTCCTATATGAGGATAATCATATCCAGGTATGGATGATGATACTATATTCATTAAAAGCATGTTGTTAGCTTTATGAGTAGTGACATATATCTTGATGCCTTGTTAATAGCATCTTATGAGATTGATAGGCTGTGAGAGCCATGAATACCATCAAGGTCATGCTTTAAGAGATGACTTGTGATGAGAGTATTGAGAAATGATAATTGATGAGAGTTAGGCTTGTTAAATTTAGTATTCTTCCTTCATAGCTGCTATGCTAATGATTAATGTTTGAGAACTTGTATGATGATAAAAGAATACTAAATTGTACCTAACTAATCAAGTATAATCATACCATGTAGAGCCCTGATCATAGATCCATCATAGTCATAAGTTATATGATGGT
This sequence comes from Alisma plantago-aquatica, assembly GCA_963693085.1. Classification (NCBI taxonomy): domain Eukaryota; kingdom Viridiplantae; phylum Streptophyta; class Magnoliopsida; order Alismatales; family Alismataceae; genus Alisma; species Alisma plantago-aquatica. The sequence goes on along the minus strand of OY856414.1, from coordinate 82,100,150 downwards.
GAAACAGGTTTTCCTAAGGGAACTCCTGGAGCACATACTTTTGAGTATGTGGGGTATATGGATGTGTAAAACCTTACATCCTAGTGTAGGAATTGATGTAGATGTATCTTAATCTATCAATCCTTCACTATGTGTTTATGCTGGGGTGATGTAACACTAATCTCCCGAGGAAGTCTTTTATACCACATCGATGAGAGATAAACAAGAAATCTTTCGATGGTGAAGAGAGTACAGAATGCCACTGTGACTCTAATAGCGAAGTACTAGAATACCCTGGTAAGCTATAGAAGCAGGGACACTAGATGTCCTGCATGTTGATCCTCACACTGACTGAGGAAGATGAGGTCATAAGAATCCAGCTCTTTTGATGACCTATGTATGATACCGATGCGACTTAATAGTGATCGGTTGGAGTATGAGTGGTATACTGTAACATCCCAGGAATTGAGGCCTCGGATAAAATGATCTTATAAGGAATGATTGGACTACCCATATCACCAAGGTGCACCTCCTTTTCCGGGAACCCATCTCTAAAGAACTCCATAGTTAAGCGTGCTCAGCTTGGAGTAGTACTAGGATGGGTGACCAGTCGGGAAGTTGATCCTGGCTTGCGCGTCAGTGTGGACAAAGTGCGCAGTTAAGGCTAGTGGTGGTTTGTGGGGCCAGTCGTCATTCCTGAAACCCTGCTAGAGCCTTGGGCAGTGGGCCCAGGCGTTACAAATGGTATTAGAGCCATAACCCCTCCAGTAGGTGGGTCCCACATGGGCATAACATGCCAGTCTTGAGCTGTGCGGTCTAGGCATGTAGGAAAGGGCTGTCCATGGTTGACGTAACCACCCTTGCGCTGGTATTCCGTGATCGGGAGCTGGGTGTCCATGGGTCATTGTGGGCCTGCATTGAAATGGGGAAGAGATTATGAGGCCTTATAGTTGAGCCTTGACGAGGACGTCAAGAGTCTAAGTGGGGGAGATTGTAACATCCTAGGATTTGAGGCCTCGGATAACATGATCTTAAAAGGAATGATTGGACTACCCATATTACCAAGGTGCACCTCCTTTTCCGGGAGCCCATCACTAAAGAACTCCATAGTTAAGCGTACTCAACTTGGAGTAGTACTAGGATGGGTGACCAGTCGGGAAGTTGATCCTGGCATGCGCGTCAGTGTGGACAAAGTGCGCAGTTAAGGCTAGTGGTGGTTTGTGGGGCCAGTCGTCATTCCTGAAACTCTACTGGTGCCTTGGGAAGTGGGCCCAGGCGTTACATATACCTCATCTCCGTAGGGCATAATGATGTTTGTAAAACATAATCAACCGTGTAGCATATCTGCTTAGATTGAACTACGAGATACATTGGTTGAAGATACATTACTTAGTATACATGTTCTTCATATTCCTTAAATTTTGTTGTTCTAATTGATAACAATCTGTTGTTGATTACCTTAAAGCTTTTATTGCTTATATTGTTCTTGATTGCTATAATAAAGCTTCTGGCGGAGAGTTATAACTCTCGCTGGGACAATTATTTAAAATTGTCTCACCCCGTAGATTTCAACTTTTAGGTGGTCGTCGAGGACGAAGGAACCAGTCTGCAGGTGATCAGTATCAACAGCAGCAGCACCGGGAGCAGCAGTAAATCTCAGGTGGAGATTCAGACTGTTGAGTTGTGTAGTTAGATAGTCAGTCTTATGTGTTCTCTGTACTCTCAGGTCCTTGGAGTCTTTTGGTCTGAGATTTTGGTTTTGAGTTCTTGAGGTTTTGTATCATGTTGTATATAATTACTCAAGAAGTAATTATCAGAGATGTAACAGTTTATCTCCTTTTTATGAAAGAAGTTTTTATGAATTCAAGCCCTTATCTCGAAAAGTTTTAATTTCCCGTGATTTTATCTTCCGCTATTAATCGATTGCTTCCGCTAAGTTTATATCGTGGTTTGGAGATCGGAGCCCACACTACACCTTATCTTCATCCACTATGTCCAACAATAGGAAGGATTTCTCCAACCCCATGATCCACAAATCCACCTCTGTCATATTTGATGCAACTGAATATTCCATGGCTCCCACACATGTCAGCCTCTCAAATATCTTTATTGACGTTGTGTGATCAATGTTTGAGGTGTGAGCCTTGCTTACGGGGTCTACTATCTTCTCAAAAAAAGGGGGCAAACATAGATCTACCTAGACATTGCCTGAAAGGCCAGATGTACAACCATTGTCAATTTCACTGGTGCTTCCTTATGTTAGTTCCAACTTTGGTTTGAATCTCCTAGTGTGAGATACACACTACCTCCCAACATCTTTTGGCAAAACATAATTTATCTTTGCATTTTCTTCATGATGCCCAACCATATGTTATAATCATAACTGAAGGGTAGATATGGTGGACTCATAAGAATAGACACTACAAACTAACCCTATGCCCATGTAGACTTAGTGAACCTAAGCTCTAATATTAAAAGCTTGTGACATCTCAGTATCATAAGAACGTTGATGCTCAAAACAAATACCTAACTAAAATGTAAAGAATTACATCATTAATACAACTACATAAAGAATAGATATCCCAAATTTTCATCCAATACCAAGGATAATATTATCAAATCTTTGTATTGCATACAAAATATCTACACATTCATATATATATATATATATATATATATATATATATATATATATATATATATATATATACATTTACATATGCATATACATATACATACATATATATATATATATAATTAAAACAACATGATATATTTTCTCAGAATTACACAAATAATGTTACTATAGAGGATGCACATAAAATTTTCAACTCATATAACTATGGCTCTGGAGGTCGTACATGCATGCCAAAACTGAATAAGGGAATGCATATAACAAAAAATCTTAGCCCGGACCTGAGTGGACAGGGATAATGATAAACTACTACCACTTTACATAAACTTCACTTAATTCTAGGAGAAGGTCTTGCAAACATCATCTACCTTTTCTTCCCTTCATGGAGACATTACCAAGATCCTTAACTAATGGCATCTCCCTTTAGTATGATCTTATCCATCATTGCTAGGAAAACTTTGGCAATCACCTAAAAGATGTGAACAACTATGGAGTTAGACCCCAAATCACATCGATATGATTAAACCTCTAAGACATTTGTTACTTACTAGATGTAATTAAACACTTATCATATTCAATAAATAATTTGACATTAAAAACAATAGCACACCCAAAGGTGCATGCTTATCATACCATACATGTTTCTCCTTGTAGGTACCTGGGCAAAATATTAATAACTAATATATGTGCAAGTACTTACAGTAAGAAAAAATCCACATCAAGAACACATCCATTTTTACTGCCAAATAAATCTAAACAAATATGTTACTCATTGGATCACATATTTTAACATGTCATGTCCTGATTGAGTCATACTACTCAATCTACTAACTAGATTTTACTCATCCATTCTAGAAAGTTTTATAATATCTAACTATATTTGGATTTCAGTATACTTCTCCACATAGCCTCTAGTCATAACAAGTAACCTAAGGTAGAGAGCCCACTAGTTTAGTCTATTGTGGATGTTTGCTTAATAGAAGATCACTGGTACATAACCGGCCTTTAGTGTCAGTTATTTAAGGCCTTTAGCATCGGTTTTAATGCGACACCTATGTGGGCACCGCTAAAAGGGCAATCGTTAGGCGTTGGTTTCCAAACCGATGCCACAACCCTTCGCGTGCCACTAAAAACGCGCCAACATGGGGGTAAAGGCGTCGGTTAATAGTTTTGAAACCGATGCCATAAACCTTCGCGCCACAGAAAGGATGCCATCTGGGGCACTATCAACGTCAGTTTATTAATGATAACCGACACCATCTCACCCGCTACCACGGTCGTGCTAGCTAGCACGGCCGTGTTGTCTGGCCCGCTGCCACGACCATGCTGGCCAGCAACACTGTGGTGCCTGGCCTCATTAGAGAAATTGATGTCGGTTACTAGTAGGGAAACTGACGCCAGAACCATAAGTGTCGGTTTATTATTGATAACCGACGCCATATCACATGCATTAGGCGTCGTTTATAATTATTTGTCCGATGCTATAATCATTTGTCGTCGGTTTTAAACAAATAACCGATGCCTATTTCACGTTTTTTTTCTTATCAGTCTGCAGACCTACTATGGCTAGTCACAGAATGAGAAACCTGCAGTTCAGTTATGAACTGCAGGTTTTACAACATCCATTGATATCAGCCAACAACAGGCCACAAACCTACAAAATTAACAACATTAATTTTCACACATTTAGCAACCTACAGTTCCATTCAATTTTCACACATGTAGAAACATTCATGTAGCAATTTGTAGTTCCATTCATTTTCACATTCACACATGTAGAAACATTCATATATCAGCCAACAGTTTCATTCATTTTCACATTCACATATGTATAAACATTCAGACACATGTAGAAACATTCAGACATGTAGAAGCATTCACACATATTATAATTCAGAACTTCATTTACAAAATATCATTCTTTAGTCATTATTTACTATCAACATCCCAATTATATGTTAAAACCCCCACTACTTGTATGGTTGTTGCCCATTCTTCTCTTACATCATTTAATTCTTCCGTTGTATAGGGAGCATGTACATCTGGTAAGGCTTTTCCTATAGTGTTGTCAGTTTTGAACACCAACAAAGAGAATGATGTATATATAATTCATAATATATAAATAAGATTGATATATTTCATATTATCTAATGAGACTATATGTAATACCTCAGGAATGGTATCGATGTCCACTGCGGCATATTTGATAATCATGTGCATAAATCGCATCACATAGTATGTACATGCCCATCTATTGTCTTGTGTAGCACACTATATATTGAAACATACAAAATATTAAAAAATACAACTAATTAAGCATTGTTCACATAAATAATATATACATTGCAGTTAGGAACTTACTTCTACGTTCTTCTAAATTATTGGCTGGTTCTTTTTCTTGGGGACCTTTCCTCCAACCTTTTTGAACTCATCTAAACCCCTACATGTTAATGTAACACAGTACATTGCATAATTAAATAGTAATGTAATAACATATGTTAACAGATATGAAAATGAAATATTTCTCACCGGAATAATGCCATTTTCATTTTTTGTCCATATTTTGAATTCAATTTAGTCCCCTTAGTATCTAGATTATAAACAATGAACGTCTCAGGGACAATAAATAGTAACTCCCAATGCATACCACTAGAGGTAAAAAAAGTAAAAAATTAATAACTTAAAATCCACAATAAAAATGTAATGTTCTTAAGTCCAAATTATAAGCAAAGTAAACTTACTCCACATTGAATGGAGCTATTATCAACGCCTTCTTATTTTGAGTAAAATTTGTAAAAGCATCACAACAGTATTGTTGAACTGATGGAGGGTCTTTAGCTACTAGACTAATCAAAGATAGAATAAAAAATCCTACATGTTCGAATGAAAAATCTGCACATATCTTGTCTAAGTAGTTGCAAAACATATATTACGTATGCATTAATAAATAAGAAACCAGATCACCAGATCCTACATAAGGTATATGGATGTATAAATAAGATATCACCTTATCCATAGCTCTATCACAGATGTATTCAGCCAATCATCTATACTTGGAGAACAGCAGGGAAATGCTGTTGAGATTTTCTTAAAAACCAAATACACATTATACACTTACATCCTAAGTGACATTAGGTGTTCAAGAACAGTCCCAAACTGGGGACTATCTAAGATTTACTCCTAATGAGTAAATCATGGATGGGTTTCTAGGCCAACAAATACATGTGATGTCATTCTTATATATAATAAATGTGTACCACCTAACCCATTCTTGAATACCTAATCTCACTAGTAAGTGTATAATGTGTATTGGGTTTTTAAGAAAATTTTGGCAGCATTTCCCTATTGTTCTCCAAGTACAAATGTACTTAGAGAACAAACGGGGAAATGCTATCAAAATTTTCTTGAAAACCAAATACACATTATATACTTACATCCTAAGTGAGATTTGGTGTTCAAGAACAGTCCCAAACTGGGGACTATCCAAGATTTACTCCTAATGAGTAAATCTTGGACGGGTTTCTAGGCCAACAAATACAGGTGTTGTCATTCTATAACATTGATTTCAACATTTTGAGTGTCCATGCATGTTCATCATCAAGATAAAGATTACACATAAATTAGTATGGCCTAGGCATGGAGAGATTCATAATTGATTTCAAAATTTCAAACTAGCTCATGCATTATCATCAATCTACATCATACAATAGGGATTCATGTAGATGTTAGGGTGACACATCACTATAAAATCAGATATTTAACATTAGGGTTTTAATATCTTACATAGATTGATCACAAGATTTTAGCAATATAGTTAATTCAAGATTATGGTGAAATGTGTATTAGGGTTTTAATATCTTAATTCAACATGCATCAAAATTTACAGAATTAGGTCAAGCATTAGTATTCAATTACAAATGTATCCTGCTCCCTCCTTACCAAATGGCTAAAAGCAAGGCCACGACCGTGTGGGCTGGCCATGGCCGTGGCTGTATTGGCCTACCACAGCCGTGCTAGCCAGCACGGCCGTGGTCGGCCAACACAGCCATGGTCGTGACCAGCCCACACGATCGTGGCCTTGATTTAATCCAGTTGGTAAGGAGAGGGAGCAGAAAGAAGAAGAGGGGCATGGAGGAAGAAGAAGAGGGCTTCCTGTGGAGTAGCTAACAGTGTGGAGAAGAGCAGCAACAGTGCTAGGAGAAGCAGTGGTGACGAGAATCGAGCAGAGAGGGTGGGCGAGCAGAGAGGATAGACGAGCAGTTGATCGAGCTAGGGTGGCGGCCGGTGAGTAGAGAGGGCCTTCGTGGCAGAGCCCGGCCTGAAGCGCAGCGGCCAGAGGACCAACAAACGGTGGTGGTGGAGGCGAGTGGCGGCACAGGAGCGGTGAGCAGAGGAATCGTCGTCGAACCCTAAACCCTCAATCGAGATGAATGAAACAGAGAAAGGGGAAGAGTCTGGCTCGCGCGGGTGTTGTTAAGTTAACAATAGGCATCAGTTATTCAAAAAAACTGACACATAAAACTAAAGGCGTCAGTTCTCCAAACACACCGATACCTATTCTCAATGATAGTCGTCAGTTTTTACTAGAAAAAAAATGACATCTATCTACATATGCCGATTAAAAAAATTGTTCTTGATTAATGACCATAGTCATCGGTTTCTTTTGAAAACTGATGCTCAAAGGGTGTGAAAAATTTCCCAGGAACAACGCGGGAAAACACATAAGCGTCGGTCATTGTAGTAAAAGCGACGACCAAAATGTGCCCAATTTCTATCTCGTGAATAACCTTTCGTCGTCGGTTTAATAGTTAATAACTGACGCCATATGTTAAATTTTGGAGGTAATTTTTTTCACTGGAAATTTTGGATTTGGTGGTTAATTTTAGGCGTCGGTTGATTATTAGGGAACCAACAATAAATAAAAGTGATACTCATGTCTGGACGCCCTTCACAGATAGATGTTAGTTTTTTTATTAAAATGACGCTTTAGGTTTTAGGTGTCGGTGTATTTATACAACTGACGCCTTTAAAAGTGACGTTATAAGCCATTTCTGTAGTAGTGGATCCACAAATCATAAGCCCACCCTAGGTACATAGGTTGCAACACCAAACTTAGGGTAACAATCCATCATATCAAAATACCAAAGTTCCAACTCATATGATATACCATCTTTACTGGACCATTGACCTTTTTGAGAACCTGAAAAAAAAAATACATTAATTTAGATATACCCAAATGCCCCATTATATTCGCTAGTATATTGCTCAAATCATCTTCTAACAATTTAGATATCTACGAGATTAAATTCTTTAACTACTCCCCTTATAACCTAGGTGAATAATAACAATATCAAAGCTCTATAAGATTAACATTTCACTTGATTAGTTAGATTCATCATTCTAGGGCTACATCAACCAAGTTACACATAGTGACAATATTAGAGTGTAGTAAACCAAGGTATTTGAACTTGAAAAAAAACATATGATAACAAGAATCTGACTTCTTAGGGAAGTGTGCATAATCATGTCCATTGACCACCTTGTGTCCCACAATAAGGAAATAAGTCTCCAGAGAGTTATAAGGAATCAAGACCATTGTAATGTCAAACTAATTTATAGGTTATTATATTAAACCATATCAAATATTCTATGATATGAGAAAAAAACATCATTTCATCTTGGTAGAGCCTTCTGTACATAATTTTAACAACATAACAAGCTAGTCAAGAGGTCAAAACATTCTTAGATGGGTCCTTACAACAAGATCAATGTGCAGTTGCACTCAGTAAGGACATAGAGAAATAATAATTATGAAAGAGACAAAAGACTATACATGAAATGAATTCATAACAACCACGTTTTATAGCCAAGAGATTATCTATGAAGTCTAGATAGCACATGCAACATCATATACTTGTTATACTAGAATAAAGGTGGACGACACTGCCATCTATTAACACTTTAAGGAGTACTACAGTAAAATTTCATGTTACATGTATAAGGGTAGATACTAAATGTGTAAAAGGTTATATCACTCACCTTATAACAATGTGAAATGAGTCCATAAGAAGAAGACACCAAGGAAGCTTTGAGATTCATGAAAAACTCCAAAGTCATGGACAAACTCTCTAATATCTGAGCTTTTTCATCCAAAGGCATGCTACACAACTGATCAATGTTCTCAAGAAAATTGAATCCTGGTTCAAGGTACATGAACAACTGCATCTATCCTCATAAGAGAAGGAAACATAAGCAAACAAAATCTATGACAAAGATTGAAGGAAGAAAATTGATCATCGATAGTTGTCAAATGATGACGTGCAATGTTGCTTCAGTATTCTAAGGCTAGCTCACATGAATGAGACAAGGAAGGAAGGGAAAGGTCATGTATTTATAGCTTTAAAGGAGATAGAAAAGAAGGGTCAAATAAATCCAACCCTTAGTGAACGTATTTGCATCGTTTTAGATATGTCATCTCATAAGAACATGACACATACATCCCACCAGAAGACAATACAATATTTACATAAGTAGGTGAAGGTGAAGACTCAATCCCTACTCATCATGGCCCAAGCTTTCAAGAATATCATCATTATATAGCCCTTCCTTTCATCGGTTGACATAAACTGAGCCCTTTGTTAATCAACAATACCGCCAATACATCGTACACATCCTAGCATTTCCATCAGTAGGTGCTCCATCTCTTCCATAGGTAGCCAATGCTTATGCTTGTTTCCATCAAACTCAACTGATGAAGAACTGGCATCCAACTAGCCACTTGATTCATCATTAGATAAAGGATGAAGGCACAAAAGATTACAATACCAGCTATTTCCATCGCTCATTCTTCAGATTGAAAAGTAGGGAAATCTTGTCAATTCTCAACTAATGAAAACCAGGGCACACTTACATGGATCCTCAACTCTGGAATGGCATAACACTTCCATTAGTCCTCAACTGATGAAAGGGGAGGATGCTTGGTTATATGGTCCAAGCCCACAAAACCAAGTCCTGGAAAGAGAGAGAAAGAGAGAGCAAACATACTAAATGCAATTAATGAGGAAAACCACAAACCAAGAAAATTTGCACATAGACCTTCAAGAAAAACATCAACTATCTACCCACTAAGCTTAATCAATTGTGTCATCGAGCATACAAACATATGATTAAGGCGTCAAAATAGGTTTAGGAGGTTAAGCTAGGTCATGGGTCTTACATGAGTTACCTCTCAAATTTTTGTAATATTTAATGTTCTCATCCTTTTATATAGATTGTACTATCTCTTCATAGATATACATAAAATCCTTGAGTCAATGTCTCAATGATACTATAATGGCATCATGTCTAGAATGAAGAAAGTATTGTCTTTTATCATTAGTTTAATTTCTTGTTCTAAACAAAATCTTCTATAATAATGTTTATACATGATTTATAGAAGTTAACATATCATATTAAATGAAGTTGATCATTTAGGCTCATTGAATATAATACCATTAAAGTAAAGGTTATAATGTTGTGATTGACACTACATCTTGAAAGAACATTTGTTCTACCATATTTTTGGGATAGTGTCTTTCTTTTTGGTTTAAAGAGGTCTCTTCCCACCCTTATTTAAAGTGTGATAAATATACATTCAAATTAAGTGTCATGATATCTTTTCAACATGTTGTGTGTTTGCACAAAGATAATATATATAGAGAAAATTATGTTCCGCCTTTCCTAGAAGCTTTACTTTTTACAAATATAATTTTCTCATCCTATGTTTTGACACCAAGCTATTGGTTGGATTGCAAAACAAATTCTAGATTCATATCATTTGGAGAACATAAGAAAGTAGAACCATGATAGATTTTTCTTTGTCATCATTCTACTAATTCTAGGAGTGTGTCACTCACTCTAAGAAAAGTAGGAGAAAATGACACTCCACTAAGGCCTTAGCCACCATCTTTAGTAACTAGTAGAAAGCCCATTTGTGTCATCCCTCTCCTATGGGTCCTTATTCTTGGCTTCTCACCTCTTGATGCATATGTATTTGGTTTTTTCACCTTCTTTTCTATGGTTCTTTGGCTTTGTTGTTTAAAAAATAATAATACATTATTTCCCCGAAAGAGTTTCTCCCAATATGTTTACATTTTCATCACTCATTTTAAAATTTTAGTTTCCGATTGTGTCGATAGTGATCCATATAGAGGCCAACTAATCTACAGCCTCAAATGAATGTATTTTTCCCCAAATATTTCTAGTTTGATCCCCACCTTATGGAAGGCCATGTTAAATAATTACATGAGAGGGGGGCTTTGCATGACAATATATTTTTCTTGAATTCGAGGTTCTTTTTATATTGTAAGATTTCTGTTCGAATATGGTTAAGATCGTCGGTAGACATGGTATGACTTTTAGACTCAATACTATCCACTAGAAAATATTATAACATTTAAATTGGAAGGCATGAATAGGTGTTTGGAATTTGATGCTGTAAATATTTTTTGTGTTCCTATTTAGACATTTTAAGCCATCTTACATATTTAGTTAATTAAGATCAACTATGGATGAATCTCTAATCGTATAGAGCACAAGATAAATAAACAAATAAGTGTATATATACTTTGTTTTAAGTATATAGTTTTCCGATATATGTGTGAGGGAAAAGTAAACCTGCATCACGATTGAGAGAAGAAAAAAAAAACCATGATGCACCAATGACATAAATTTACACATACTTATCAAATATAACAACATACTATTGAAATCTCAACCTAGGAATATGTTTTGCATGTCCTGAATAGAACAATTAGAATTAATTAAATTCTTTTTTTAAATGATTTCCTTAATGCATACATATTCGTTTCAGATGACATCTTAATTGGTATAACCTTATGCGGATCTCTTATTTCTTGTAACCTTTAGACACGGTATCAAATGTGGACTTTTCAGTTGCATTCAACTTCGCATGCCGCATAATGCAGTTCCAGTTTATTACCCATACTACCAATGGGCGGTTTGGATCACGTAAGTGATGCTACCAATAATTCATAACTAGTTGCGTTTATTATCCAAAAAACAGCATATGAAGACAGCAACCATTAAGGAATTTGTGGAGGCAAAAATAAACAATTATTCAACTGTGGATGACAGCAATCATCAGTTATATACTAAAGAAACCCAAATAAAAACAGTTGTATATACTAAAGAAAGAGCGGAAATTGGGTGGGAGGTGGGGATGTGGTGTCTTCGTCAAGAATCCAGATATGGAGAAGCCAACAAAGCCAGTGACGAAGAAACAGTAATCATTCTGTCTTTAGCGAATTTGCTGCAATAAAATACACACCACCTCCCCTTTCATCTATGATATTCTACACCCAACTTGCTATTCTTCCTTCACAATCCGTCCTCTCAATTTGCAACTTGCACTAATAATATCTCTCTCTTTCTTCCGCGCGGCTGTGCTTTTGGTGTAAGAGTCCACCTCAGAATCCTAGCTGTTGTTGTTGGTTGGCCTTCGAGTCTTGCAGCATGTGACTCGTTCTGTTTCCTTGGAGCTGTGGTCCTGCCTAACTCGATGACATCAATTTATTTACGTCAAAGAGTGAGGGGCAGTGGAGAATGGTGGGGATTGCAATTGCCGGGATAGAAAGGGCGGCTGTGGCTGTGACGGCACAAGAGGTTGACTTGCCGACGAGTTTGGTCAACAAATGCATGCTCCTCGCCTTCATTGGCGCTGGAAGGGCGTTTGGGGGCATGGATGTTCGAGTTTACGAAGGTTTCTCAATGGAAACATCGCAGTTGGTCAATCCAATGGAGTCTAATATGGGGTCCGTTTTGGGAATAATCTGTTTCTATCCTCCTAAGGTTGGTGAGATGAACGACACCGTCGATCATGTGCCAATTGTGATTCAAAGTCTGGTTTGACAGGGTGGGGTAGCGATATGGATGAAATATTGATTCTTTAACTACACACAATATGGGGGAGTGAGGAATGAGGGAAGATGGAGTCGTATAAAGGCAGATGGTGATGGACAAGTGGGAGCCTTGTTTAGTCATTGTTTGATATGATGAGATAGGTGTGGTCACTTGTGGTTGACATGCGTGATTGTTAGTTGGAAATATACAAAGCCACATATCTATAAATTTCACAATTTAAATCTCAATAGTTATGTTTGATGCCCGAAGCTTCCGAGGATATCATGCCCTCCTTATCGCTTGTTGTATAACTTTCCCTAGTGGTTCTTATCAATAATAATGACAACTCAAAACTAAAATCTGTATCACTATTTCGGATAGGATCACTGTTAGATTTTTCGCAATCGACAAAAAGATTCTCTAGGAAGTTGAAGAGATTTTTAGTTAATAGAAATTGGCATGCGATAATATATTCCCTGGTTTAGGTTTCTCATATAGGATATTTAATATTTCATAGTACAAAAGCCAAAGATACTTGTAGAAAACGGGACTAGGGGAGATCATTCGTGTTGTTATTTTATTAAATAGAAGACTGTAAGCTAAATATTAATGGACGAAAACACATTAGTCCTATATTACAAACAGACCTAATAACTAATACTAAGGGCATGTTTGGTAGGGAATAATGGATGGTAAGTGTGAGTTTGATATACACTTTTATATTGAGAACTTAGACAACTACACCTGACTACACCCAACCATACTAGCTCTAATACTCTATAACCACATTTAATATAAATGTTTCTTGTTATGTTTTTTTTCATTTATCTTTGATTATATATTTTGTTTAATTTATCAAAAATCACATATAATAATTTTTTTTGCAAAATAAAAGTAAATATTCAGACTTCGGCATTGATTTTTTAATAAATTGGAATAATAAAATTGAAGTGTTCACCTTGACGATATTCATTACTTGAGAAAATAGCTTAGACACTACGAACATTTTTAGTCCATGACTATAAGCATAACCAAGATTGGGTTAGACTTTTTCACGAACAATTTCATGTTGGTAAAGGAAAAAATAAGACCATGATAGTCTACTTGTTTCTATTTCTATGTGTGAATCTATCTATTATAATTAACCATGTTTTTGAAGGTTTCATCAAAGAGGTTAAACTGTGAGAGTATTTTTGACGAAGCACTACTTTGGGTCTCCATCTATTTTATTATGCTCATTCATCATATTAAGATAGCTAGATTGCATGCTTTATTCCCAATAAAACTCTACTACAGTCAAATGCATTTATGAAGTCTGTTTGCATGTTTTTATATGTGCTTGAGGTCTAGTCATGGAAGGAGATGATGACGTCTGATCTGAGGACTTCACCAACTGTGAAGGATCCCAAAGAACACTCAAAGTTACCCAACCTATCCAAACATGCTCAAGATTCAGGCTAATGAAAATGACTCCAAGGATCTTGAGTGAAGAAGTCAAGTGCACAAAGAATCCCCAAAGCAGCCATGTTGATGCACAGTGGTTGTTCCAAGAAGTCCCCAAGTGGCACACAATGATGTGTCAAAAATGACCTAGAACAGTCACCTGAGGATGCAAAATGACGGTGGTAGGTAGTGGCAAAAATGGACATTATACTTTTTCGCAATCATTCTGGATGAGCTCCAAAATCCCAAATTTTCCTACCACATCACATCATTTCTCTAAGGTTGTTCCAATCTAGAATGGCCATTCTACTTCCTATCTACCATTGTCATCCTACCCTAGAGTGAGCATTTTTAATTACCAAAATTTCCCACTTTTCCAGACTTTTCTACAACACTCACTATGCTTGTTCCACTAAAAAAGGTCATTCCACCACTTTTGTAAAACAACCATGGCAGGGCAGAATGACCATTTTCCCCCAAAACTATAACACCATTTTTTCTACTCTACCCAAAACAATCCTACTTAACTCTAGTGCCCTCTAGAAACTATCAAAGGCTTGATGGAGGTTAGGTTGAAAAGATTACAATTCATTTACTCCCCAAAACACCGCCCACCTACCACCCATCTACTCCCTTCATCACATATACCCCTTCCACCTCAAAAACCCTAATTTCCTCCATGTCTTCCACCTAACCACCTTCCTTTAATGTCATTTCACCTTGGGGGAGGGAGACCGAAAACCATCCAACTAGAGGTGAAGAAAGAGGAGCCTATGTTAACACTCATGTTACATCTTTATCATTCTTCTCACTTTTTGTTCTGTCTTTGATCATGTGTAGCTAAGGCCCTTTTATAGGATTTTTTGGGGCTAAATATGAGACTCTATTACCATCTTATTTGGTAATATTCACATAAAAAAAAATATTTGCTTGATTGGTGATGTTTTTCTTGCATGTTATCTTTCTCTTTACCTTGTGTTTGAGCTTTGGTACCACATAAACTATAGAGAAAAGAAGTAAAAGAAGGCTTGAAGAGGAAAAACCCAAGCCCTTGTGGAACCTTGGATATTTTTCCTTTCCATCCCACTACCCCCTCTTCCACTACCCTCAAGTGTGAGACCTAAGTATCTTAGTGTGCTTCTCTCATCTCACTTGGAAAAGATCAATCCTAAAGGATTGATATGAGATAATGGGGATGAAAATCCTATTCTGACACCTAATACCAACCCTTGCCAGCAAGTGAGGTTAGAGAGTATCTCTTATAAACCTAGACTTGGTCTTGGTCCAAATAATATTCGTCTATCCCTTTGTCAAGTGAGTCTCATAAGGTTGGATAGGTAGTGATTTAGGGACTAGTTCCTGAATACCACTTATACAACCAAGTCCAACGAGTAGGTAGGGCTTTGAGTTAACACCTCACTTTGTTGTTTGATATAGTAACACTAACTACAGGATATGTTTATGAATATGACCCAATTTTATGGTTGAACTTTCCATATCTCCTAGATAGCCCACTACACATCTTAAATGAACAAAACTCCAAGTGTTTGTTTAACTTCTAGTTTTTCTTTCTCTTCTTGCTTAGTTGTAATTATTTGTTAATGGTGAAAAGTTTGTACTAGGAAAATTTAGTCAAAATTGTGGTTGATTATGTTTGGTATCCTTAATAAGTTACTTAGTCTAGTTCTTGCTTTCCTAGTTTGTCAATTTCTTAGCCCTAGTTATAAGTACAAGTTTAGAGTAGAGTGATAATCTTGTTTCCCTAGTTTATGTATGTTTATCTTATTATTTAGTAACCCTATTTTCTAGTGCAATTTGGATTTCATTTATATTTTATTTGACTAAATGCCCTTTATATTAATTAACCAAACTAAAGTTTAAGAACTAATAATCGTAAACCACATCAACATAGAGAACTCTATATCTCTCTCTAGTGTCTAGAACTATTTTTGTGAATTTGACCCTGAGTTATCACTCTTCTATAATTTTGAGCATGTGCTCTTGAGACCTGTTGTATTAGAGTGTGTGAATTGGGGTACATATTGTAAGATCTAAGATTGCATACATCAATATCTAACATGATTTTTTATTAAAAAAATTGGCCATTCTATTCATCTCGTGGTCGGAGGTTGAACCTGAGACCTCCTAGTAACAAACCAAGGGTCTTAACCAACTGGATGTCCTCACGTGGACAATATCTAGCATGATTGATACATCATTATGAGTATATCTATACAATATGCTTCTAAGTTTCTTTTTTGTTTTTGGCATTTATTAAGATCTTGCAAATTTTTTTATTAATATTTTTGGCATTTATGTAAAAAATTAAATTTTTGGAATTTATATATAATTTATTTGACCTTATTTGGACACAAAATGTTTTAAATTTGAATGAAGCATCTAGTAATGTAAATCTTAATAGTGTGATATTCTTTCCTTAAAATATGTTTGAAATACATATGATCTCATCATAGACTGAAAAAGACACTCCTAAAACCACATAGAACTTTTAAACAAGGCAAAAAAAACTAGGTGCAATACTTATAATGACCAAGCCTACCATACAATTGTATTGTGACAAAAGGACAAATCTTTTGGATCAACATATGTTTTGGTTTGAAATATGAATTTGTATTATTTTTAGGCCAAATGACATGTTAAAAATGTAAGTAATTTTGAGAGTTACATATATATTAATTTTTGAAAATAATTGTTAAGAAAAATAAAATCGTATTTTGCTAGCATCAATTTATATAACATATGAATTATTGAAAGTAAAATACTTGGCCAAAATGAATAATTAAAATATAGGAAACAAAGAACAAATGAACCTCATTAGTTTCTACCTATATGATACTGATCAAGATTGAATAGAGTTCATTTGTTCCATATATAATTTGATCATGTTATTTGTTAGTCAAGTTATGTGAAGAAAAAAGATACTACATGTTCTATTATAAAATTATTTCTCCTAAATTATTTTTAATATAGTTATGATATACTACTGTTGCATATTCAAACATGAAATCTGATTTTTCCACTCATCATTGGAGACAAACTCATAAAAATCACTAAAACTTCAATGTTTGAGGATAGATGTGCTTGTAGATGCCATACAACCTTGATGAGACCTTCATTATTTGGGAATCTTATAACAAGGTTCAATATAATATCCTTGAAATTCCTCATACATCGATATATATATATATATATATATATATATATATATATATATATATATATATATATATATATATATATATATATATATATATAAGTATCGTGCTTTCATGGTCTTCTACTTGTGTATAAATTTTGGGAGATATATCTTTGATTATGTAGAAATTGTGGTTTTATATAACATGGTTTATTATTTCTTGTGTGTTAATGAATCGTTTTCTTTATTTATAAGTTGAAAATAATTACACTCAAAGATATGTCTATATATTATATTTTATGGTTTTTATTTTGTTTGTCTATAATTGGGGTTTTGGTTAAAAGGTAGACATAATCCAATTTTTTTCTCAATTATTAATATTAGTGGATTACCTTGGGATAGAGGTTTGAAAATCTTTTCTTAAAATGGAATCTTGTGCTACTTTTACAGGTACCAAATCCAACTACTCAAGATTTTAAGAAACACATTGTACTTTGTTTGTTGCAAGTTTGCTCCCTTAATTCTAAACTAGAAAGGAACATGTAGTTTATCCAAAAGAATGAAAATAGTCAAGGAACTCAATTTATATGGTCTAATATATTAAAGAAAATTAAACGAATGTTTTGTATAAGAGAAACACAATTGAGTAATAGTTTCATTTTAGTGTGAATCTTCTCTATTGATATTAGACGTATGTTAAGAATTGTACAATGGTGAGATATGGTGCCTTTAAAAATCTTAGTTCATATGATATGTTGTATTAGATAATGAATACAAAGCCATATAATATATATATATATGGGATTCAAGTGACCATAAATGAAATGTTCTACTTGATTAAGAAGTGTGTCGTAATAGTCTGGTTATGCTTCTAGCTGCATACAAAGAACATTTGTAAAGAAACTCATCATTAAGATACAACCTAGTATGATAGATGTGTTTATACTTTAATTTAGTATAAAAGGGCATATGCAATCTAGTTGAGGTACTAGATTCAATAGGAAGGGAAAAATGCAATGAAAATCCCAATCCTTGATATTGCCCTAAAATAGATCAAAGCCAAGAAACTTACTAGATTGCCATTTGACTTCCTTAAGAGATGAATTGATTTTTCTAATAGATTTCATTTTATATATGGAATATATATCATTGTATATTGTATAATGATTAAGTAGTATTACATCTACTTTAATCATTAACTAGTAAATGAGAAAAATGTACAAAGTGGTTTCTGATGTAATGAGAAGGTTTTTGAACAAAGGCATACTAGTTAGAAAATTATATGAATGTGACAAAATACTATGAGCTGATTTAAGTTATCAAGTTAAATAAGGGAAATAACAAAATATTTAACAAAAATCTAGTCATGTGAAACTTGGTTGGTCAAAACAAAAATGCAAATATAGTTATGAATGAACATCATAAAAATGAGTAAACGGCGTGATAAACTACTTGAAATAACCAAGATGCCATGGTGAATCACATTATGAATTTATCTAAAGAAAGTGAGTTAGGAATGTGTTACACCCACATCCATGATAAGCTTTAATCATGAGATTAGGGCATAAGATGGTGATAAAACATGACAAATAAAACCTCTAAAATTTTTCATTGATTTCAAACTCCTATTTTCTCAATTCAATCACATAAACTAACTATACAATGTGATATTAAAGCTAAATTACTCTAATATATTTTCCATAATAAAGATACATATCTTACATTCATTCCTTTTCTCATACTTTTATACATACAAAATGTTGATCAGATACAACTCTATTATTAAGGAAACAAAGTTACACATCATCATCTACAACTCTACCACTTCTATACAACAACCTATAGTGATAAGGACCGACTAAGCTTAACTAATCTAATACTCATCTCTCATGATAGATATACTTTGTCATTGACATTCTTCAGATTCACATGATTTGTCTAAGAAATTTGTGTAGAGGGGTGAGCCTACTTGGATAGTGAATAAGTAGTTCAAAAAAATAGTTTAAAGACTTTAATAGTTCAAATTATATTATTGAAAAACTAAATTTTAAGTATAACAATACTGGGCTATAAAGGAAATAATCATTCACCAACATAAAACTAGAAGGATTTCTCTGGATAAGAACAAGAAGTAAATCCATGACGAAACATGCTTGAATAATCACAAGGGAAATTGTAAAACATACAAATGGTAGGTTACTCCAGATAAGTACAAAATAATAATGAATGATTGTACAATCTTGATTAACCTCTAATTCATCTTATTATGCCCTGAAGCCACATGAAATGTACTATGACATGTGAAAGCATCACACAAAGATACAATCTCACTATATAAGGCTTAGAAGCATGCTCAGGTTCCTAAGACTATCTCTTGAGTAATAACCCATCTTCAGTGGGTCTCCCCACATCTGGCATTCGACGTCTAATGGGGGCGACCGAATATCTAGACTCCTCCTCCAAACCTGGATACTCATAAGGAGAGTCAAATAGATATTATCTTTGGATCAGTGGTTCCACAAGGGCCAACCAACTGACCAACAACATAGGTACCACCAACATCCCTGGATTATGTTTGATACCTCATAATCATAAGGAGTCTTCCCTATCGGTCAAGATCCCTGCACCCTACGGGTACAATCCGGATTACCACAATCTAGACTACCTCTAGTTAGGAAGTCATTTCCTCCTCACATCGCCTGCCTTCCTCTAGATTATTCTATAGTATTTAGGACATCTAATATCTAATTCACTCTTTAAACTCAGAGCTCAATCATACTATCAACATTTCTTAGTTCAACCTTGTAAATGATTATTTTAATAGATTATCAACAATGTGAATTGTAAACCGAGCAACTGAGTAACACCACTGATCATACTAAATAACACTGAATTGAATATATTTTATTCACTAAATAACCTATCCTTAGGGTTTCATTTTCCACTTTCACATATCACGTGACCCACATAAAGATTTAACGTATGATAAACTTCCACTAGAAAAAACACTACTTTCAATAGTAACCAAATATATATATAAAATCCTAGTATGCACTAAAGTAGGTTTTTCATGCCATTTATTAAAATATCAATCATAAAGAACATAGTTGAATAAATAAATCTATAACATTAAAAAGAATCACTTCTATCTGATTTCATGATGTATAATCTCAAACTTCCAACTTTCCACTCATATAAGGCATCATCTTCTTTACTGCGATATCAATCAATCACGATAATATCAAATGAATTCCAAGATAATACTTGACATATATGCACTAAAAATTTAAACAAAACAATCATTTATTGATAAGGAGATTCAAATAGGCATAGGTATACATTTAGTTGTATATCAATTTTAGACATAACTAAAACCCTAGAATTCGACATATTCTTCTAACTTTTGTTGTAAATTTAGCAAACTTCATTCTAGAAGTTTATATATCCATTTCTAATATGTTCTCATCATCTAAAATTCATCATATTAGGAATTAATCCATTGTGAAATAAATTAGGAAAAGCTACAATTGAATCGCAAATTTAGGATTTGTAATCTTATCCAAATAGTTAAAGATTTAAAGTCAATTTTAGTCCAATCTTGTGAAATATAATACTAAAAGGAAGTACCTACTCACCTACATCTAATCCTAGATTTGTGACCTCATATCTAAGATTTGTAAGTCTTGATTTGTGGTCTATAGAGCTTGGGTTCGAGTCTATAGCCCCCAAACATACTTCTAACCACCAAAAAATAGATCTACAACTTCAAAAAGGCCGAATCGACAAAGAAGATGATAAAAAAGGAGGAATAAAACCTCCAATAGAGTTTAATATAAGATTTTTGACAGAGAAAAGAAGCAAAAGAGAACGTATCTATTATCTAGAACTACTTACCATGAAGGATTTATGACTAGTTCGTCAATCTCTAGTCATTCTTCATGTTCTCCTAAAAAATAAGTCACCTTTCAAGTCTAGGGGTCTAATTGATTAGAGGATCAAATTATAGTTCTAAAGCACTTTGTTTTGTTGAAAACAAATATATATAGCAAATGTTATGGTTGTTTTACGATTAGCTATCCATGATAGTTGCGTAGCACATTCTCGTCGATTGACGGGGCCGTTGTTCCTCATCCATCGACAGCCCACTGGGCTTCATTGCTCAATGGACCACTTGACTATTAACGAGCCCGCTGGACCCTGTTGGTCGATAGACTGCTCGTCAGTAGGAAAAACATAAAAGTGATCTCTATACATATTTACTAAAAAGGACACAACTCACTCATGTTAAATCCAATTTGGTTCATTCTTTTTGGGTTGGATTTGTGATTAAATTTTCTAGAATCCTAAAATATTATTTTAATAAGATTTCCAAATAATAATTTTCAATTATTTCCTCAGGTATCATTAATTCTCTTCCCACATATAGGTGTGGTCTATCTTTATATCAACTAAAACTTGGATCTCATTATATGCTAAAGTCATGAGTATGAGTTATCCATATCATATCCAAATTTGAAGTAAGTCTCAGTTAGATAAGAAACATGACAAATCATTTACTAGACAACTATACCTATCAAATTTTGTATTTATGTACTATCAAAACACTAAATTTCTCCGATTAGGGTTTCCACTTCTTAAATCCTAATCATCCAAAGAAAAAAAATATTAGGGTTCCTCCTTATGTTTGAAATAACACAATTGGACATCTCATTATTAATCAAGGTTAAATAATAATATTGTGGTTAAGCATGTAATTATCCACATAAACCCTGACTTTATCAATTAAGCTCAGATTTGGCTGTAACAATTCTCCCCCCTTAAATTGGTTTCGTCCTTGAAACATCAATATGTAGGGGAAGTACAGTCTAAGGTTTCTTTTAAACTTTCATAAAATTTTATATATCGCTATATTCTTGTATTTCTTTTTGAAAACTGACTTCAACATTGTATCCTTTATTGCTCTTATATTCACAACAAAATTGAAAACAAAACTTCTCAATGACAGTAAAAGAATATTGTATGTAACAATCAATAATACAAAATAGAAATAAAACTGACCATTTTTAATCCTTTCATACTCTCTTGAGGAGTTACCTCAGCACAATTAATCCAATCTAACTATCTCAATTCATATAGTTTAATTTATATTATTGTTTTGTATAATGCCAGAGTTACTAGAGAGAGTTTACCTTGTTGTTTTGCATTTTACTATCATGCTAATAAAAATAGCAAAGCGCTCATAAGCTGAAAGACTAGATTTAACAAGAGTTGTAAAATACTGAGTTGGTTTTCTGGTATGAATGACTAAAACCATCACAT
Organism: Alisma plantago-aquatica; assembly: GCA_963693085.1. Taxonomy (NCBI): domain Eukaryota; kingdom Viridiplantae; phylum Streptophyta; class Magnoliopsida; order Alismatales; family Alismataceae; genus Alisma; species Alisma plantago-aquatica. The sequence continues at coordinate 82,077,717 of OY856414.1, read as the reverse complement.
CCTTTCAATTGATATATTCCTTTTACATACATCTAAATTCATATGTAAAACAAATTTACATCCCTTGTTATACCTTCATCAAATTATACTTATAAAAACAAATTTCACATATTATTGAAAGCCATTTGTTTTCTCTTAATTCTATCTTATTCATTACCACTTACTTCTTACTTATGCTTCACATTTGATCATATGGAATAAACATCTCTAAGGTTAAAATATTTGAGGTAAGAATGGATTACCCCTCATTCTTGGTATCACCGCAAGAACTTATTTGTAATTACAATTAGTTCATGTTACACTTCTCCTTTTGTTCAAAACACACTTTTTATGTTTCAAATCTATTTCTTGTTCTTTGTTCTTGATCATTTCCATGTTGTTTATCTACCCTTCCCATTTTCTACCTTTAAACCCTAAATTACTGTGATGGCACATGCCACAAACCATGAGATTAAAACAAAACACTAACAACAGATTATCAGAAAACATTAAAAATTAAAACCGATTTGCACAAAGCACCAACATTAGAAAATTTGTGTTGTGATGATCCATGACCTACCATTTGTAATGTATCTCATGAATGGTGTTCTTACAACATGTTCCATAATAGATATGTCACACACTATATCTGTTCCATATACATATACATGTACATATGTCGACTACATAAAACAAAAGGCATGCAAGCCCAAAAACTTGTATCGATAGCACAACCACAAAGCACATCGATCTATCCCAAAGACCTGAGTGTACGAGGATAACTCTAAGACTCTATCATAAAAATACATGCAACATATCCACCTCAACAACTATTGGCCTTGTTGTTGCTCCTCCTCAGTTACATGATCTCTACTTCCTCATACACAACTACCTAAAAGATATAGCAACCCACGGGGTGAGGCCAAACGTCCCAATAAGAGATATAACTCTCAGCCAACACTATTAAAACACATATAAAGTAACTAAAGAATAGAATTAAAGCTACATCTATGATAAGAATATTCAAATGACTATAAACGAGCAGTGGAACATTTTATAAATTAATAATGAATATGAAGTACATCTATATTTTCTACCAACCAAACTATACAAAAGAAAGCAAGGCCTCATCCAATATTTTTGTATTTGATCTTGGGGGTGGGGGTTCATGTTTGGAGGGGGGCTCAAGGGAGGACTGACAGGCGGTGGTTTACCCTGTGGCGGATGTCAGCGCTTCGAGTTCTCACTTAGAGGGACCGCACGGTATGGATGAAGCAGAAGTAGTCAAGTTGAAGTTATGTCACGAAAGTACCACTACTAATTCCTTATTGGTACCACACATGGTCAATGGAAGAGTCAGATTCAATGACCTTTCTAACACCTCCTAGCTAGCACAAGAGTGACACTATGGTGACATATTAGTCAACTTGTACAAGTGACTTATAGTCAACAGATGGATCCTCTCACACATGGCTAACCATATATCACAAGGGAACTGGCTCGCACATAGCCGTCCCAAAATGAAGGAGTGGCTTATGCATAACTGACGTATATTTTACTACGCGCTAAAAACGCAAGTATACGCGTCGAGTAGTACAGGCCTTGTGAGGCCCGAGTCGAACACAGGGATACTCAGAATTGTCAAAGACTCCTACTAACTATTTGCGATCAGCTAAGCTGAATAACAAATTGGGGTTTGTTGTCAAAATTAAAAGAAAATAAAAATGAAACAAAGCAAACAATCGATTAAAGGTTAATTTAATCAATTCAAAAAGGTATCTTTAGGATTGCGGTTTCACCGCGGGTATTCATTGTATTAGATTTTATATAATGCCTCAATCTTCTCTCTCTATCCGGGTAGTGGCCTGAAAACAGAATTGTCCACTGTCGTGGTGCAATTCACTACTTAGGTTTAGGTCGGTTCCACCGTCGTAGTAACCTATTCCCTAAACTAAGTGCATTATGAACGATCTCTCAGTTTCCACCATTAATTTTACACCACCTTTGTCAAGAGATTTATCGATTAATGTAGGTTTCGTCTCTTTTCAACCGTTAATCCTTCTGTCGAAGTGATTAAGGGCATTAGGTTATTATCATGGTGATCAAGCATAACAATATATGGAGAAAACGAAACTATACCACGAATTTAAGAGAGAAAATATGAATTACTAATATAAAACTATCATACAATGAATTCCCGGGCTACTCCCGGTCCTAAAGATGGAGGGGATTAGCCCCGCATGCTCATCTCACACAAGTACATGGTAGAAATAGGGGAAATCATATGAAAAACGTGAATTGAATGGGAAAACCCCTGAACGGAGAAGAACTGATTGATCCTTTGCGTAGAACACGTGCTTTCATGCCTCTCGGTGGTGAAATCCATCTTCAGCAGCGTCCGGATCGACACGTATGAACTTCTGGCCTCCGTTCTCCTTTCTCTCCCTCCTCGGCACTTGTGCAATGGCAAAATCCGATCCTCCCCCGTCTGGGCGGCCGTCATTAGGTATAAGTCCCTAATTAGGTCGTTAATTAACTCCAGCCGTCCGATTGAGATCAATCTGAATCCAACGCATATCTGATGGTGTCGATACCATCGACGCGGGTCGATGGTATCGACCCAATGTAGTAGTGACAACCCTTCTCTTCTTTTCGTCCGAGTGCCTGATGCAATCTCGATACCATCGACTTGGGTCGATGGTATCGACTACTCTGTAGCGACGGTTTTGTCGTTTTGTGTCATTGTAGCCTCCATGCGTTGATGGTATCGACTTACGTTGATGGTATCGACAACTTCCACGCCAACAACCTGAAGGTCTATCAATACCATCGACTCGAGCGTCGATGGTATCGACACTTTGCTGCTCCTTTCGGCTGGCAACCTGTGGCCTTGTCGATGGTATCGACGGAAGTAGATACTTGTTTTTCCTGAAATTTGAAGACAAGATCAAATAAATCCACACAAATAATAATAATATGATAATGAATGCTCAGAATGATGAAACTAAGAGGATTTGACATAAAATGATGGCAAAGAGAAAAATGGGTGAATTATGCAATATTAATCATAAAAATGACTAATAAAAGCACAAAACACATATCGAACAGGTCTATAAATGCGACTCAAAATCATCGCATCAAACTCCCCTAAACATGAACATTGCTCACCCTCAAGCAACTAATCCTTAGAATAGAATTGCAAATGTCAACTGAAAAACAACACACCAACCCAACATCCCATATGACTCCCACTGAACATTCTCAAACCGGCCTTTCCTAACTACAGAACGGTAATTACCCTAAAGGCGACAGTAATCATCAATAAAAGAAATTAACCTCCAAACCGATGAACACTATCACATAAGGCAGTTAACATAATAAAATTCGCCGGTTCAGCATTGGTGCATCTCATGATCGCCTATACTACGTTGGTCGCCCTAACTACCATCTAAATGGAAGCAGTTCTCCTGATATTCATTAGTGAGGAGAAATTCATGGTGGCCTACCAATCCGAGCAACTGGTGGATGAAAATGAGTGGCTCATGGAAGAAAGTGGAAGTATTGTACAGTTTCAACATGCATAACACAGAAATGTCCTATGTGATGCAAATGCACATTAGAAATGCCCTAATGCCTAAAATTGGGTGGAATGATGCATGCACTAATCATCCACCTCAAAATGAGATGGATATCTAGTCAAACTACATCATGTACTCAATTATACTGAAATGTAAGCGATATCATGTTCCTTTCTCCTTCTTATTTCACTTTCTTCTAAATTCTTTTTTTTTCTATATATATTGCAGATTTTCAGATTTTTTCAGCCCACCTATCCATAATTGCTTAAAGATAATTTTATGGGGCTATTTTCTTCATACTCATAGATTTTTTTTTTAATATTTAGAAGGTATGGAACAGTTTAATTCACCATTAGGGAAAAATTGAGATACATGAATTACTTTATGCATGAAAATCATGAATGCAACAACATGGCATGTACCTAAAGGTAATGTGCATGAATCATTGTATTTTTTTCTTTGTATGCAAAAGTATGGAAAATACCAATGCAAGTCCTATCTAAATGCTATGCACACAAGAAGGAATTAAAACTGCACTTTACTTCCAATTCTTAGGTGGATTATGGAAAAATGAAATGGAACGATCACAAGACTAGATGACTGAACCTTAGAAAGATATTATGTGTCCCTCCTTAATGACCTGTGTAGTAGTTTAGAGGGTTCTCTCTCTTACATCCAATTAAAGTCTCATTACCATTTGGTTAGGTTAGACTCAAACAACCATTTCCATCCACTTTCATGAATCATTAGGAGTACAGGTATGAAATGTTGTTTTAAAGTTGACATAATCAATCATTTTCATAGGATGTGTTCCCAAGGTCAAAACAAAACAAGCTATCCAAAGACACAAACATTTTTAAATTTCCCTTAAATTCCCCATGCACTAACAAATAAGATGAAACACTTTTATGACATCCACAATTTTCACTAGATAGCGTGTGGATCCTACAAAAAGTAAAGATGCAAGAAACAAATAACAATGCCAAAAACTAAAAACAATAAAAGATAGAGTTGTTCCACTACCCCCCTAAGCTTGAATCCGACTATGGCCTCATAGTCAAAAACAAACTTAAAGATTGGAACAGAGATACCCGATCACTCTTGTGGAGGTGGAGGTGGCTGCGAATAAGTGGGGTCCCAAGACGGGAACTGCCCTTGGAAGTTCGGCTCATACTGGGGCATTGGTGGAGGCTGTGGATACCCACCAAAATAGCCCTAACTCCAGTAGTGGTCGTAGAATGGCTGCTGCTGCTGCTCCATCCTATGCAGCCGATCATGGATGCTTTCTTGATTGGCGAAAAGAAGGCGCTCATTCTCGAAGATCGCCTGTTGGTTGACGAAAAGCCGGTTGGTGGTGTCTTGAATACCGGCATATGCAGCGGTGTGGCTGTGATACGTCTGCTGAATGTCTTGGAGCATGATGTACATGCCCTTCATAGAGTAAACATCCTCGCTCTGCTGCGAGGACTGCGGCGGTGGAGGCGGATGCGGAGAAGATGATGAAGCACCTGGATGCATCCGAGGACGCTTCCGGGGTGCTACGTGTGCTCGAAGAGGTGTGAATGCCTCCTCAGCCTCGTCGTCCTGTCCATCATTACCGCTGTCATTGCCCCCTTCTTCCTCATCGGATTCAATGGCTATGATTGGCCATCTCAAATGTTGTGCGCCCTCAATGTTGAAGACGGGATCCGGCAGCGCACACTCCTGGTAAGCGTGGTTGACATGGCAGTGCGCGTACGCCAAACCATCCCGTAGAAGAATAAGGTTTGAACGGTGCAATTGTTGCACGTTCACCTTACTCCTCGTGGAAAGCGGAGTCATGGTGAAGAAGTTGAGCCCGAGGTAGTGCGCCAGCTTGGTGATGAGCCCGCCGAAATGAATCGGGGCCCTCCTCGTACTCCTCTTTACCGCCAGAACTCGCTGCAGGAAAAACGCACCCTAGTTGCATTCTTGTTGCTTCAGGAGCATGTAGAGAAAGAAGAGGTCGGTCTCCTAAAATTTGCTCAGTGCCAGATCGCTACGAGCAAAGAATGTGAAACTCAACATCCGGTGTAGGACCCGGACGAATGGGTGCTTGAAATCCGCTACCGCAGCATTGTGGTAGCTCACTGTCTTGCCCACCGGCACTGTCACTAGCTCGATGAAGATTTTGTCATAATCAGTGCGGGAGTCTGGTCTCCGGTGATCGTGTTGCGAGTGGTTCCAGTTGAAGATGATGTTGAACAGCCTAAGAGTGATGTTGTAGTCGATGTTGAATAGCCGGAACGACACCCGGCCCTTGATCCACTCACGATCAATAGCAACTACGTCGTTGGGCACGACGCAGACATCAAGGGACGCCATGAATTCCGCCACCAACTCTTTGTAGGTGGACCACTCTCTGAAGAATGGTTGACCATCCGCATGGTACTCCATCTCGTCTGGCCTTCTGCTGGTGTGGCGTGCTTGACCCTTCAGAACATAGGCTAAGTTGGCCTCGAATCCAAGATCACGGATCATATCCCGGTCCACATACTGGGTTGGCTCGATCTTCCGCTTCAAGATCTCTTCATAGATCTTCTTCACCTCTGTGGATGGGTGAACCAGGCGCGGACGTGATACTGACGCAGTAGGGGGTGGCACGAACTCCATGATATTCATAGGATTCGTGCGGGAGGATGATGCTCCGGCGACGTGCACCATTGTTGCGAGAGAAACGGGATTAGAAGAAGAGCTCGGGGAAGATGGAGAATTGACTCTCTGTTAGGTGAAGATCTTCACTTTGTGTTGCTGCTCTTCGATCTTGGATGGCTCGGGGGAGTGCTCGGCGCAAAGGAGAAAGATCACTCTGAAGGTATGACGTCAAATGACGTAATGACTATCCTTATATAGACTTGGCCGGCGCCACTGTTGACCCGTCGATATCATCGACGCGAGTCGATGGTATCGACACGTCTCGATGCTATCCGCCCCCCTCACGAGTATCGACGGCTGACGATTGCTTGATCTTGTAACCCGGATCGCTCTTGAGTCAATACCATCGACGCGGGTTGATGGTATCGACGCTGCACCCGGATCGATGACGTGGACGCCGCGATCGCCGTCGATTTCGTTGCGCGGATCGGTGACATGGATAGTCGATACCATCAACAAGGGTCGATGGTATCGACGTGGTTTCATTGCGACACAACCACTTTGAACTTCAACTTGTAACGATGTCTATACCATCGACGAGGCCGTCGATGGTATCGAGTTGACTGAGACAAATTGATCTGAACTTCTCCAGAGATCTTGATGGTATCGACGCCTGTGTCGATACTATCGACTGTTGTTGGGCGACCTGCCTATAGGTGTGTCGATACCATCGACAAGTCTGTCGATAGTATCGACTCAGAACGAACTCTGCAGTTGTTAACCTGAACCTATGTCGATACCATCGACCTGTGTGTCGATGGTATCGACTCTGCCTCAGCCTGCACAATGAAAAAACGGATCAAGGTATCTTCTTTACACTAAAAATTGAACAAAAATAAAGCAACCTATGATTATTATTAAACTATTCTAATGTACCGATGGTTGGGTTGCCTCCCAACAAGCACCCTTATTTAACATCTTAGGCTAGATGGCTTCTGGGCATCTCATTCATCCAAAAGTGTAATGAGTTTAACCTCATTCACTTTTCTCTTGTAATTCTCACCAAAATACAGCTTTAACCTCTGTCCATTCACCAAGAATGTGGCATCACCATCACGCACTAAAATCACGCCGTGTGGTTTAACCTCTTCCACCACGAACGGTCCACTCCACCGGGACTTCAGCTTCCCGGGGTGTAACTTGAGTCGAGAGTTGAACAACAAAACATTATCTCCCTTCTTGAACGTGCACAACTCGATGTGGCGATCGTGGATTAGCATTGTGCGCTCCTTGTATATCCGGGCATTCTCATATGTCGTCATCCGTAACTCATCCAGCTCATTCAACTCAAACATTCTCTTTCTTCCTACTTCATCATAACTTAGATTTAGCCTTCTAAGCGCCCAATGGGCCTTGTGCTCCAACTCTACCGGTAGGTGACAAGCCCGGCCATACGCCAACCTAAAAGGCGTAGTGCCTATAGGTGTTTTGTAAGCCGTTCTGTATGCCCACAGTGCATCCGGTAGTAGGGCACTCCAATTCTTCCTTGTGGATGCCACCGTTCGCTCTAGAATCTTCTTGATTTCACGGTTTGAGACCTCCACTTGGCCTTGAGTCTGCGGATGATATGGGGTGCCAATGTTGTGCTTGACCCCATATTTCTTTAATAATGTCGAGAACTTCTGGTTCCTAAAGTGTGTACCCCCATCGCTTATTATCATTCGGGGTATCCCAAACCTGTAGAAAATATTCTCTTTCACAAACCTGCACACTATAGTAGAATCATTAGTCCTTGTGGGGATTGCTTCCACCCACTTCGACACATAGTCAACTGCTAACAGAATATATAAATTGGAGTTCGAGGACACAAAGGGTCCCATGAAGTCTATGCCCCACAAATCAAATACCTCAACTTCCTGAAATACATTTAGGGGCATCTCCTGTCGCTTCGATATATTACCTGCTCGCTGACAAGGATCACATTGCCTCACAAAATCATAGGCATCCCGAAACAAAGTTGGCCAATAAAGCCGCTTTCTAACACCTTGGCTGCTGTTCGCGAACTAGCATGGTGTCCTCCCGTAGGTGATGCATGGCAATGATGGAGAACACTCTCGTACTCCATTTCAGGCACACACCTGCGTAAGATACCGTCCCTACATTGCTTCAAAAGAATTGGATCATCCCAAAAATAGTATCTTAAAGAATGAAAGAATCTCTTTTTCTCCTGATATGACCAATCTTCTGGGATGATCCCGCAAGCCAAATAATTAACAATTTCAGAGAACCAAGGCTCTTTAGAATTAATTTTTAAAAGCTGCTCATCGGGAAACGTCTCGGTTATGGGTATATGCAAATCTTTTTCATCCACCCTATCTAACCTAGACAAATGATCAACCACTACATTCTCAATTCTAGACTTATCCTTGATTTCAATATCAAATTCCTGTAAGAGCAAAATCCACCTAATGAGTCTAGGCTTTGCGTCTTTTTTCTCCATCAAGTATTTTATTGCAGCATGGTCAGTCCATACAACTACTTTAGATCCAACTAAATACTACCGAAATTTTTTGAAAGCAAACACGACGACAAGTAATTCTTTCTCAGTAGTTGTATAATTCAATTGAGCATCATTTAGAGTTTTGGAAGCATAGAAAATCACAGCAGGCTTATTATCCACCCGTTGCCCCAATACGGCTCCTACTGCAAAATCTGAAGCGTCGCACATCAATTCGAAGGGTTTTGTCCAATCCGGCGTTTGAACAACTGGGGTAGAAATCAATTTTTCTTTCAAAACATCGAATGCATGAAGACACTTATCGTTGAAATCGAAAACCGCATCTTTCTCCAACAGTTCGGATAAGGGTTTTGCAATTTTAGAAATATCCTTTATGAATCGCCGATAGAACCCGGCGTGTCCCAGAAAGCTTCTCACCCCTTTTACAAAATTGGGTGGGGGCAACTTGGAAATCACCTCTATTTTCACCGGGTCTACCTCAAGACCTTTGCTAGACACCTTGTGTCCTAGCACTATTCCCTCTGTCACCATCATGTGACATTTCTCCCAGTTAAAGACCAAGTGTGTGTCCTCACAACGCTGCAACACTTTGTCTAGGTTATAGAGACATTCATCAAATGATGCACCATAAACCGAGAAGTCATCCATAAAAACCTCAAGACAGCGCTCTACCATGTCAGAAAATATGGCGAGCATACAGCGTTGAAACGTCACCGGTGCATTACATAAACCAAACGACATTCGACGGTAAGCAAAAGTCCCATAGGGACAGGTGAACGTAGACTTCTCTTGATCCAAAGGATCAATTGAGATCTGGTTGTACCCCGAATATCCGTCTAGAAAACAAAAATGCGACCGACCGGCAAGTCGTTCTAAAATTTGATCAATAAATGGTAAATGAAAATGATCCTTAAGTGTGGCGGCATTCAGACGACGGTAGTCAATACAAACTCGCCACCCGGTTACCAGTCGGGTGGTGACAGGTTCATTCAACAAATTTTTAGTGACAGTAATTCCCCCCTTCTTAGGGACTACCTGTATGGGACTCACCCACGTCGAGTCTGATATGGCATAGATAATCCCTGCAGCAAGAAGTTTGATGACCTCCTTCTTCACAACCTCCATCATGCTCAGATTTAAACGTCTTTGAGGCTAAATAACAGGCTTGGCTCCCTCCTCGAGCCGAATCTTGTGCTGACATAGAGTAGGGGAAATCCCCTTGATGTCTGCAACAGACCACCCAAAAGCTCCACGGTGGTTCTTCAGCACTATCAGCAATTGCTCCTCCTCGTCCGCACTCAAATAAGTAGATACGATCACCAGTAACTTGTCTTTCTCAGCTAGGAAGACATACTTGAGATGCGGGGGCAGCGGCTTCAATTCTAACTCTGGCGGGATGATAAGATATGATTGCAGCGGTGGGGGAAGTACACCCAAATCTTCATAATGCCTCGCATAGAAGCATGGAAGCATCTGAAGCATTTTAGCGCACTCCTTGAGTGATTTACTCCGCATCCAATCATAGGTAACATTCAACAAACAAGCCTCTAACGGCAATTCCGGATATGCATCAACAACAGAAATAGCAATCACATCATCCTCCCAAGAAGGCGGAATGTCCTCATTCTCATCATTCGGAAATCCCACAGCTTTACACAAAGAAACAACCTTAGTTTGCTCCATGATATCCACAGCTAAGGTTCCATTATCCATCTTGCTCATCACATGAGCCATGTCCAGAAATGGTTTTCCAAGGCGGAGTGAGATGTTGTGATCCATATCTTTCACCATATTACATTGTTCTTTTGCTCTAGAAGACGCAGTGCTAGAGGGCATGACCATCTCAAAGCGATCATCTTCTATGCCCAAGGTCAAGCGACCTCTCCCCATCTCTAAGATCATGTCGGCTGTAGCTTGGAATGACGTCCAAGTAACATCTCATTGTCGTGCTCATCCTGCATCTCCATAACCACAAAATCAGCCGGAAAGACAAATCGATCCACCTTTACTAAGACATCTTCACAGATTCCATAAGGCTTCACCACAGAGTTGTCGGCCAATTGGATAGTCATATTACTCGGCCGTGACTCCTTCAGTCCCAACTTTTTAAATGTCAAAAGGGGCATTAAGTTGATGCTCGCCCCTGAATCACACAATGCTTCTCCAAATTTAAACTTCCCTATATAGCAAGAAATGTTGAAACACCCTGGATCCTGTCTCTTTGGCGGTAGAGTGCCCATAATGAAGGCACTCACTTGCTCCATTAGCACAACAACCTCAGTGTCTGGTATTTTCCTCTTCTTGGTAATGACATCTTTTAGAAACTTCCCGTATGAAGGGATTTTCTCAATGGCTTCCAATAACGGAATATTTACCGAAAGCTTCCTAAAGTTGTCCAAGAACTTCTTAAACTGTGCATCTACCTTCCTTGCCTTCACACTATTCGGATAAGGGACCGGAACAGCTTGTGCCCTTTGATGAGGTGGCACATAAGGTGTCTTTTTCTGCAGTTCTTCCTCTTCAACTTATTCTTCAGTACCATCCACGACTATGTCTTCAACTTGCCCTGTGACTGGTGTGGGCTGCTCCTCATTGGATTTACCTTCAACTTCATCTTGCGGTGTGCTTGTTTCATCCGTTCTTGGATTCAACACTTTCTTTCCGCTTCTCAGCAGAATTGCCTTAGCTTGCTGGGGAACATTGGTATTCCCCGGAAAACCTGGATGTGCCGGTTTCTTCAAACTAGCTATTTCGGCTGCCATCTACGCCATGGATGTCTCTATGGTCCTCATTTGAGCCCCATGGCTCTGCAATGTCTGCCCAAATTGATTCATACATTCTCGTTGTTGCTTGATTTGCTGCCCGAATGTGTTCATTAACTCTTGATTTTGCTTGATGACCTGATTGAGCAACTCCGTGCTCTTGTCCTCTGCAGCTGGCGCGGGCTTGGCTTCCGGATCCTGCAGAAAATTGTTCGGATCCTTCCATGAGAACTTTTTGTCCTTTCTCCATGAGTAGTCATTGTTCCTGTACCCTTGCTGTTGTCTCATGTATTTGACTTGAGCCTCATCCTCAGACTCATTTTCTTCTTTTTGCAGTAACTTCTTTGCGAGAAGATCCATCTTCTCATTCAGCTCTCTCATTACTTTTGATTCATTGGCGAATCGTGCTTGCTCAATTGGGCCTCTCTCTCTTTCTCCCCATGACTGCTTTCTAGCCATGTTCTTGAGTATTTCCCAGCATCTAGTGTCAGTATTGTTCAGAAAAAATCCCGACCCGGCTGAATCCAGATTACTCCTATCATGCTCGGAGAGAGCAAAATAGAAGATTTTCACCTGTGTCTCTTTGTCCAGCCCGTGATGCGGACATCTCCTCAACATAACCTGAAATCTCTCCCAGGTCTCGGAATATGTTTCACCGGCCTGTTGGGTGAAATTGTGAATCTTCCGGATCATGTCGTTAGTCTTCTCAGGAGGGAAGAACTTCTCAAAGAAGACCTCCACCATATGGTCCCAAGACTCCATGAACTCATCGTCTAGATTATGTAGCCACTCTCTTGCTACTCCCGCCAAGGAACTTGGGAATAGCTTGAGGTACAATGCATCTTGTAGAAACCTATCTATTTTTACCATGTTGCAGTTTTCAACGAACTGGCTGATGTGTGCAACAGGATCCTCATTCTTCAGCCCATGAAACGCATTTGATTTCACCAAATTAATCAACGCTGGATCGATCTTATATGTCGGTATGTTGATCTCCTGCTTCTTTATAGGCCCCTTTGAAGCTGGTGAGGAAGAAGCTTTGATCTTCTCCCATATGGTTTGTGGCTCGGCCATCTCTTCTGGTTCAGATTCAGAATCTACCTCTTCTTGGTACTCTTGCTCGGAATGCTCCTCGTCCTCAGGTCCCGAAAACGGAACCTCGGGTGTGCGATTATCGTAGTCTGTACTACGTGTATGCACCATGCAACGTACCTAAATTGAGAAAATTCGAGTTCAGTACTATGCTTAGACGAGTGTAAACAATTATAGAGAAATTTACAAATATTTGAAGTTGTTTCAAAATAATAAAAAATGTGGCCTAGAGTGGCCGCTCGTAGCACTCGAAGTGCCAACAATTCGCCGTATCCCCAGCAACGGCGCCAAAAACTTGACGTATATTTTACTACGCGCTAAAAACGCAAGTATACACGTCGAGTAGTATAGGCCTTGTGAGGCCCGAGTCGAACACAGGGATACTCGGAATTGTCGGAGACTCCTACTAACTATTTGCGATCAGCTAAGCCGAATAACAAATTGGGGTTTGTTGTCAAAATTAAAAGAAAATAAAAATGAAACAAAGCAAACAATCGATTAAAGGTTAATTTAATCAATTCAAAAAGGTATCTTTAGGATTGCGGTTTCACCGCGGGTATTCATTGTATTAGATTTTATATAATGCCTCAATCTTCTCTCTCTATCCGGGTAGTGGCCTGAAAACAGAATTGCCCACTGTTGTGGTGCAATTCACTACTTAGGTTTAGGTCGGTTCCACCGTCGTAGTAACCTATTCCCTAAACTAAGTGCATTACGAACGATCTCTCAGTTTCCACCATTAATTTTACACCACCTTTGTCAAGGGATTTATCGATTAATGTAGGTTCCATCTCTTTTCAACAGTTAATCCTTCTGTCGAAGTGATTAAGGGCATTAGGTTATTATCATGGTGATCAAGCATAACAATATATGGAGAAAACAAAACTATACCACGGATTTAAGAGAGAATATATGAATTACTAATATAAAACAGTCATACAATGAATTCCCGGGCTACTCCCGGTCCTAAAGATTGAGGGAATTAGCCCCGCATGCTCATCTCACACATGTACATGGTAGAAATAGGGGAAATCATATGAAAAACGTGAATTGAATGGGAAAACCCCTGAACGGAGAAGAACCGATTGATCCTTTGTGTAGAACACGTGCTTTCACGCCTCTCGGTGGTGAAATCCGTCTTCAGCAGTGTCCGAATCGACATGTATGAACTTCTGGCCTCCGTTCTCCTTTCTCTCCCTCCTCGGCACTTGTGCAATGGAAAAATCCGATCCTCCCCTGTCTGGGTGGCCGTCATTAGGTATAAGTCCCTAATTAGGTCGTTAATTAACTCCAGCCGTCCGATTGAGATCAATCTGAATCCAATGCATATCTGACGGTGTCGATACCATCGACGTGGGTCGATGGTATCGACCCAGTGTAGTAGCGACAACCCTTCTCTTCTTTTCATCCGAGTGCCTGATGCAGTCTTGATACCATCGACTTGGGTCGATGGTATCGACTACTCTGTAGCGACGGTTTTGTCGTTTTGTGTCGCTGTAGCCTCCATGCGTCGATGGTATCGACTTACATCGATGGTATCGACAGCTTCCACGCCAACAACCTGAAGGTCTCTCGATACCATCGACTCGAGCGTCGATGGTATCGACACTTTGCTGCTCCTTTCGGCTGGCAACATGTGGCCTTGTCGATGGTATCGACTTCCGTCGATGGTATCGACGGAAGTAAATACTTATTTTTCCTGAAATTTGAAGACAATATCAAATAAATCCACACAAATAATAATAATGTGATAATGAATGCTCAGAATGATGAAACTAAGAGTATTTGACATAAAATGATGGCAAAGACCAAAATGGGTGAATTATGCAATATTAATCATAAAAATGACTAATAATAGCACAAAACACATATCGAACAGGTCTATAAATGCGACTCAAAATCATCGCATCAATAACCATCCATATCTGATAAGGAAATTGCTCATGCATGGTTGTTCCATATATTACAATGAGATCGGCTCAGCCATGGCTATCGTTTAGTTATGCCAATTAAATTTTAGCATCAATCAAGTTATAATGTACAAAACCATTACAACTACTACAAAGATAAGGGCATGGTACAACTTTCAAAGATGTAAGACTTATAAGGTGTGAACTTGTCACACTATCACCACATAACATCTGCACACTGCCATTCATAAGACCGTTATCAATGTCACACCTTACCACGGGATCACAATCCCTTAATCACATCACTTTGAGGATATCACCTCTCAATAGGCATCAAGCCATCACTAGGTCATAGGACCTATCACATCAAACTCATCGTAGCATGCACTAGCTATGAATTCAAGTTCATATCACCTGCATGGTTAGAAATTGATAAACAAGAGAGTGAAAACACCCTAAATCCATGTGTCACATTGCCATCTCCACATGCCTCAATTATACATAACCAACACCATAGCATATCCAAGCATGGCATGCATTCATCTTGCAAGGTTATAGGTTCACAAGAGAGAGAAATCATCATAACATAATAGTCGTTCCAAGAAATAGAAGCAAACATGTCACGTTACCCATCATTAGGGTTAGGGTTTTCCACCCATAGCCGATTAGGGTTTTTGAACTTACAACCAACCATAAAATCCTAAGTACACCACCTCCCACTATATTGGAACATATTTAGGGTTAAGTAACATGATTAAGAGTGTTTAGATATTGTCCAATCAACATGTTTCATGGCTTATGCATTATTCATACATGTGTATCATTATGTATCCAAGTATACCTCTCAAAAATATATAATCATCATGTATCGACCACCCACACAACTAGGACGTGACCACTCAACCTAAACTATGTCATGGCCGCGACACTTACGGTGTCTCGATAGCCCACACAACTAGGTCATGACCACTCAACCTAAATCGTTTCGTGACCGCACACTTAGG
The DNA here is from genome assembly GCA_963693085.1 of Alisma plantago-aquatica. Taxonomy (NCBI): domain Eukaryota; kingdom Viridiplantae; phylum Streptophyta; class Magnoliopsida; order Alismatales; family Alismataceae; genus Alisma; species Alisma plantago-aquatica. The sequence goes on along the minus strand of OY856414.1, from coordinate 82,062,261 downwards.
GTGTCTCAACCGTGGCACCTATGTAGGGTTGGGGTTCCAACCCTTCACAAACTATTGTGACCTATAGATGTCTCGACCTCAAGCCATGGCAACATGTCGCTGCCCAAGACCATATGTCGTGACCTCTCTCAAGGTCATGTTAAAAAAAGACAAGGGCAAGACTATAACCCAAAAACTAGGGAAACATCCCATCCAAAATAGGGGTCAGCATAACCTTCAAAACCAAGTGTTGTGGCCTCAAACAACACTAGGTCCATCCCAAAAAAGTGGAGCATCTCGACCAAGACCAACTATGGGTTGCGACCTACATGGAGAAAGATGTCTCGACCACCCCAAGATGTGTTGTCTCGGACCCAAATAGATACAAGGTCAAGGAAGACCATGATCAACATGAATGAGAGAGAACTTATGTAAAACAATCACCAAAAACCCTAGGTCATACACCATGAAACCACCATGAAAGGATATCATGCAAGATAGGTAAATCTATGTTTAAGGCACCCAAAATAGAACCTAAACTCCTCAGAACATCTAGATATTCAAATATCATGCATGTGAGAAAAAATCAAGGTTAAAAGGGTAGCGAGAGATCACCATAACACCACAATTACCAAAATCAGGTATATGAAATTAGGATTTTGGATTTCTATCAATGCAAGCAAGATAACCATTAAACAAGTTCTAGAGCATGGCATCACTTACTACCATATTAGGAACATGATTTTAGAGAGATAGACATCATCATGCCAGCAATATAATGTGCATTAATAGAGAGGATAGAGGGTTATATCACCTGCCTTAAAGAAGATCACCAACAAGGATTCCAAGCTCTATGATCAAGGCTCCAAGCACATTATCCAAAGGTTTGATGAAGCTCCACTAAAGACTCCACTCTCGGCTACAAGATCACCTCAAGAAGAATACGACACCATGGTTAAAGGTCATCCCAGAAAAGAGAGACTAAAATCTCTAGGTTGAGCCAAAAGAGAAAGGGAGAAAGAGAGAAGAAACCCTCCTCACACTTGGGTCTGCCTTGTAAAAACATGGTCTATGACCCTTGTGATGAGGACTTTATCTCCCAAAATGACCACTATGGGGGAACCATGGTCTATGGTAGATAAAAGAGAATAAGATGGAGGTAGTAGATTAAAAGAAATGCCATCAAGGAGAGGTAACACTTACCAAGGTTGAAGATGTGCTATAGTCATCACAAAAACCACATGCAAGAGGAGTTCGGTCTCTAAGAGTTCCAAGGTCAGATCTCCTTGCTCCACTAAGATCCAAGAACAAGAAAAAGAAAAGGAAGAATACGGAGGGCCGAAAGGGTTACAGACATGGATAGATAAGGGGTTATATAGGTGGAAGATGAGAGAGAAGGCAAGGGATGATGTGTCACCACTCTAAGTTACCAAAGGGACACTTGTCCACTCAAAAGACCAACATGTAACCACTTATGCCTAACATGCAAGACACTGTGATACACTCTAGGTTGGAACTTAACCACCTTAGTCTCCCACATGGTTGCAGTCATGACCCTCCATGGTTCACCACCCATGGTCGCGACAACACCATCCATCACCACTAGGTCAAGACCATGGATCTCCACACCACCTAGGTTGAGACATCCTACAAGAAGAAAACCATCTCGACCCAAGACAATCCAAGACCAACTTGGTCATGAGCCCTACCATCTAGAGGGGGTGTATTGATTGTGGCACCCACCTAACCAACCCTAGATCAAGACAACACACTTCACATACATAGGTCGAGACACTAAAAAATCATGGGTTTTGAAACTTAAGCTCTTCACAAGCCCTAATTACATCTCAAAAGTTTAGGGAATGGTTCTAAGAGCTTAATTAAGCCAAAAAAATAGGGTTACCTCAAAACCCTGGTTAGGGTTCTTACAAGTTATAAAACCCTAATAGGGATTTTCCCCCAAAAGCCTCAGCGTAAAGAGACGAGTACCACCTCTGCATATTTACCTCAAGTCCTACTAGGGTGAAACAAGACAAACATAAAGGCAAAAGCAGACATATAAGAATGAAAAGGACTTCATCTGATCTATCTCAACTCAAGGATTGACCTCTCCTTCTAGCTGACTCAAGGCATAAAGTCAAGTTGTCGTCTGTTGTCGTCCTCATCCCCCACTGGCTTGTCTGGAGGAACCAACTTGTGATGCATGTCCATGACCTCTTCCACCTTTGTTTTACATTTGTCTCTACAAGCCCAGGTGGCTCTGCCTCAACTGCTGGGTTACCTCATCATCTTTCATAGGGAAAAATGGTCTAGTATGCCCAATCTGTCGACACTTATAAAATGTATTTCTCTCATACCAATGCCTAGGTGGCCCTATCACCGACACTGGTGCAGCACTCTAGGCTCCTGCAAGCTAAAAACTATGGCTCCTACCATTACTAGGTAACCATTGCTTCGATGCACTAGACCTCTATTGTGCGAGTGGTGTTATCAACCAAGGTTCCTTAAATCCGCCCAACGACTATCCTCAGTACTCATAATGCCTCATCTTGGCACTTTTCTCTCTCTTCTCAACCATAGACCTCTCTATCCTATGAATTCTCTCTACAAACATATCAAAACACTCTCTATTATCCAAGGCAGCCACCAGCATCGACAACTCAGTGTTCAATCCTTTCTAAAAATGTTAAATTCTCTCCTCATTCATAATAACTAGGTGAGGAAAAAACCTCAACAACTCTGTAATACTTGCTTCATACTCATTGATCGACATGGATCCCTATCAGATCCTCCCTAACTGACTGATCTTCTCATCTAGATAGGTCTGAGGAAAGTACCGATTAACGAACTCATGTCAGAATTCCTCCCAACCAATGATAACTCTAGGCCTCTTTTCCTCCTCTATGGCCCACTGATGGCCACATTCCCCTTCAAAAGCTATACTACATGCTTCACCTTATCAACATTTGGGATACTAAGGATCTTGAAGTCTTTCTCTAGCTCCATCAACCAGAGGTCCGCATCTGTTGGATCTACCATACCAGCATATTCTACTACCCCAACACATCTAATTTACTCAAAAGTATTCCCAGAGATTGGGGATTCTGCATTGGAAACTAGTTCCCTAGGCTGAGGTGCGAGTACCCTGTCTGCCATATGCATCTTGGCAACCATGAAGTTCCCAAAAAAAATTGAAAGGAAGGATTCTCAAGCATGTCTTGGTCAAACTGGGGACCCTTAGGCACCCAATCTTCTTGTGCTTGGTTACTTGCACCTCCACTTAGTGCATCTATGTTGCTTTCAGCAATGTGTTCTTCATGTTCTCTAGACATCTTTAAGCTTTTATTCTTCTTTTGCATAAGTATAAGTCACTATAAGATAGACTAGAGGAAACAAGAATGGACACAAACCCTAGTCCTAGGTACCTATAGACTCAAAAATCCTAAAGCTATGATACCAACCTTGTGACACCACACGCTAAAAACCACAAGATTAAAACAAAACACTAATAGCAGATCATCAAAAAACATTAAAAATTAAAATTGAAGCACCAAAATTAGGAAATTTGATTCGTGATGATCCATGACCTTCCATATGTGATGTATCTCATAAATGCCTTACAATGTGTTCCATAAAAGATCTGTCACACACTATATCTGTTCCATATACATATACATGTACATCTTTCTACTACATACAATAGAAGGCATGCAAGCCTCAACTCATATTGATAGAACTACCACAAAACACATCAATCTATACCCAAGACCCGAGTGTACAAAGATGACTCCAAGACTCTATCATCAAAATAAATGCAACATATCCACCTCAATAGCTACTGGTCTTGCTGTTGCTCCTCCTCAGCTGCATGATCTCTACTTCCTCATGCACAAATATCTAAAAGATGTAGAAAACTCATTGGGTGAGACCAAACATCCCAGCGAGAGATATAACTCTCAACCAATGTCAATCTGATGGTGCTTCTACAGAAGGCACTCATCCCTCAATGAAACAAGTTACTAGGTTGTTACTTTACAAAAACTTTAAATTAAAATGTAGTGAGGATGATTGTATTAGAATTCAGAAGTAAGTAAACACTCCATGCTCTCTGTTATATCATGTAACCCTCTTACCTTAATCAAACTCATCATTTCCATAATTTCTCTTTGTTTCAGAGTACATAAATGCATTTTACTTGATTATATGATCTATTCTTTCTCGTTAATTCTTTATGTCGTAGCCTTCTACATATTTTCTTCTTGTCTTGTCCTTACTTCATTTTTAAACACTCCATGTATTATTTATCATTATCCTTAACCTTAGCTTTATGTCATTTTCTTTTGATTTTTTTTCATTTGGAATTTTTTACTATAACGAGGATTTCAAAATGAATTCATCTCTTGTTCTTTAAATATTCTTTAATTCCTTTCTTCTTTAATTTTCTTTCATTCAAATTAAATAAAATGCCTCAATTAGTTATATGATTAAGTTATCTTTATCCATTCTTTCTTCTTCAATTCATGTGTTATGTACTATAATGTGTCTTGAATCTACATTCCTACTTTTTTCATTCTCAAATTAGAGTTTCTTGTTTGAGGCCCCAAAGTTAGATTTTAGATATCAGTTCCAACCGATTCTTAGTTATTCCAGTCTTTCCTTTATATTTCAACATCTTAGAGCTTGTGCATTCTTACTACAATCTGAGTTTCATTCCCATAGTTCACTCTTATTACCTTGTTAATAGGAGTTATCAATGCATCCTGCTAGCTAGACCAGGCCAAAACTATAGTCATGAAGCCAAGAGTTACTTAGGATTAAGAAACTCCTATTCATCTCAAAAATATGGAAAGGATATCCACTTAGGGAAAACTCATTTAAAGATCATTTCTAATCTACGTTATATAAAGAATATAAACAATAAGTGAAGTAACTTCATAGTGTACAACACTCTAAAAGAACCATATATAATTCAAAAAATGAATATCTGAATTCATATGTACAAGAATATTTTTATTCATCTCAAGAAAAAACAAATATACAAATTAAAACTTGTATCACATTCTATCTTTTTATTTTACGGTCTTCTAACCCTAATATTTCTATGATTTCTCACTATCCCATCCTCCCTCTACATACCTGGCCAGGGCATCCCGAGAAGAATAGACAGAGAAGCTTGATACTGATCAACCTAAGTATTTAGATATTGGACCAGGGTATCCAAATACTAAGACTTACTAGAGCTATTGGAACATCACCTCCTAACTGCCACACTTATAACTCAGACATTCTTTCCAAATTAGCCTAAGCTCTAATGCCAAGTCGTTACACCCACATCCCATGATAACCTCTAATCATGAGACTATGGCATAAGTTGAGGCTAAAAAATAACATGAAGAACACCCTTAACTTTTTTGTTGATTTTAATATCTTTGTTTTCTCACATTCAATCGCATAAACTAACTATACAAGGAGATATTGAAGCTTGATTACTCTAATCTGGTTTCAACAATAAAAATACTTATCCTAACATTCATTCCTTTTCTCACCCTCCTATGTACAGACACCATGTTGATCAGATACATAATCTATTATTAAGGAAACAAAGTTACACATCATAATTTACAAATCTCACACTTATATTGTTATGACCACGTCTGAGCTTAATTGGTAAACTAGAGTTTTCATGGATGATAACATGTTAAATTAGATTGATCATCACTTAAACCTTATTAATAATGGTAGATCAATTGTGATATTTGAAACCTAATTAGTAACTCTAATTATTATTTTACTTTTAAGGATTAGGATTTGAGGAGTGTAAACCCTAGTCATCAAAACTAAGGTTTAGGTAGCATATGAATACAATTGATAAGTATAGTGGTGCACTAAATGTTTTTCTTTATATTATATAAAACTCTGATTTAGATGTAATTTGAATATAGTTTGGGTAAATATAATTAGTGTTCTTGTAAAATACTAGATTTTTTGACATGTTTGTCGACTGCGTTTCCCCAGGAAAAATATAGCTGACCATGCATTCAGGTGTCAATATAGTAGTCTAGTATTTGAACTTTATATTTTTATGGGTATATCCAACTGATCTGGAATTTTTACTATCATTGGGAAAATATATTTTAGACATCCTATTAAACGTTCATAATTTCTTGATGATGTTTTGATTCTACAAAGTGTGGTGTTGGTTGAGTTTCTTATTAGTAACAACTCGACCGACCATGTTGCAGACTGTAATATAAGCAATGTAGTATATGATTTTTATTTACTTATTGTAAACTCTGAATGATCTGCAACTTTTACTGGAGTTCTAACATTTTGTCTAAGAAAAGATTCAATATTTTCATAATTTTTGGAGGAGGTTTGACCTACTAAGTGCATGATGTTCAGTAACATGTTTTATGACAAAAAATCTATTAAAATAAAATAAAGTGTAAAGTTGGGTCAGTTTGTGATTGACCCAAGTACCTTAATTGAATTATATGAGTAATCTATCACCCAAGGAGATCAAATATTTTTTAAACATTTAAGAGAAATGAAATTCTACATAGAGAGGTGGAGTTAGGGTTTGAGAAGAGAAAGCGGTGGAATTGATGATATATGGTTTTACCATCAGAGAAAGGATGAATCCTTTTGCATAGTCTTTCATTGTGAATCTTCTCCCAAATATCAAGATTACCTCCCTCTCTGATTTGATTTGAAATGATTGCAAGTATCCTTCTTTTATCACTCTCTCTCCTATTTTCTATTTCTAGGGTTTTCGAGTGGAGAGGTGGAAGAATTGGATTATGTTGCTAGATTTTGATGGGATTTCTAGAAATTCAATATATGACCTACATGTATAAGGTGTTTTCAGACCTTATGTGAGTGGCTACTTCCTTTAAATATTAGATGGCATGAAATTGGATTAAATCGTCAATAATCTTCAATTCCTTTGTATGCGACTACAAACTCTAAATCTGCCTTTCAATTTAAGAATATGAAAGATGATCTAGAAATGGATTGTTTCTTGTTGCGATAAATTTCAGATGATAAAATCATATGATAATTGGGTACAAATCATGTAAACAAGAATTCCTAAAGTTATTGCAGAATTTATATGAATATATCGAAATCAAGAGTTTTCAGTTAGCCTAAAATTGCTATAAGATTGAATAGAGAACTTTGCCTATTGGAAACTTCTTGCTTGTGAATGATTGTTTTATATGTTAGATACTATCTTGGATTTCATGTGATGTTGTTTGTGTTTTCTTAATATCTCACTAAAGAGGGTGAAACCCTAGATTAATGTAAAGTTGAAAGTTTGCAAATTGACTACATGAAATTCAACTGATGTGATTCTTTTATCATTATAAATTCATTTATTCAAGGTTATTCTTGATGCATGATTATTCAATGAATGGCATGGAAACCCTAGTTCAGTTCATACCACAATTTCATATATATGTTTGATCATATGTGAACTGTATATAAAAGTCTTTTATCAATGAATGTTTGTGATGCATTAAATCCTTATGCAAGTCATATGATATGTGAAGGAGGCAAATGAAACCCTAAGGATAGGATATTCAGTGAATCTAGTATTTTTAATTCAATGTTCTTCAGTATGATAAGTTGTGTTTCTTAGTTGCTTAGTTCACAATACAAATTGATGATAATTTATGGAAAGGACAACTTATAAGGTTAAATTAAGAAATGTTGATTTGATGAATGAAATATGAATTTCAAGAGTGAAAAAGACATTAAGATGCCCTGACCACTTTAGAATCCTCATAGGAGGATGCTCTATGAGGAGGAAACATGCTTCCTGATTGGAGGTCTCTCATAGATCAAGGTAAGTTGGAGCGCACCAGTGGGGTGTCGGGGTCCAGGCTAGTGAGAGAAGACTTCTAAAATGATTGGTATTCAACACCAACTGGGGATGTTACTAGTGTCTGAGTTACAAGTTGTTTCAATCAGTGAACATTTTCGGTAGTTCCACTGGTGCACAAAAATCTTGAGGGCTTTGACTCCCCACTTGAGTACCCAAGTTGAGAGGAGGAGTATGAGATATCTAGCCACCGATATCCAGATGTGGAGATGCCAGGTGCATACATGATATTGAGACTATAGACTTATGATCTCAGGCATGCTTCTAAGACTTGTACAGTGAGGTTCTAGTTTGTTGTGATGCTTTCACATGTTGTGGTACACCTCATGTGGATTCGGGGCATAATAAGATGAATGTGAGATTCATCAAGTATTTGTAGTTAGTGATTTATTCCTTGGGATTTTCTAGAGTAACTTTCTATTTATATGTTTCTAAATTACTAGTTTACTTTGTGATTGATCAAGATTGTTCAATGATTGATTTATACATTGTAGTCATCTAGAGTAACCTACCATACATATGTTTGTGAATGACTAGTTCCATTATAGCTTGCTACTATTCTACTTTATATGTAGTTTCTTAATAATATATCTCTGATTATCTATGTGCATTATACTATTTATTTGAAATACTCATTCACTAAGTGAGTACGGTCACCCCTCTACTCACAAATTTTCAAGGAAGCCATGTCTAAATGAAGAATGTCAATGCTAGAGTAGATCTACCATGAGAGTTAAGTATCAGATTAGTGAAGTTCAATTGGTCCCTACCACTCTAGGTAAATGAGTAGAAATGAGGGAGTTGTAAATGATGATGTGTAACTTTGTCTCCTTAATAATAGAGAATGTATCTAATTATCATGTCATGTGTACATGGAAGTGTGAGAAATAGAATGAATGTCTAGATATGTATCTTTATTATTGAAATCAGATTATAGTAATCAAGTTTTAATTCCCTTGTAAAGTTATTTATGTGATCAAATGCAAGTAAATAATGATCTTGAAATATTAGAAAAATAATTAAGGGTGATCTTTGTATTAGGTTTCATCCTCAACTTATGCCTAATCTCATGATTAGTGGTTATCATGGGATGTGGGTATAACAACTATATAAGGAACTATAGTGACAAGGACCGAATGAACTTAACTATTCTGACACTTATCACTCATGGCAGATCTACTCTGTCATTTACATTCTTCAAATCCAAATGATTTTCCTAAAAAAATGGTGAGTAGAGGGGTGAACCTACTTGATCAGTGAATCAATACTTAAAAGAAAAGTTTAAAGAACATTTATAGTTAAAATTATGTTATTAAGAAATTGAATTTAAATATAGCGGTAATGATCTATAAAAGAAATAATCATTCACAAATATAAAATTGGCAAGATTGAGCTGGATAAGCATAAGGAGTAAATCAATAATTGCACATGCTTGAATAATCATAAGGGAACTAGTAACTCAGAAACATACAAATGGTCGGTTAGTCCAGATAACTACAAAGTAATAATGAATGATTATATACTCTTAATTAACCTATCATTCATCTTATTATGCCCCAAACCCACAATAAGTGTACCACGACACATGGAATCATCGCAACAAGCTACAATCTAATTGTATAAGGCTTAGAAGCATGCCCAGGTGTTGTGACACACCGATCACACCAAAGCGAGATCACTCAAAACAAAACATGGAAACATATTAAACCAAAGACAACAAATTGTTTCCATATCATATATCAGGACATGTATGTACATCAATATAGTGGCCAACTTCCTCACATGTGTTACAAAAGATATCTTGTTTACATATAAGAGCCATGCCATATAAACATGCCACATGTACAAGCCAGGCATATTTGCCAAAAGCACGTATCGATACAACATCTAAAAAACACCCCCAAGGACCAGAGAGTACAGGGGCGACACATAGGACTCTAATGTAAAACACTAGCATCATATCCAACCTTCAACAACTATTATTGTCCTTGCAACTCTTCCTCAACCACACCATCTCTATCACATCGTGCATGACCACCTAAAAGATGTGGAAACCCATGGGGTGAGACCCATGTCCCAACAACAGATATAACTCTCTGCCAACAACTATTGTAAACACATGTAGATATATAGCAAAAAAGTAACATGATTATAGGATGAGAAGATTTAGCTAAATGAATAAGTAAAATTGATAATTACACATTTATTAGGTTAAGCAGCTACAACTGATCAGTAGAACATCATATACTATTAGAATGAATATGAAGAACATGTATAACCATTACTAACTAAATAACATAAAAAACAAAGTAAATGGTCATCCAATTTGAATCATATTTGACCCTAAGCCTTTAACCTACACGACTATATTATATCTTTTATTATGCCCTGAGGATTTGATCCGTACCACCCAAATCCAACTGACCACTTCTAAGTCAAAATCAATGTCATACAAGATATATGGAAGAATTAGAATCTACAATCTCACCACCACCTCCCGGTCAGTATGAGAGACACCAAAAAGACATAATAGTCAAATGCACCAGTGACATATAGTCAAGATGAAGACACCTAGCCCACCTTGGTACAGGTCGCGTCGCTAGAAAAATAGGTTGTACTCACCCGTATCACTGAGGCATCACTGTATTTGTTCTCATTGTTGCCTATATATAAATGTATATATATTATACACACACACACACACACACACACACACACATATATATATATATATATATATATATAGGGCGTTCATTCATTGCCCACGCGGGTAGCCTAGATTTTCTCTACCTGGAAGCCAAAAAAGTAACTCTTCTGGCCACAAAAGTAACTCTGCTGTCAAAAAAGTAACTATGGTGATAAGAAAGTAACTACACGACTAAAAGAGTAACTCTGTACAAAATATACAACAGATATATATAAGGATGGTTTTTTTTTTATTTTAGTGGGGCAAATGATATTATTTTTGGATGAAAGTTTTTGGGGAGCTAAATAAAATGCTCCTCTGCAATTGTGAAAAAAATCAAAAAAAGTGGTTGGAAGGGTGGGCGGGTAGCTACCCGTGCGGGCAATAAAGATGGGCCCATATATATATATATATATATATATATATATATATATATATATATATATATATATATATATATATATATATATGTGTGTGTGTGTGTGTGTGTGTGTGTGTGTGTGTGTGTGTGTGTGTAGTTATTTTGACTGCTATTCTCAAAAACTTTGGGATATGGATGTCAAGGATGTACTCTCCAAGCACCCCACATACTCAATAGTATGCGCTCCGAGTTTCCCACATGAATACTCATTTCTCTATCCAACAAGTTCTAACACTAGAATGGATCTATAGATCAGGGCGACTACATGATTAGGGTTTCACTTGATTAGTTATGCCAATTGGGTATCTTTTAATGCATCAATAAAGTTACAATGTACAAACCCTAAATAGATTCTATAAAGATAATGGTGATTACAACTCTAGAAGATATAAAATGTATTATGTACAAAGCTGATCACATCACCACATGGTACTATCTCACTATCCCACACGAGGATATCACCGTCATCTCATCACCATGGGATAATAATCCCTAAACACATCACCATAGGATATCACCTCCCATTAGGAATTATTCCATCAATAAGGTCATCAGACCATTCTCGTAGTTCATGTAAGAGAGAATTATCATTATATCATCATGCCTTATCAAGGCTCATAATCTCCATTCAAGTGTCACACAAGTGACATCACACATTCATGAGAAATGATATTCACCCATCCTATAAATTATTGTTATACAAGTAGGAGAGAGAAAATACTACATTACATGCTAGTCACTAATGCAAGCTAAGCATTAATCATTATGTATTTAGGGTTAGGGTTACTCATAGTTGACCAATTAGGGTTTCCATAATGAACATAACATCCAACCCTAAAAATCACCACATCCCACATACTTGGAACTTATTAGGTTAAGAATCATTATCATAACTAACTGGTCCAAAAAATCAACAAAGTGTAGTGACCAAACCAGGTGTAACCACCCATAGCGACTGCAACCCATCACCATGTAGCGACCATAAGAAGACACTACATGTGTATCAACCAATCAAACTAAATCATATGTTGCATCTGTAATAAAAAGTAGATTTAGGGTTTGTTGCAACCTAACCACCATAATGTTGCTACCATCCGTCAAACAAGGTCATTTTGACCGCAAGAAGTACCAACTCAGCATAGCGACCAAAATTGATTTGGGTTAGGGTTTGTAGAAAACAACCCACCTTAACTTAGAGACGTCAACAAGAATTCATGCTTGGAGACCATAAGAGAGCATGTTGAGTGTAGTGACCTCAAGGCCAACTACCTCAAACAACACATAATAGTCCTCAAACAAGGAATTGCACCATGACCATTAAAGTCAGGGAAAACACAACGACCATCATGAAAGGTATAGCTTCCAAGGGTGTTATGGTTATGGTTTCCAAACCAAAACCCAATCTAACCACCAACACGGACATGGTGACCCTGAGAAAACAAAGGTACATAATGACCAAAACAAAAGATCAACACCAAGAAACTGATGAGTCACCAAGAAGAAAACTTCATGGAGATGAAGGACATCAAAACCTAAAATCTGATCATAAACTAGAGTAAAAGTAAACCATGAAATAATGACTAGGTAAAACAACATTACATCACTAAAGTATCCAAAAACCTCTATCATTAAGAAGGAAAATAGAACCACAATCAAGAGAAGAAACCAAACCTGCAACATGTGCATGTAAGAACCAATACCTCCTCCATCACCCAGATCTCTGGTACAAGGATTAGGGCAAAGAGAAAGAGTTAATCTATGCAAAGATAAATACTTAATATTAACCCTAGGTCAAGATATCATTACCAAGAGACTTTGATTCACGTTTTAGAGGTAAGATGACATGCATGCAAGATCATGTGTACAATAGAAGAGGTGAGAGTTATATAACCCGCCTTGAGGTGAAGATCAACTCCCAAGACATGAAGCTCTAAGAGAGAGAAGGAATTCCAAGATTAGATCAAGTCCAAGAACAAGCAAGATCGCCTCAAGAGAATAAGAACAAACCAAGGTCAAAGGAAGATCAAATAGAGGAGGGTACAAACCCGAGGCTAAAAAAGAAAGGGAAAAGAGGAAATCTTCATCTCACTCAGGTACTACCATGGAGAATCATGGATTCAACCTCTAGTGAAGAGAAATTCCTCAAGAAAGACACCATGAAGAACCATGGTCTGGACAAGAGAAGAAAGAGAGGGTAGGGTTTCAAGAAAAATGAGATCAAGGAGATTAAACCACTTACCAAGCTCAAGGATCACCGAAGGATCGGACAAAGGGAGATGATTAAACCCTAGATCACCACATGTAAGAGTTTGGTCTCCTTCTTCAAGCTTTTGCACTTCCACTTACACTACCAAGCTCAAGGACTGACTCCAAGAAAGAAGAGAGAAAGAATAAAGAGCTAAAGGGGTCACTTGCATGCAAACGAAGGGGTATAAGTACCCAGGGGTAGGATAGAAATGATGAAGATAAGGTGTCAAGATACTAGAACCTCTAGAGTCACTTGTCCCTCTAAATCTCATCCATGTAATCACTCAAGATAAGCATGAAAGAAAGGACATTAAAACCTAGGTAGTGTAGAGTCCACTTAGGTCCTCACCACCCATAGGTCTAAACAAAGTACCATTGTAGCGACCACACTAAGGCAACCAAAGAAAATGGTCACTATAACCAAAAGCTCAACTCAAAATCTCTTTCAACCACAACAAACATGGTCCAAGATAAATCACCTATGTATCTACAAGCACAAGGCCAAGGAAAGCACATCGGGCACTACACTCAAGGATCAACATCAATCTCAACTCAAGCATCCATGCAAACCATGCAAAATCCTAGCATCAACTCATGAAGACACCTCATCGACCAAGGTCCAATAAGGCCCCTCATGCATAATTCTCTCTCATGGTGCTAAAACATAGGAGGCACATCCAACATGTGACAAATTGTAAGATAAACCCTCAACATGGGTAAATTACAACTTGGTCCAAAAACAACACATATATAGCATAACTAGCTCAAACATCAACTAAACTGGACCATATTTAGAACATAAACATGTCACATTCTATTAGGCATCTCAAGAGATTAAATTAAGTTTTAGGCATCTGATTATGCTAAGCAAGAAAGATAAAGCACTAAGATAAGTTAGGGATCCTACACCAGGTTCCCAAGTCTATTTCTTGTGTAACACCCTTTCTACAACATGCCTCATCACATTTAGCATTTAGCAGCTAATGGGAGCAAGCAGATATCTAGACTCCTCCTCTAAACTTGGGTGCTTAGGCAGAGAGTCAAACTTATATTATCTTTGCATCATTGGTTCCACAAGATACAACCAACTAACCAGCAACATAGGTACCATCAACATCCTCAGTTTATGTCAAATACCTCACAATGATAAGGAGTCTTTCTGACTGGTCAAGACCTCTACACCCTACTAATACAATATAGCTTACCTTGATGTGGACTACCTCTAGTCGAGAAGTCATTTCCTCCCCCCCCCCATAATGCATGCCTTCATGTGAAGGATTCTACAGTATTTAGGGAATCTAATATCTAATTCACTTTTTAAATTCATTGTTCATTCATCGAATCAATATTTCGTAGTTCAACCTTATAAGCAACTATTTTAATAGATTGTCAACAATCTGTATGATAAGTTGAGAAGTTGAGTAACACCATTGATCATATTGAAGAACGCTGAATTGAGAATACTTGATTCACTAAATACCCTATCCTTACGGATTCATTTACCTCTTTTGCATATCACAAGATTTGCATAAATATTTAATGTATCACAAACTTTGAGTAAATAAAAACTTCTTTCAATAGTTCACATATAACCAAACATATATATAAAAATTGGTATGCAATAAAGTATGGTCTTCATGCCATTCACTAAAATATCATGCATCAAGAATATCCTTGAATAAATGAATCTATAACAACTAGAAGAATCACTTCTATTGGATTTCATGATGCATAATTGTAAACTTAAAAATTTCCACTCGTATAGGGAATCACCCTCTTTACTGAGATATCAAGCAATAATTGATAATATCAAATGAATTCCAAGATAATATCTGACATATTTGTACTAAATATTCTGATAAAACAATCATATATTAATAAGGAGATTCAAATTGGGATAGTTCTTCATTTCATTATGCAATAATTTTAGACAGGACTGAAATCCTAGAATTCAACACATTCTTCTAACTTCTACAATAAATTTAGGAAATTTAAATCTAGAAGTTTTATATCAATTTCTAATATACTTTCATCATCAAAAATTCATCACATTAGGAATTAATCCATTTATGGATCAATTTGCAAAAGCTACAATTGAATCACAGATTTAGGATTTAAAATTACATCCAAAGAGTGAAAGGTTTATAGTGGATTGAATCCAATTTCATGCAATATATTTTTAATGGAAGTACCCACTTATCTACATCTGGTCCTAAGTTAGTGACCTTGGATCTAAGCTTTGTAAGTCCTGATTCATGATCTATAGAGCTTGAGTTTGACTCTATAGCCCCCAAACATACTTCTATACCCAAAAATAGATATTCATCTCCTAAAAGGGAGGTTGGAGGAAGAAGGTGAAGCAAAGAGGAATAGAACCTCCAGTGAGTTGAATAGAAGACTTTCAATAGAGAAAAGAGACAAAAGAGAAGGTATCTACTGTATAAAACTACTTACAACAAATTATATGTGGCTAGCTTCATGTTCTCCTTAAAAATTTCCCTTTAAGTCACCTTCTAGGTCTTCTTTTGTTGGTCTAGGGGTCTTATCATAGATAGGATCAAATTACTTTAACGCTCTTCATTTAGTTAAAATCATGTATATATAGAAAAAGTTATCGTCATTTTATGATTGGCGATCCAAGAAGGTTGCACAACACATTCTCGTCAGTCGATGGGCCCACTGAACCCCTTCAGACGATGAGTCAGATGGGCCCCATTGGTATATGGGATGCTTGTCATCCGACGGACATATTGGGCCCCATCGGTCGACGGACCGCTCGTTGGTTGATAGACTGCTCATCGGTTGACGTAAAAGCTGACCAAAAGGCATCTTTGTACATATTTACCAAAATGGCATAACCCTCTCATTTTAACTCCAATATAGTTTATTCTTTTTGTATTATATTTTTAATTCAATTATCTAAAATATTACAACACATGTTTAATAATATTCCAAAATAATAACCTCTTTACCATTTATTTCATCAAGTATCATTAACTCTCCTCCCACATTAGGGGTGGGCTATCTCTATATCAACTAAAACTCAAATCTCATCATTTTCTCAAGTCATGAATACGAGTTATCCATATCATATCCAAAATTAAAGTAAATCTAAAAAAATATGAAAAATTATACTATACAACTATACCTATCAAATTTTATATTTATATACTATGAAAATACTAAATTTGGCCGGTTAGGATTTACACTTCTCAAACCCTAATCATTTAAAGAAAAAGCATGATGAGAGTTCATTCTTATATTTAAAATATCACAACTAGACATCTCGTCATTAATCAAGATTAAATAATAATATTGTGTTTAATCATGTAATTATCCACCTAACCATAATTTTATCAATTAAGCTCAGGTGTGGTCATAACAAAATGTGTACCAGATAAACTTGTTCAATGTGAGTACATGAAATGACCAATAATATATATTGTATTTGATTTCCAAGAATTCATGTATACTTGAATGATAATATCTACTATTATAGAATATGATGATATGAGATCATATCTAAGGTACAAGATGAGAGGAATTTAGTGCACAATGAAAAATGTCATATTGTTCTTTATTGGATGACATGATAGCCATGAATAAGCAAGGAAGTTACCTAAGAAAGAAATATGTGAGTGTTAGTCTAGGATTTTAAATTTAAAAGTTAGAATGCATTTTGGTTGTTAATACGATGTCCATAGATCATTCTTGTTCAAATGATGTTCTTGTCAACACAAGTTATTTTATCTTTGACAAAAGTAATTAAATTTCATGATGAATGATGAAAATTAAGTAATGTGATTAACAGAAATCAGAATTAAGAGTAGCTGACACAAACACCATTAGAACTCCCTCTGAGGATGAATTATAGGAGGTGAAACCAGTTGTCCTAGTTGCATTTTTGGTTGACCATGTGAAGGGAACTTAGAGCACAAACACTTGCTGAAGAATTAGAAGATTGTATTTAGAAAAATTTTATGGGACCTACAATGAGTGGTCATGCCCCATGGATTCACTAACATCAAAACTAGAGGTGGGAAAATTTTGATTGTTCCCTATGAAGGAACCCTGATTTCAACTACACAAACAAGTATTCTTTGATGACTTCAAAAAAAAAACAAGTATTCTTTGATTTACCATCATGTGGAGCATCTGACAAACACTATGAGCTATGGAGAGGGAAATAAGTCTTTGTCTCTTAATCATATCAAAAATATAAGTAAGACCTTATGGAGTGGGCGTATGCCTATGTATCTAGCACAAGTACACACTTTTAGTTTCAAATATAAATAGTGTATGTCAAACTAAAATTTTCTTAACCATAGAACTTTAATCTAAGGCACAACACATTATTGTCTAGTTTGGGCCTAGAATTGTATTATAAACTAATCATAGTGGTTATGAATTTATCTAAACTAAATTAGACTATTGTGGCATTGAAATTGGACCAAATTTAACTGAAGCTTTTGCGGTATAATTTGCTTCTACATATTTTTTATACAATCCCAAGGAAGGTCATATATGTAATATGAATCATTCTTTCTAGGATTAAAATGAGGTATATAATTTTGATTAATTGGTATGTAATTGGTTCACTAATATTTAAAAATGTAACCATTAGATTGCAACTTTTTAATATTTAACTTAGAATTTTAAATGGTGTAGTAAGTATTATATATGAATAGAATAAATTCAATAGTTTAATAGAACTTTATATGTATAATTGAAGGTTGATTTCTTCTTGTCTGTATAGTTATACCAAGCGCTTGAATCAATACTAGGACATTGTGCTTAGTTTGGAGGTTTTTGGTATCAAACTAAATAGCAAAACCTCTTCAGACTAGACAACACGATTTATTGTGATTTAATCTCATTGGTCGATTTGGTCTGGTTTTCAATGCACCCCTTAAATCCTATGATATTAGGAGAAGAGGTCACATATTTAATACTGCTATTTAACCCTAGTCTTCACATAGTTGCTAGCATAGTTACTAATCACACATTGTAGACTCGTGAGAGATGAGGGTTGTAGTAGGCTTAGGTAGGATGAAATCTATAATACTTGTATGATGGGTCATCGACGTAAGACTTTGACCTTGTGAGTGCATGTGAGCTAAATTTAAGTAATACAACAGAACATATTATTGAGTTATAATTGTGATATGTTGTATATTCTGTGTGAGTAAATGATAATCATATTGGAATACGTGTCAGTGTTATACTCTTTGAGTGAATGAATGCATGGAGTGATTGAGATTAACAAAAACATTTTAAAGTTCATAATAAGAACACTATCAAATTATTTTGAAACATAAATTTTTTTATGTATATGAATTGTAATTTTAATATTTTTAGTGAAGATTATGTAAATAAATTAGAAATATCAACATGTTATTTGAATACTATAACTTTGAAATTCTAATAATTTTTCATTCCATGCTAAGTTCTCCACTCACTAAGGAAGTAGGCTCACCACATCTAATGAAATGTGTATTTGAAGGGTCAAGAAGATAAAAACAATAATGTCAAGATATAATTAATCAAATTTAGAATAGAAGAATTATTCTATGCATACTTTCTTCAAAAGGGGTTTAAAAGTAGTTCTAGTGTTGTATATGTCATAATGTAAATCTGGTTTCATCCAAAGATTTCTTATTATGTGCATATTTGAAAAGATATTTCAAAGAAACCATAGATGCAATATCTTTCTAACAATTCAAGTCTACCACTTGTACTTTAAAATAGTTACATTACAACATAGTTAGGGCTAACTCTATTTGGTTGTTATCTACAAGGTAACATGTGTAAACATAGAAAGCCTTAATATATTTTCCCAGTTTGCTTATTTCCATTGTAGTCTTTGCATCACCTTCAACTTTAGTGGGTATTAAAGACCTACCATTCTTTAAGCAATATAATTTTGTGAAGGTTCCATGGTCCATTTATTCACCTATGATATATGAGTAAGTGAGGCACAATGTATAATTGACTAACCCTCATTATGGTGTTGTAAAAGAATGACACCTTATAGATAGACAACTTTCATCATTTTGATGTGAAATGATAAGGGTTTTTCCTTTAAAGGGATTTTCATAAGGGTAACTATAAATAATAGATACATTCTTCTAATTCTCTTTGGATTTGTAATACCAACATTAGATTAAGTAATCTTATCAATATCAACAATGACGTTTTCCTTTTTACTCTTACTGAAGATTGCTTAATCATTTAAATAATACGTCCTTAGTTCATTTTTATATTGGGAATGGAATAACTAAAGGAATCCCAAAAAGTTGTTTTTGATCCATCCAGAAGGCTAATCTCAAATCCCTTATTGAAAATATTAAAAAAATTTAAGATACAATAGATTTCCAATTAACATAAAATTTGATATTGGTATATTTTGTCTTCACATGAACCGTACCAACTATGAGGTTCAACTAATATTAGGGTAGTATTTTTAAACACATTTCTTGATATAGTTTGTAGAAATGGTTGTAATGCCCCTACCAATAAACATTTAATTGAACAAATTAATAAAATTGGATAAAAGTGATAAATATCCACTTGTAATTAAGATAGAATGATTAGATACATGTGCTTTTATACTTGCACATGGATAATATTTTTTGCACCAAAATGATAATTGAATTATCAGCTTATAGATAGCTTTATGTCATTTAATTGCATCACAAAATGGTAGAAAATTTAGTATCTGATGTTTAATTGATAGAAATTTTTAAAATATATAAAACAATATTGAACATACACACACACACACACATATATATATATATATATATTGAGATGGTTAGGGAACATGTTACATTAGCCTAACTTCTATTCATAGTTATGTGATACATATCAACATCTTGCAATAGTTGATTTTTAAAGAGAACATGAGACATACTTGGGTGACCTCTTAGCTACCAGCCATATATACAAAACACATGTACACATTATAAACTTTGCGGATATATATTCACATACAAAAAAAATTGGTTCAATGACGAAGGCCCTCTATTACGCATGTTATATGAAGAAAAACTAAATCCATAATTTTTTAGTTAACAACTATCATGATAGACCAAAACGTTTTATCTGGTCACTATTGGAAAACCTTATATTTTTAGGTCCATTTCTTGATATTATTTTAGACATGTGAAGAAACTAAATGAAGACCTATTAAACTTGTGTACATGATATGATTGAATCTGGTCCTCTATCAAATTAAAAAAATGTGAATGTTTATTTATATTGATTTCATGAAAGCATATATAATGGTATACGTGTCAATTATGCCCCTAATGTGGAAAATTTTTAAATTTTCAATACCCTTCACGTATATTCAATAGATTACTTATATAGGTGTGGGTTTGTGTATGTTCCCTTATTTGTGGTTTCCCTAAATATTGATCTTATGTTTTATTATGTATGGAAAAAATTATAATAATGGAATCTTTGATAAATACACATATTTGATCTTTTGGTCACCTAATTTAATTATAAAATTTATGTGATAAAATTAATATGATATTATGTTACGTACTAGATTTGAATAATATGATTAACTTATTATTAAAGATTTAATTCTATTGAAAACTCCACTAAAAAGAGCCTAGACTTGAATGTGCATAAATATTTTGATATATATGTTCATTGACTTAAATAAATTAATTATCATGAAATCCAAAATTAAAATCCATGTATTACTATCAATAATTATGGCAATTTAAATAATGTTGATTTATTGAAAAAAAAATTAACCCTAAGTTTTGCTAAAAATCTGATTTTAACATCATACTTTTCACATTACAGAGCAATAATGAACCGCATCAATATATAGGAATGATTTATATATTTCAACAAGTAATGAATTATATTGATATAGTCAAGATCTATGCAAGATTAGATATTTCTAAAGGAGTTTCGATAAAGATGGACGTAAATATATTATAGTAAATATGTATTAATTTTCATTTGAGAAATGACGAATGTTGGTCTAGTAATATATATAAATGAAGGGTAGTAGCAAGGAACTTTTGACCAAAACTGGTCGCTTAAATAATCATTAAAATTAAAAAAATAGAACTAGAAGTGTCGTTGGATTGACATGTAAAATAAGTTAACATCATTTGAGATTGAATGACTTTTACTTTTAGAAAAATTATTAGGCACTCATTATATTGAAGTTTTTATATGAATTAGTGTAAGTGTGAAGAATTTATCTTTATATTAAAATATCATTTTTAGTACCAATAGAAAGACCCATTAGGTCTTATAACATGTGTTTATCCCATGAAATAGATGGATTGAGGAGAAATTTGAGAGCCCAGATAATTGGATTTGTGCATTCTGATATTTTTCATGGTATATTAATAGATAAGGAAACTAGGGTTCAATTTAAGTGAAATTTGATATTTCTTATTTGTAAAGAAACACTTTGAATTAGAAATAATTTTTCATTAGTGATCGTGAGCCATTAGAATGGGCCAGTTCAGTCCATGTCATCTGTGTCCCACCAAGTGCCAGGTCAATATGTGGCGAAAAGAGAGAGGGTCCATTATGACCCTTAGGTATATCTCATAAAGGAAGAAATTCCATACAAGTTCTAGGTGCCAACAAATGTAGCAGTTAAAACTAGAAAATATAATAAAAGGAATATTTTTCTAATATAGAGCGTTATATCACCATAGAGTTAAGAAAAGGCCTTTAGAGAAATTTTCTTAAACATTATGGGAACTTTCTTTATCCAATTGGTCATATGGAATTCGTGAGTGAGGAACTTGGATCCTTCATTAAGGAAATCAGAACATCCTCAAAGTTCTTCCTTTCAAAATAAGGGGATCCCAATAGACTTGGCTAATCATTTCCTATAAAACAAGAAATAATTAAATTATTAGGGGAATGATGACTCCCTTGATTCCAACATAGAGGAGGGGGTCCTAAAATCATGATATCTATTTCCTCACTTGAACCAATAGTAAAGTACATTGGAAAGGTGGTACTCATGTGACCTTTATGTAAGGGGAGGTGTAGATCGTGATGAGATATCCCTACTTAGACCCATGTGTCGAAGGTTGAGTAAGGCAATAGTGATTTATAGGATACCTTCTCTTGGTGGAGTTATGCATACAGAGGTAGAATAAAAAGAAGGCATGAGTGGTTGCAGAAAGTTGGGTAAATGGAATTACCCTTTAGTTGGTCACTTTCCTTGGGTTCAACTAAGGTGTAAGACCAAATAAAGTGGATGGATTTTGATCTATATGATCTTAAATGAATCTTTATTACTATCACACAAAGAACCTTATTAAAGATTATATATCTATCAATATTTTTTTTATTTTTTGATAAAACATGTGTGGTCAAATTATAAATTCGATTATTCATAGAAATAGTTTATTCTGATGAAATGTTGCCTAATTATATAAATAAAATGCATTAAGTAAATAAGACTATACATGGTCTAATAACTTTAGGAAAATGTATAAGTATACATATATATGATGAAAATTGCTAACAAATATAAATACTATATTGATTACAATATCAAGTCTACTAATGATTGTGTTAGTTATATAATTTTTGCTACTAAAATTCTCAAGTTAGAAATATAACGATTCAACTTAGTGGTGTTAATATTTAGGCATATCACATAATTTACAACATCAAGTAAAATTTCGTTTAAGTATATCAATATATGGGGAAATATATATTTTCCAATTAATCACAATCTTATTCCTAATAAACCTATAACAAATGTATATGACAGGTGGTCTTAATTAGTGAATAAAACTAAGATCAAATTGGAATTTTTTTATAGGATGTTAAATCAATAAAATGATATTTGGCAAACCCAATTGATGGCATGTTATGATTTTGATGCTAAATTCAGCAGTAAGGGCTTGAGAATGATAATGAATGTAAAGTCAATAATCACAGTGTAAAATTATACTAAATAAAAGACATTTGATGTAAGCAAACCCAATTGAGGGCATGTTATGATTTTGATGCTAAATTCGATAGTAAGGGCTTGAGAACGATAATGAATGTAAAGTCTATAATCAGAGTGTAAAATTATACTAAATAAAAGAGATTTGATGTAACATATTCTTAATCAGGACCACTTGAAAGACTAACCTGGATGAAATAGGGACCTTATATTTTTATATAAGTTAGGTATAGAAGCTACTTGCAAAACATTAACATATGTCTTTTCTTTCTCTACTCATTAGGGAAATGTATGTTACCATCATACCTTTTTTTATTGAATATTTGGATAATAGTCTTTCATATATCTACTTATACCATTGACATGTCTTATCCTTATTTCAATTATTGAATAATGATATTGGCATTGTACAATTGTATAAGATTGTCCATTTATTGTGATGCAACAATTTCTGCTTAGCATTTGTATTACTATTATTAGAGAATCACTATACTTTGGTATGTAATGAGTCATAAATGACTAATAAATATTATTATGGATGCATGCCCCCTTTTGGATACTAACTACCTTTCTATTTATGGCTATCTACAATTATTAGTGTTCAATTTCAGCTTCTGTAATAATTGAGTTGATTTGCAATTCTAAAGAAAACACTAACTTGTAGATATGTCCCCTAGCGGCTCTCAATGTTGGTATTAGTGACTTCCATATTATTTATATCATCTAGCCATGATGCATTTTTGCTTATGTCATAATATGTTTATGCCAAAATCCACTAAATCATTTCACCTCTTGTAGTCTTGATTATAAAATGGGAATATAATTTTGATGGAATCTAGGATTATGTATATTTGAGGAGAGAATATGTTGGTGTCTAGAACTCTCTTCTATGAACTATAATATCTAATAACTAATACAATGTGTAGCCTAAGTGGACATTGGTGGTGTAGGCTCATTTTTATAAATATACCTACCAGATAGTTTGATAGATGTTGATGGTGTTGGATATATACCCAGAGCCATAATGTGATTATTATAAAAGAGATATTTTGCATTTGATTTGTGATTAATAATAAGATATTTCATTAATCATGTTTTTTCAGAATTTAGATAATGAATAAACCTAATAATGTCATAGGAATGTTATGAGTTAATAGTATATGGTTCGGTTTGAGGACCTCAACATGAAACCTTATGTATACTTAGAGTACAAATTCTTATTACATCCCTAGTTGGTAATTATTGTGGATAGTATTAAACAAAAATAACACACAAAACTAGAATGTATGGTGAGTGATGACTATGTCTCTTTAGTCATGATATTCGATATATGTAACACCCAAGCCTAAAGAACAAGGCTCTAGAAGAGTTTCAGGAATGACGACTAGCCCCACATATCACCACTAGCCTTTACTGCACACTTTATCCACACTCACATGCAGGCCAGGATAAACTTCCCGACTGGTCACCCATCCTAGTACTACTCTGGACTGAGCACGCTTTACCAGAGAGTTCTTTAGTGATGGACTCCATAAAAAGAGGTGCACCTTGGTAATATGGGTAGTTCAATCATTCATTTTAAGATCATTTTGTCCAAGGACTCAAATCCTAGGATGTTACATTCTCCCCCACTTAGACTCTTGACGTCCTCATCAAGGCTTCAGCTATATGGCCTCATAATATTGTCCCATATCAGTCCAGACCCAGAATGGCCCATGGACACCCAACTCCCAATCACAGAATACCAGTGCAAGTGTGGCTACATCACCATGGACATCCCTTTCCAACTTGCCTGGACTACATAACTCAAGACTGGCATGCTACATGCCCATGTGGGCCACACCTACTGGAGGGGTTTTGGCTTTGATACCATTTGTAACACCTGGGCCCATTGCCCAAGGATCTAGTCGAGTTTTAGGAATGATGATTGGCCCCACATATCATCACTATCCTTTATTGCACACTTTGTCCTCACTCACGCGAAGGCTAGGATAAACTTCCCAATTGGTCACCCATCCTAGTACTACTCTAGGCTGAGCAATCTTAACTAGAGAGTTCTTTAGTGATGGGCTCCCTAAAAAGGAGGTGCACCTTAGTGATATGGGTGGTCCCATCATTCCTTTTAAGAACATTTTATCCTAGGCTTCAAATTCCAGAACGTTACAATATCAACCCAGATCCATGGGTACTTGTTGGAGAACAAGTTATATTGGACAAACCCATCTTGAGATTGACATATGAAATTCATGTAATGACATGTCAGAGTCATATATGAATGTGTCAATGGTGACTTTGATCCTCAGACTTGAAGTCACTATAGTAACCATAAGATGTTATGTGTACTTTAACACTATCCCAATGTAACACTGAAATACATTTTGCTAGAAAGGCAGTGATTGGTTTCACTATGACACTTGAGGATCATCATGGTTGATGTAGATGGAATATGTCCATCATTTGAAGTGATATCTTAAACAATTAATGAGAGAGACTATAATATGCATTGTCGTGATTGTATGACTCTATATGTTATATTGGGCTCAATATATCTTAAATAGTCTACTATAGTTCAATGAATATATATGTATTGTTAATAGGATGACATCCCATGCCTCAGATTCATTCTGGATATATGTGACAAAGGAATTATATGATCATGATAGAATTTACCACTTTAAAGATTCATGTTGTTCTCCACCTTACTCTTGTTATTTGGGTGGAAATGATATGTGTCTAGACACAAATCTTTGCTAGTGAGGTTTAGAATATCATTATCAAAAGTTAGGAACCGAATAGGTAACACACATCAGAAATAATTCCATCTGACATGTCACAACTCGTGGGTTGACCACTCCTTACGGCTGACTCATCCCATAGAATCGAACCATTGTCTTTTGTCATCCCCTTCCTCTGATGGCTTGCCCAGAAGAACCAGCATGTGATGTCTATCCACGTCCTCTTCCACATTTGAACTACAGTGACTGATGTGACCCATGTTGGATATTTCTTAGTTGTTGGGTAACCTCTTCATCCTTTATTGGGAAAAACCATTTTGCATGCCCAACCTACCCACACTTGTAGCAAGTCTTTTTCTCATACCATGTCCTAGATGGCCCTGTCACCAAAACAGATGAAACACTATGGGTTCCCGCTAGTGGAAAACTATGGCCTCTGCCTCTGCTTGGAGAACACTATGATTGACTCGCCGATCTCTGTTGTGACAGAGGTGCTGAAAACCTAGGCTTCTTGAAGCCTCCAGATGACAATCCTTGATATTGTGCAGGCCTCTTCTTGGCCTTCATCTCATGCTTCTCCACTAATGATCACTTTACCCTCCTAACTGTCACTACAAGCATGGTGAACTACTCTCTATTCTCTACATATGACACTAATGTCGTCAACTTTGTACTCAAACCCTTCTCGAACCGTCTGATCCTCTCCTTGTCCATCACTTCCATATGAGAAAAAAACCTCAGAAGCTCCATAAACTTTGCCTTATACTCATTGATTGTCATAGATCCCTGCCAGATTTTCACAAACTGTGTGATCTTCTCATCAAAACATGTCTCTGAGAAGTAACGATTGACAAACTCTCACCTGAAATCTTCCCAAATGATCACCACTCCAAGCCTTTTCTCCTCCTCAATGGCCCACCAGTGGCTAGAAATCCCCTTCAAAAGATACACAACATGCTTCACCTTATCATCTTCAGGGATGTTAAAGATCTTGAAGGCCTTCTCTAACTCAGTCAACCACATATTTTCATCTGCTAGGTCCTCCATACCTGCATACTCCAGCGCTCCTACATGTCTCAACCTTTCAAAGGTCTTCCCATAACCTAAACACTTCACATTGGATACTACCACTCTCTCTTGAAGTGGGGACATTCTGTTTGTCATATGCGTTGTGGCCATGAACTGTCCAAACATGGACTGAAAAGCAGGATTGGCCATAGTTGTTGGGTCAAACTGGGGCTCCTCAGGAACTCCATCCACACTCTCTTTCCTCCTAGAACCACCACTTGGTGCAACAACACTACTCTCGGCAACATGTTCCTCATGTTCTCCAGATATCTTTTCTTCTTCTATTCTTCTTCTTTTTCTGCATAAGCAAAAGTTACCATAAGATATACTGGAGGACACTAGAACAAACACAACCCTAGTCCTATGTCCTTATAGACTCAGAGAACCTAGAACTCTGATACCAACTAATCTGTGATGCCTCGACGTGCCACAAGAGATATTACTCAAAACAAAGTGTGAAACTATCACTAACAAACCACGTTACCATGAAACAAGGTAATTAAAATCGATATTACAGATCCAACTCAAGTGGAAACATTTTACATCTGAGTCCAAAAAGCCACCTCTATCATATCTCATGCCAAAATATTATTACATAACATTGTTCACTGGCTCACTGGCTACAACATGTTACATATAACAACTTGTTCACATACACATGCCATATCTATACTATCATGTTATTCAATCCAAAAACTTTGTCTTGATATACAACATCTACAAACACCACCAAGGACTTGAGAATATAGGGACAACACATAGGACTCTACTACAAAACACTAGAAGCATATCAAACATTCAAACTACTATTGCTCCTCTTACTTCTCAGCCTCAACCGCACAATCTTTACCTCATCATTCACGATCACCTAAAAGATGTGGAAACCCATGGGGTGAGACCAAAAGTCCCAACGAGAGATATAACTCTCTGCCAACATCCATTATAATCATAGGTAAATAAAACTAAGCATATTTAAACATTATAAGAAGATTCAACTCAATGATATAAGAAAGGCAAGTAACACTATTTAAGCAACTTATGTATCTACAACTGAACAGTAGAATATCTAATGCATTTATAAGGAATATGAGGAACATGTATAACATTTGATTTCTCTTACCGCATTATAATTCAAGAAATCAATACAAAAGATAAGGTAAGGGGTCTTCCAATGTGAATATATATTTAACCCTAAGCAATTATAATACATGGTTGTATTACTTCTTTTATTATGCCCTAACGATTTGAGTCGTACCACCCAAATCCAACTAACCACTACTAGATCAAAATCAGTGCCACAAAAGATCAATGAAAGAGTCATAATCTAAGATATTCTCATGCACTACTTGGTCAGTTTGAGTCTACACCACAGTGACATATAGTCAAACTGCAAAGACAACAAATTATAGTCAAAGTTATATCCATGTAGAGACATCAACTCATAATCAAGGCTATGGTCCTGTAAAACACCAAGCCCACCATGGTACATGTCATGATGCTAGAAACCAGGGTATCTAACGCAATCACTGAGGTACAACAATAGTTTTCTGCCATCACATCACATCACATGTGTAACATACTAGATCTTGGACGCTACCCTAGAAGTTGACAATTTGGACTTAGCCAAACAAGGTTGAAGGTTAGACCTAAATAGATGTTTAGTATAACCCCAGTGAGCTAATGTATGTATAGATCGAATTAATGTAATCTAATGTTCTAACATTAATATTAGGTTTATAATGGATACATAAAATATGCCACAACTTATTTTGATGGTAATGTGAAGATAAGAAACTTAATTGGATGAATAATTTAGATAATGGGTCGTTAATAGGCCATATGACATATATCATAAAAATAAGTCTCAAAAGTGGAAACAAAATTCAAATTCAAAATTTACATATCAAAATTAGCCTACATGTCAAAATTTCATCTAATTTGGACTACATTGAAATATTAGGATAAGTTTAGGAAAGAGAAAATGAGTAAAAGGAATAAGTAATGAATAATGTGATTATATAATTTAAAAATATATAAATAATGGAAAATTCATATTCAAAACATCAAGTTTTGTCCAATTTGGATGTTGTTTGTGCAAGTTATGCAATTATATGCATATTTTGGACTTTTATGCAATTTGCCCAATTTGTAGGTTTTATTTGCAAATTATCATGTTCATTATAATCCTTAGATATTCCCTTACCATTCTCGAGTTTTTGTACCATGGGGCACCTGGTTTCACCTTGGTTTGAAGGTGTTACTTTCCTAGGCATTATAGAGATTACCCTCTTTATAAATGAGCTTATCTTTAAAAGCTATCAACCAATGGGGTTATTTCTTTGATTGGAGGATGGTGGGGATGGCCTAGAAGTCTCCATGGGCTTTTAGGACTAACCTTTGATATACAAGAAGAGTCAATGAGCTGTCCTCTTGCATGTCCATGAAGCCCTAGCCTAAGGACACATGGAAAATCTCATAGACACCTCATACTTGACCTCTTTCTTTATATAGCCATATCTACCCCTTCCCTAAACCCAATTTAGAAAATATTGCTCTCCTTTATTTCCTATAGATTATAGCATCATTCCTACTCTATTTTTCAACGAAGGTGTTGTCCCAAGGTAAAGGGAGGTGCCTACCATGGTGAAAAAGGCTCCTAGGGTTCCAAATTTCTCTATTCAGGATTTCTTAAGCTCCTCCTTGGTGATTTTGACCAAAACTAGTAAGTATCCTCCTTTCCTTCCCAATTTTCATTTTTATATTCTACCTTACACCTTCCTCCATGTCAGAACCATGGCCTTCCATGATGAAACCCCACCTAGAACCCATAAACACCCCATCTCCATGTTTTTTTATTAGGGTTTTTCACCTATAAAGTGGAGAAGGTGCTTCTTGCTAGAGATAGGAGCTTTGTTGTCGAAACCAGCCTCTCTAAGCTTCGTAACCTTACTTATTGGACCTACCTACCTTCCCTAGAGGTTCTTTGGAGACCTAGGCTTGGATCTAGAACTGACTTGGACTGTTTAGACTCTGAAGTTGAGGTATGATTGCATCCCACATTATTTCTATATTGAGTAGTTTCTAAATCTTCTCACTAAATGTATGATGTATCCCCTATTCTTATATGTTGAGCAATTCACCTATGCTTATGCATTCTCTTTTTCTTATGGACATTAGCCTAGACACAATGTCTTTTCTTTTGAAAATCATGGTTCATGTGAACTACCTTATTTGATATTGATCAAGTGATCATGAATTTTATTTTGAACGCTTATCTTATACTTTGTTCATGATGGAACTCTAAAAGATGTCATGTGATGTCTTTTTCCCACTTATAAGGTGGATGTATATGTTGGTCACTTATGTGGTGACTAGTTTATATATTATGACTATACTTTCTACTTGCCTCTATATTTAACATGCTATGTGATTCGGCAGCACTAGAGCAGTGTAATAGCATTGGTTTTTATGGCATATGTGTTATTTCCTGCTGAGCAGATGTGATATTTCCTGCTCTTTTTGGATGGAAAGGAACCTCATACCCAGGGCAAGATGTGTGATTCTTGGCCCATGTTTTATATATTTGGGAGATTGGCAGTATTCCTTTCTCTATTAGGTTTCAAGTTTATGAGACTTGGCTGCCTTTGTGTTTATATTGTTCTAGGGCTATGTTTATCTCAATTGCATGTAGGTTGATGATATGGGGTGTGTCCTCTAATTCTTTACATGTGCTTGTGTGGCACAATCTTTATGTTTTATTAATGGCAAGTATTCTTTTGTTATCATATGATTTCAATTCCTATTCTCTTGATACCCATTTGGGTGGCCCTTATCCTTTCTATGGGAAGCCTTTTATATTTGATGTCCTTTATTCCATATATTGTTCAATTTCCTATTTAGTATGCACATATCAGCCTTTGTTGTTGTCATCTATTTTCTCTTCTTGTCAGGGTATGATTCCAACCCAAGGTGAAGGACTTAGATGATAAGGCTTGAAGTTTTGGACTAGCTTAAGGAGTTAAAGTTTGGAGACAAAGTTGTTACGGTTTAGATTTCCCTCTACTTAGATCCTTATCTTGTATCATACATGTAAATCTTTATGGGATGTTATGATGTACTTTTGTAATAACCTTGTTATAAATTTAATATAGTCAACATTTTTTTCCGTTGCTATACTTTGGTTGTTTTGAATACCATTTATTGAAATTTGAAAATGTTACACCTATTCCAGCATACCTTTGAGTGTGTTTGGAGTGAATGTTTTATTCTTCAAATTTTCATTAGTAAGGGGGTGATCCTGCACTCCTTACAACATGGTATCAGAGCCCATGGTAGTCAAAATATGAGTATTTCAATTGTTCCCCCTAGTTAGAATACTTGCCTTTCCTTTACGTGACATGTTTGCCCTAGAGTTGATTAATATATGATGAAGGTTTGATTTAGGATCCTATAGCTTCACATTATGAATAGATCCCTAAAATACTTACAACTAAAAGATGCATAAGTAACCATAGTAACTTGAGGTTGTTTACCTTGGCCTTTAGGTAGCTACTAGGACATGAAGTTGAAAGCAAAGGTGTCTAGAAAGGATCAGGGTTTGGGGGCTAGCAAGATTTTCCTCCGCACCACTAACTTGGTTTACGAGGATTCCTGAATCCATATGATATCGGCTTGGCCTGAGCTGATATGAGTTGTTTGAAATAGCATGCTTTTAGGAAATAGTAGACATATATATGATTTATCTTTAGGGACCCTAATTTGTTTAACTAGTCTCCCAAGTGTAAATACTTGTTAGAATATGGACAAGATCAAGTTATCCCATATTTCATAGTTAGTCTTTACAAGTTATGTTTCTTTTTTTTTCAAGATGCTTATGTAGTTGGATGTAAGGAAGTGCAGTTGAACCTTTTGTACCTAAAGAATAGATTTGACTTAATAATATGAATCATTTAAGGGGTGGTGAATAATTTGTTTTCTTATATGTGGATGTTTTCATTTTGAGCACGAAATCCCTTTAAGGGGTGGTGTGTTGTAACATACTAGATCTCAGACCCTACCCTGGAAGTTGACATTTTGGACTTAGCCAAACAAGGTTGAAGGTTAGACCTAAATAGATGTTTAGTATAACCCCAATGAGCTAATGCATGTATAGTTCACCTTAATGTAACCTAATGTTCTAACATTAATCTCAGGCTTATAATGGATATATAAAATATGGCACAACTTATTTTGGTGGTAATATGAAGATAAGAAACTTAATTGGATGAATAATTTAGATAATGGGTAGTTAATGGGCCATATGACATATCTCATAAAAAAAATCTCAAAATTAGAAACAAACTTCAAATTCAAAATCTACATATCAAAATTAGCCTACATGTCAAATTGCATCTAATTTGGACAACATTGAAATATTAGGATAAGTTTAGGAGATAGAAAATGAGTAAAAGGCATAAGTAATGAATAATGTGATTATATAACTTCAAAATATAGAAATAATGGCAAATTCATATTCAAGAAATAATGGCAAATTCATATTCAACACATCAAAGATAACTTGTGGATGAAGTTTTGTCCAATTTGGATGTTGTTTGTGCAAGTTATGCAATGATATGCATATTTTGGAGTTTTATGCAATTTACCGAATTGGTAGGTTTTAATTGCAAATTATCACATTCACTATAATCCTTAGATATTCCCTTACCATTCTAGAGTTTTTTAACCATGGGGCACCTGGTTTCACCTTGATTTGAAGGTGTTACTTTCCAAGGGCAATATAGAGATTACCCTCTTTATAAATGAGCTTATCTTTAAAAGATATCAACCAATGGGGTTATTTCCTTGATTGGAGGATGGTGGGTATGGCCTAGAAGTCTCCATGGGATTTTAGGACCAACCTTTGATATACAAGAATAGTCTATGAGCTGTCCTCTTGCATGACCATGAAGCCCTAGCCTAAGGACACATGAAAAGTCTCATAGACACCTCATATTTGACCTCTTTCTTTATATAGCCATATCTACCCCTTCCCAACTCCCAATTCGAAAACTCTTGCTCTCCTTTATTTCCTATATCTTAGATCATCATTCCTACTCTATTTTTCCATGAAGGTACTATCCTAAGGTAAAAGGAGGTGCCCACCTTGCTGAAGAAGGCTCCTAGGGTTCCAAATTTCTCTATTTAGGATTTCTTAAGCTCCTCCTTGGTGATTTTGACCAAAACTAGTAAGTATCCTCCTTTCCTTCCCTATTTTCAAGTTGATATTCTTCCTTACACCTTCTTCCATGTCGAAACCATGGCCTTCCATGGTGAAACCCCACCTAGAACCCATAAACACCCCATCTCCATGTTCTTTTGGTAGGGTTTTTCACCTCTAAAGTGGAGAAGGTGCTTCTTGCTCAAGATAGGAGCTTTGTTGGAGAAACCAGCCTCTTTAAGCTTGGGAACCTTACTTATTTGACCTATCCACCTTCCCTAAAGGTTCTTTGGAGGCCTAGTGTTACAACCCCAATTTTGGGTTCTTTTGATGAGAAATGCAATTTCTCTTAATAAAGATAAATGGGAAAATAATAGTGTGATTTTATTTGAATCAATGCATTTCATTGATAATAGCCTTGTTGGTTGCTTTGTGGGCTTTATTGGCTATTGGGCCCAATAACAAGGAAAAGAAAAGGAAATTCAATTCGTAAATGAATAATTAAATAACGGAGAAAAGAAAGATGTAGAGGCATTTAGAAGGCTAGGAATTATCCTTCAAAGATGGATTTTGTGACTTTTGGGTTCCTTGGGTTCCAAGGAATCCAAGTTGCAAAGATAATAGGTGAAGAAAGAGAAAAGATCAATTAAATATTGATTTAGTAAGAAGAAAATATGATATAATGATGAAATACAAGAAACATGTGGAAATATGGATAACAAAATCATAATGGATGAGATTTTGAATCCACAATGTTTCTAATGGTAAAAGGAATCCAAACAAGTGATATAAAAGAACAAGAGAGGGAAAATATGTATAAAATATGTTTTATTAAGATATAACTTGCATATGAAGGAAAGTCTCTCATACTTTCTAGTTTGAGTCCCAAACTTGGTACACAAGTATTTTAAGTCATTATGGACTGTTCTCTAAAATTTGGGATCAAACGGATAAGTGGTTTGGGAGATACGATTTTTGAAAGTTTTCCTAAAGTATGGAGGAAATCATAAATGTCACGATTTTATGCATATTGGAAATATAATTAGTGTGTGTTAGAAACCGTTGGATCAAAATCAGATGTCTCTCATTCATCTTCTACCTCCAGGTTGATTTACGAAAGGAGGTACAATAACCCTGAGGATCCTTGGACTCTACCCCTTTCCTCGATGCGTTTCGGTTCTTGGAAACTTTCCCGTTACAACCAGGAGATCAATTCAGACTCTTCCATCCTTTTTATGCTTAGCTTTCGTGCTGGACTGGGATTTCCCCAAATCCCTATTAGTTCAAGATACCGGAAGGACATACTTCATTGCCATCCATCCCGCCTATATATAGTATGCTAAACCCAACTGAGGGGCAAGAGAAGGGATCGCGACCACCCTCCCAACTCCGCAGAGGGTACTACGTGCCCTGCCTACGTTCACTTTTCCCACCCACATGCTGCCGCAGGTTGTGCTTTTGGGAACCATGTATGGCGGCTATGTCATGGAGGGGAATCGAGCTTCAAGGGGAGTGCATGACACCAATTTCCACCGGCAGTGCTAGTTCCAGGGAAGGCGAACTCCCGGCCAAGTCCTTGACGCCTCGTGAGCCTCGGGTAAAGGGGGAGGGTTGCCGCAAAGAGACCTCTATTTCACAGAGGAAACAGGGGGGATCAGACCCCGTCTGTGCATGCCTGTGAGGATGACAGAGGGGTCATTCCCCGGTTCACATTTATCTGGATCCAAGGAAGGGTCCGCGAGCTGAAGGAGGACAAGCTAGAAAAAGAAAATGAATAAAAGGACACGTGGCGCTCTACTATTGGCCAAAGGTAAGCGATTTTGCTAAAATCATAGAAATTGATAGGCTGCTCAGAATGAGACATATCATATATGAAAATTGATCAGGAGAATGTGCAAATTCCAATAAAAATATAATAAGTATCTGGATATGCTTCTAATTTTACAAGTGTATAAAGTTATCATCTTAAATGGTTTAATTAATGAAAAACCCTTAGATTTGATGATAGTTGGATCTAATGATGTTCTCTAAATATTTTGAGCAAATATTAACCTATTGTTAATAAAAAGGGATTGTTTAGATACAAAATAATGATATTTATACATAATTAGCTTAATTTAGGGTTCCAGGTACATGAATAAGCTTTAATAGGCCTTGAAACCCTAATGTTAGTAATTATGATTCTTAATGGCTTTAATTATTCAAATTTATGTATAAAAGCTGAGATATGATGAGTCTAAGCTATTTCGAGTATAAAAGTTCCTAATTATGGATAAATACCCATAATTTGGTAATTAGGGTTTTCTTGTGATTAATGTGAAATTAGTGATAAATAGAGTTCATATGTGATTTAGACCATAATGAATTATGAGTTGTTAATCCGAAAGACACCAAAGATGATAATTGCCCTTAATGATTATGTCATGACTTAAAAATAATAAAGATGGTAGTTTTAGTATAAAAGAGAAATAATAGACTTTAATTAGGCTTATGATGTTGAAATTAGGGTTTGTGAACTAAAAGAGAATTAAAAGTGATAAATGCATTATGGAGGATAAAACCCTAATAAAACCCTAAAGTTGGCCTAGAAATCCTAAGGTGGAATCCAAGTCGATCTTGAGAATGTATTGAATAAAACAATGACACTTGGATGTTATGCATTAATTTCACGATATTGTTGATTGCTTGATTGATTGTTCTTGAATATTATTGCTTGGACATCAAGTTGCTCTGGATCAGGTATGTGGTTATGCTTATGGTTAAATCACTTTAGTTTCATGGCGATTCCTGGATGTTTTATCGGTTTCCTGAAAATAACTGCTTGGATGACTTTTATTTCATGCAACTATAAAGTGACTATGGTTATCATAATAAATATGTATACATGACTGCCTCAGATCCTGGTCCTCCTTTGTGGCTTTGCTAATGATGAAAAGGGTAACCTAATACAGGTCCTACTTGTTAAGTAGGACATTAAGTTATCATGAGTTAGAAATTGGGCTACCCACGTGTAGTGCCATGAGACTCTTTATCACAGCATGAGTTAAGGAGTGGGATACCTATGGGTAGTGCCATGTGTCTCAACCCTAGAAATTGATTCACTTGTTAAGCAGGATCATGAGGGGTTTAATGGGGATCTACCATAAGGAAGGTAGCTTCTAGGTCCACTGCAGGGATAGCGCAGAGGCTAGGGTATGTATGGATAGAGATGTTATGCTTAAAACGTAAAGTTGGTTGTTAAATCATAATGGACTGCAATATGTTGTTACAGATAATTGCCTGATTATTATCTCCTCCACATACCAGCATATTCATTTATGCTGACCGATGTTTTGTTTGTCAATGTTTTAGGTACAAGTTGAAAAGGACAAACAGTAAAGTGGCATATGTGGAATTAAATAAGAATTTAAGTACAAAGGAGGATTAGTTAGAATAGACTCCAAATGTGGATAGAAGTAGATATCCAAGTTTTTGAAAAAGGTATACAAAGTTTTATTTTATTACAACTTTTCAGTATAGTTGGTAGAATTTGATAATAATTATTAATTATTTGTCGAACCTTTGATCCAGAAATTAGGATAATGGCTCTGACCTCTTGGTCTCCCTTAATTGGGGGTTACCAGGAGGTGGGGTTTTTACATCTAGGCTTGGATCTAGGACTGACTTGGACTGTTTAGACTCTGAAGTTGAGGTATGATTGCATCCCACATTATTTCTATATTGAGCAGTTTCTAATTCTTCTCTCTAAATGTATGATGTATCCCCTATTATTCTATGTTGAGCAATTTGCCTATTCTTATTCATTCTCTTTGTCCTATGGACATTAACCTATACATAATGTCTTTTCTTTTGAAAATTATGGTTCATGTGAACTACCTTATTTGACATTGATCATGTGATCATGTATATTCTTTTGAACTCTTATCTTATTCTTTGTTCATGATGGAACTCTATAAGATGACATGCAATGTCTTTTGCCCACTTATGAGGTGGATGTATATTTTAGTCACTTATGTGGTGACTAGTTTATATATTCTGACTATGCTTTCTACTTGCCTCTACATTTAACATGTTATGTGATTCAATAGCACTAGAGTAGTGTAATTGCATTGGTTTTTATGGCAGATGTGTTATTTCCGGCCGAGTAGATGTGATATTTTCTACTGTTTTTGGATGGAAAGGAACCTCATACCCATGGAAATATGTGTGATTCTTGGCCCATGTTTTATATATTTGAGAGATTGGAAGTATTCCTTTCTCTATTAGGTTTCAAGTTTATGAGACTTGGCCACCTTTGTGTTTATATTGTTCTAGGACTATGTTTATCTCACATGCATGTAGGTTGATGACATGGGGTGTGCCCTAATTCTTTACATGTGCTTGTGTGGCACAATCTTTATGTTTTATTAATGGTAAGTATTCTTTTGTTATCATATGATTTCAATTCCTTTTCTCTTGATACCCAATTGGTTGGTCCTTATCATTTCTATGGGAAACCTTTTATATTTGATGTCCTTTATTCCATATATTGCTCAATTTACTATTTAGTATGCACATACCAGCCATTGATGATGTCATCTATATTCTCTTCTTGGGGGATATGCTTCTAACCCTAGGTGAAGGACTTGGATGATAAGGCATGAAGTTTTGGACTAGCTTAAGGAGTTAAAGCTTGGAGACAAAGTTGTTATAGTTTATATTTCCCTCTACTTAGATCCTTATGTTGTATCATACATGTAAACCCTTATGGGATATTATGATGTACTTTTGTAATAACCTTGTTATAAATTGAATATAGTCAACATTTTTATTCCGCTATTATACTTTGGTTGTTTTGAATACCATTTATTGAAATTTGAAAATGTTACGCCTATTCCAACATACCATTGAGTGTGTTTGGAATGGTGTTTTATTCTTCAAATTTTCTTTAGTAAGGGGGTGATCCTACATCCTTACAACATTCTTATCATAGAGACCCGACCATAGTCATTCTCAAAACACTTGGGATCAATATGTCAAGGACTCATGGTTGCTTGTACCTTACATACTCAACAATATGTGCTCCAAGTTTCCCTTGGGAATACTCATCTCACCATCCTACTAGTACTAAGGTTGTAGATGGATCTATGGCACAAGGCAGCTACATGATTAGGGTTTCACTTGATTAGTAAGGCCAATTAAATGTCTTTTAGCACCATTCAAGTTACAATGTATAAAATCTAAACAAATTCTAAAATATAAGAGGATAATACAACTCCAAAAAATATAAAACGTTTGAAGTATAAACTTGTCCCATCATCATTTGATGCTATTGACAATTCAAGGCCATCAACATTATCACACTGTCATGGGATATCAATCCCTCATCACATCACTAGAGGATACACCTCACACTAGGCCTTAAGCCTCTACCTGGTCATTAGACCCATCAGATCATTATGATCTCATCATGCCTCACTAAGGCTCATAGCCATCACCTTGTGTCATATAATTACCACCATAGAATTCAAAATCTATGACATTCATTCAACCTATACGGTTAAAATTACATAGGTAGGAGAGAGAAAATATATTAACATGCTATTCATACCTGGAAGCTATATATTCACATGCTATTTATTCCTGCACGCTCAACAACTATAACATACCCTAGAATTAGGATTAGGGTTTCACACACAGTAGATTATGGTATCCATTTCATTACTTTTCACCAAACCCAAGATGCATCATCTCCCATACATTTGTAACACATTATGCTTAAGAAACATGATTAGGATTAATCAAACAATCATCCAAACTACACTATGTATCATCAATTACTTGTACATGCACATGTAGCGACCATACACTCATGTATATGTCGATATGACCATCAAGACAGTGTTGTGGATGCAATACATATAGTGTAGCAATTGCAACATCCAAGGCTACTTGTATCATCAAAACTAACATTACGATAGCGACCCATCTACCAAAACAAGGGTAGAGACCAACATAGCACATATGTTTAGAGACCATGGTGATTAGGGTTATCTTTGTAGCGCCCGCAACACATCACCAGGTGCAAATAAGCCAATTCAATCCAAGGTACTTCGATCAAAGCAAAACACATCAAAACAGTCATGATAACTCCAAGATGTATCAACCACACCTAGGATTAGGGTTTGTTACGCCCGCAATAAACCACACATGTGTAGCGACCCCAAACCACTAAGAGGAGTGTAGCAACACAAAGGGTCAAGCTACCCCAAGGAACAAAAAACCACCTCCAAAATAGAAGTATCACATTCAAAATACAAGAGTAACATCAAGTAAACTCATCATCATCAAGTTGGAAAATTCCATAACAAGATAATCACAAAAACCATAAAACATGTGTCATGTAAATCACCATGAATGAACCTTGTTTAAGAGAGATAAAACCCACATTCACACATGAAAAATAGAGCTAAAACTTCATTCTACTCCAAGATACATGAACCAGGTGCATGTTGATAGAAACCATAACTAAGAGCCAGAGAAAATCATCCATCCCCTAATCACCACAAAACTGGGTACCAAGATTGGGGTTTAGGAGAAAGAGCAATCTGCTTGAGAATACTACAAAATCATAAACCCTAGATCATGATAACTTAATATATCATATTGTCATCATGTTTCATAGATTAAAACTGTAGCATGGAAGCAATATTATGGTGCAAATAATAGAAGAGGGAAAAGAGTTATACAACTTGCCTAGTAGAGAATCAAGCTCCAAAGCCACAAGATCCAAAGAGAGAGGAAGAAGCTTCAACAGAGATCAACTCCATAGACACAAGGTCACCTCAAAAGAGAAGAACACCATGGTCAAAGGAAAGCTCAAGAAAGAGGGTAAAAGCCCTAGTCCAAACAAGAAGAAGAAATAAGAGAGCTTATTCTCACATAGGTAACACCATGGTCAAACCATACTCTCTGACCTTTGTGAAGAGAAGATCTTGAAGATAGACACCATGGCCCACCATAGTCTCATGGCTGAGAAGGAAGAGGCAGGGTGGAAAACAAAATGTGATCAAGGGTTCAAAACCACTTACTAAGAAAGAAGATCTCCAAAGATCACCACAAAGGAGATGATCAATCCCTAGATCAGCACATGCAAGGTTGATTGCCCACAGAGCTCTAATATCAAGCCCTCTTTGCTCCACAAATCTCCAAGAATGAACACAAGAGATAAGAGAAAGGAGGGCTGAAAAAAGGATGATCACATGAAGATGAGAGGGTTTCTATAGTCAAGGTAGGAGGGAAGCTAGGGGCTATGAGGTTTCAGCACAAGAGAACATCAAAAGAAAACTTGTTCATCAAGGAAACAACCACAAAACCACTTAATGCATGCATGCATCAAAGGGTCTTGCAACCTAGGGAGTGTAGCTACCACTTAGGTTCACTGTACACCTTGTTGCAGTCAAAACACATCAAGGTAGACCATGTAGCGACCACTACACTAGGTCACCCACACAACATGGTCGAAACACACCACTATAAGACAAACCCTTTGACCAAACCACACATACGTCACCAAGGTCGAAGCAAACAACACCCAGCG
This sequence comes from Alisma plantago-aquatica, assembly GCA_963693085.1. Taxonomy (NCBI): domain Eukaryota; kingdom Viridiplantae; phylum Streptophyta; class Magnoliopsida; order Alismatales; family Alismataceae; genus Alisma; species Alisma plantago-aquatica. The sequence goes on along the minus strand of OY856414.1, from coordinate 82,021,513 downwards.
CAAGTGTTGTGGTTGCAACACTCATCCAAGAGTGATGTTGCTGTCACAACTGTAACATACTGAATCCTAGATTCAATTGCAATTTAACCCATTTTTAAGATTTTATTTTTGTCATATCCTTTTTGTCCTTTTCCCTAAATTTTGCTATATTTTCTATCCTCTTTGTCCTCAATGTTGGAATTGAGCTATACTTGATGGCTTGAACTATATTTACCCACATTCATGAAAATGAATGGGTTTTTGCACAAATATCTCAACTAATGTGTTAATTAGATTCTAATTATGTAAAATGATTATTAATGGGAGATAATGAATAAATTATATCAATCTATATATTTTATGTCTTTGTGGGAGAGGAAATGAGAAATAAGAAATTTTATATCGAAATGTATTAAGAAAGGTACTAAATATATTTATTAGGCACTTAGCATACAATTAAATACAAAAATCCGTTTAAGAGGAGAAGTTAATGTAAAGTTAGACTCCTCACACTTTAATTAGAAAACCCATGAATTTTCATGTCAATTGGTATTTCTCTACCCTCTTAATAAATTAAATAAATAAGTAACTCTAACGTATATAAATGCCTATTGCATGGAAAAAAGGAAACCTCCTTGACCCCTTTTTAGCCTACCCTTTAATTTGTTTGACCATTGAATAACAATTTCTTTCCCAATTGAATTGGTATCTAAAGTCCTAATTACCATAGGTTTTAATAGTGGTATTTGATTAGGAAATTAACTATTTACTAAACCTATCTATCCCAACAACACAACGTCCAACCCAACAACGTAACGCCTTGTTGCATTCCTCCCCCTCCCTATCTAATGCGAGACTCCTCTCAGCATTTCTCTCTGTTCACAAAAATTGATGATGCCCCATTTTCCCCTCATTTTAATGCCTCATGTGTTTACTCCTACCATGTCGCACCTATCTGTGATGTTTCCCTAGTGTCAAGAAGAGGCAGTTGCAACGGGTCGCCCCCCTTCCTCTCCATCTCCTATAACTCCTCCCCCGTTCCTTCCTTTTCCTTCACACCCAGAAACCCTAGTTGCCATCCTCCTATCCTCATCCATGTGCCCATCTGATAGCCACCTAGACAAAACCTCCTTCCATGTTTCTCTCACCCTGGCGTCTCATCACCATTGTCTTCTCCTATCCTAATGGATGCCCTTCTTCTAAGAGTAGATCTGGCCGCCCTACCTTGCGCCAACCACCATGGAGGCAGGGCACCACAACTATCAAGTGGTGTGGCCACAGCTCACCCTTCATCCTCTTCTCTTCACCATCGGGGCATCCAACATTGTTGGGATCAGATGCAATGCCACCACCTTGGCCGCCAACAAGCAACGACGTCACCGACGCTCCCTACAGATTGTGTATCCCATCCAATTACCGACCTGCAAAATCGATGATGACCCGATTAAGAGAGAGCTTGATCCTTAACACCACTACTGACTTAGATCTACAGCCTATTCCACCACAACTGATTTCCTCAACATTTATAGACTATTGTCACCACCTGCAACACGTGACACCTCTTCAACCTACTCCAATAGCACTATTTCCATCACCCTGTCATAGAGCCATCTACCACAATCACCATAATGATGCCCCAACACCCAAAGACATGCAGCAGACCTACAACATGTTGTTGCCCATCGTTCGTCACCACAGCAATGCCTGCACATCCAGAGCATCCCCGATGCCAACCCACCCTGATAGTAGGGTGTCATAGCCACCAAGTGCAAATTCGTCAACCATGATAATGACACTGTCATTTGCAACCACATGATCTGCAACACCATGACATCTGCAAACACCTCCATTCAACCTGACGATGGTGACTCATTACAAGATGCTCCTTCTTACGTCACATGATCATAGAGAATGTGATTATGTGTTTAGGTCCCCATCTTGTTGAGAATCAACCAGACATGAAACCTCCATGGTAACCCAAGACATGTAAGTCTTCATTTCACATTCAATAGTTTTGTTTTAGAAAATAGATTATAAAGATGGATAAGTATGGAGTAAGGATAATCTAGTTAATAAAAACAATAACACAAACTATTCAATTAGCTTACCTATCAACTTTGTTGTATGCAAATGCAAATATTAGTTTGCATGAAAAAAAACCTGAAATGATACGTTGAAGTGGAGACTTGACATTAAATAAACGATATTATATAAGACCCAGGTAGATTGATATTTGAAACAGTTAATGAATCACCCTAGTTGATTATTGTATACTTTACCAAGCCCTAAGAATCATTAGTGAGTGCATCCTTATTTTAATGTATCCTTTACATTAGAAACCATATATATATATATATATATATATATATATATATATATATATATATATAAGTGCATTACATGATAACTAGAAATACATATGGATCTGGGAAACACTCTCATCTAAATTGATTCAAGGGAACATGAAATCTGTATAACAATGCATCTAACTATATTGTCTTCTTATGAATTAAATGGTAAAAAAGATAATAATGTGTAAAAGAATATACTTTTATAAACATATATCTAGATGACATGTTAGTTAGATCAAAGCACATGTATATTAGTGAACCTAATAGATATTCATGTGGAATATACTTACACCAATATACATGGTAATCATGATGTTAGGAATAATATGGATTCACATTATAGAGAAGAGAATGACATCTTTAAACCTTTTGGAAGAATATATATTATTATCCACATATATATGAGTTGCATAGTCTTATGTGACTAAAGATGAGTAATTAGAACTAAGAGTAATTTATAAAGCATCATATATTCTATCAAAAAAGATTAAAATCATAAACCCTAACATGGCATTAGATAGTCGAGAATTGGGTAATAATAATATGAACATATAATAGTAATGAATATGTTCAATTTGACTTGGCTAATATACATAATGTGTTTCTAGGATGAAAATTTGACTTCATGGACCAAAGTATACTATTCAAGTTAACCTTTATGTGTGAAAAGAGGTATGTGCATTCTAACCCTAAGTTGGGCATGTTTTAAATCCAATCCTATTTTCCCAATGAGGCATGAGCCTATTTTCATTAATTCTTATTATTGCATAAATTGTTCTAGGGTCTTGGACCCCACTTGCAAAGTTATTAAATTTGTTAAATCTACCATTGATTTACTCTAGCATGATGATGTAAATGACTAATTAACTAATGTAGTGTACATGAGTACAAACCACCCATAGTGGGCATGTATTATTTTGCCCGAGGGAATGTGGCCACTCTCCCCAATTTTATATATATTAGGGTGCTTGGGAATGTGTTACTCTCCCTCACCCAGAGGTTGAGGTTAGGTAGGTGCCTCAGCCCTATGTTAGCTTAATGTAGTCATATTTAATCATGCATGCACTATTATTTTTACTTAAACTGGCAGAACTCTTATTTGTTTACTTGCCTCATTTTCTTGACCCTCTTAGCATAGTGAATATTTATTATTTCCTACTTTAGTTTATAATTTTCCTTATTCCTTAATTGACACATACTTTTATCTCCTCTTTTTGGGTGATCCCAACCACCCAGGTTTAGGATCAGAGTGTGCAACCGGAGCATGGTGAATCAACCTAAGATTAGGAGAAGGACTTCATCCTTCCATCATGGACTATAAGTTATTTATTTTATTGGAGACATATTGATGTAGTTGAGTTTCCCTCTACTTAGATCCTCTTATTTTTGTATAAAGCATGTACACCCTTTTGGGAAAAAATTATGTACTCTTCATTAAAATGAATATTGTCAAGTTTTTAACTTTTGATGCTATCCAATTGGATTTTGTTAACCATTATTAGAGAGGTGATTGACTTCACTTCTTTAAAACAACACACCAAGCCCTATCAAGGTTGATACACATCAACAAGGCAAACCCTAAAAAATCAAAGCATCACCACATGATGACACCTCATCAACCAAGGTCCAACAAGGAGCCCTATAGCATAATTCTCTCTCTCTCTCACGACGCTAAAGCAATAAGGGAACACTCCATATGTGAAAAATTTCAAGATAACCCCTCAACATGGGTAAATTGCAATTTGGTCCAAAACAAGGAAACATGGCTCACAAATCAACCAAACTGGACCAAACTGAAAACATAGATATGTCACATGTTATTAAAGCATCTCAAGATATTATATTAAGGTTAAATAATATAAATCAAAGAAAAAATAAAAGGATAGCCCAAAAGCTAGATTAGAAGTCTTACAACCATAACCCCCTAACAAGGATTTTGCCCCCAGAATCCTATGCAAAAAGAAATGAGTACTTCATACACATCTCTTCCTCAAGCTCCCCCATGGATTCCCCAACACCATGGTGATGCCATAGAACCTTCACCAACACTAAGTCCTTCTTTTTCAACTTATTCACTCTTCTATCAAGGATCAACCCAAGACCTTCCACATACGACATATTTTCTTCCAACTCAACCTCCACTAGCTGCATCACTAACTCGATATCTGGGTGACACTTCCTCAACATGGATACATGGAACATTGGATGCAACCACTACAACTCAGGTGGCAACTCCAACTTGTAGGCCACCTTTCCAACACGTGCCACTATAGGGTAAGGTCCCATAAATGTGGGAGCTAACTTACCCTTCTTCCAAAACCTCAAAACACCTTTCTAAGGAGAGGCCTTGAGATATACCATGTTTCCCACTTGGAACTCTTATGGCCTAAGATGATTATCAACATATGATTTATGTATGTCTTGTGTTGCCTTCAAATGTTGTTGAATCACTTTGGTTTTCTCTGTCATCTGATGTATAAGATCAAGACCTAGAAGTTGATACTCACTCATTTTGTACCAACACAACAGAGATCTACAACGTCACCCATACTAGGCATCATAAGGTGCCATATCAATAAATGATGACAGAAGACTTTGTGTGTAGAGCATCTTCCACCCTATTCGCCTTCCCTGGATGGTAATCTATGGTGCAATCATAATCCTTGATTAACTCCATCTAGTGACGCTGCCTCATATTCAGCTCCTGCTTTGATAAGATGTATTGTAGGCTTTCCAATGATCTGTGATGATCTAACATTTCTCTCCACACAAGTAATTTCTCCATATCTTTAAAGTGTGAACAACTGTAACTAGCTCCAGATCATGAGTGGGATAGTTTTGCTCATGCTTCTTCAACTGTCATGAAGCGATATGAAAGAAATCACATTTTTGTCATGCATCAACACATAACCCAGACCATTCTTTGAGGCATCACAAAATACAACGTAGCCTTTTCCCTTCTATGGAAGCATTAGCACTGGTTTACTTGTCAGCTTCTTCTTCAATAGCTGGAAAGCATTGTGGCACTTCTCATCCTAAACAAATGACACACCTTTCCTTGTTAACTTTGTTAGGGGTAATAAAACAACACTGAAGCTCTTGATGAACCTCCTATAGTATCATGTCAAATCCAGAAAATTGTGAACTTTTGTTAGCGTATTTGGTTGTTACCACTCTATAGAAAATTCAACCTTCTTGGGGTGCACAGATACACCCTTAGAAAATATCACGTGTCCAAGAAAGGACACCTCCTTCAGCAAAACTTAGACTTGTCAATGCCTGACGTAGATGTTGTTCATGTTGTTGACTGTTTCAATTGTATATCAAGATGTCATTTATGAACACCACCACAAACCAATCAAGTTAAGGTTTGAACACCCTTTTCATCAAGTCCATGAACGATGATGGTGCATTGGTTAGCCCAAACGGCATAACCAAGAACTCATAGTGGCCAAACCTCATCCTCAAAGCTGACCTTGGTATGTCATCTACCTTGATCCGAAACTGGTGATATACTAACCTCAAGTCTATCTTGGAGAAGAATGCAACACCCCTCAACTAATCAAATAGATCATCTATCTGTGTTAAGGGATACTTGTTGTTGATCATCACTTTGTTCATCTTCCTATAATCGATAAACAACCTCATAGATCCATCTTTCTTTATGACAAACAAAATGGGAGAACCCCAAGGATATGTGTTTGGTCTGATAAAATGCTTCTCAAGCAACTCTTGCAACTATTTCTTTAGCTCTTGCATCTCAGTTGGTGCCATCCTATATGGTGTCTGAGCTATTAGTTGGGTGCCTAGAACTACATTGATCTCAAAATCAATCTCTCTAACTAGAGGAACACCTGGCAACTCATCAGGAAACACGTCATCGAACTCACTGACAACTAGCACCTGATATATACTCAGACTCCTTGCCTTGGTATCCACCACATTAGCCAAGAATGCATCGCATCCCTATGTCATCAACCGTTCTATTGTCGTTGCTAACACCAGACACATAGGGAGAATCTTCCCATATCCTTGGAATATCCATTTCACATCACTGTAGACAAATGTCACCACTTTAGAACTATAGTCCAAGACCACCCAAAACGTCTCTAAATTGTTTATTCCAAGGATCACATTGAAACCATGCATGTTAAGTGGTATGAGATATAGTTGAATGTTATGTCCTAAAAAAGAAAGGATATAGGAAGGACACACCTCCCGCAACTCGGAGGAACCAATCAGAGAGGTTTCTAAATGAATACTATTAGTTGTACGAATAATAGGAAAAGAACAACTAGCAATCACTTCTCTAGTGATGAACGGGTGTGTTTCACCTGGGTCAACCAAAATAGATATAAAGCAAGAAGAAGACAAATCAAGATGAAATAACTTCATCTGACCTGTCAAAACTTGTGGGTTGAACACTCCTTACAACTTACTCATCACATAGAATCCACTCATTGCTTTTTGTCATCCCCTTCCTCTACTGGCTTTCCCAGAAGAACTAGCCTACGATGCTTATCCACTTCCTCTGCCACTACTGAACTGTTGTTGTTCTTGCGACCCTTGTTGACTCTTTCTCGATTGTTAGGTAACCACTTCATCCTTTATTGAGAAAAACCATTTCATATGCCCAACCTGCCCACACTTGTAGCAAGTCTTGGTCTCATACCATGGCTTAGACAACCCTATCACCAAAACAGATGTAGAAATATGGGCTCATGCTGGTGGAAAACTACAGCCTTTTCCTATGCTTGGAGACCACTCTGACTGACTCGTCGATCTTTGTTGTGACAGTAGTGCTAAAAACCTAGGCTTCTTGAAGCCTCCAGACATTTGTCCTTTATACTTTGCAGGCCTCTTCTTGGCTTTTGTCTCACCCTTCTCAACCACAGATCGCTCTGCCCTCCTAACTGACTCTACAAATGTGGCAAACCTCTCTTTGTTCTCTAGAGATGACATTGGCATTGTCAACTATGTACTCAAACCTTCTCAAACTGTTTGATCCTCTCATTGTCCATCACTACCATATGAGAATAAAACTTCAGAAGCTCCATAAAATTTTCCTCATACTCGTTGACCGTCATAGATCCCTGTCAGATCTTCTCAAACTATCTGATCTTCTCATCCAGATATGTCTCTGGAAAGTAACGACTAACAAACTCTCACCTAAAATCTTCCCAACTGCTCACCACTCCAGGCCTTTTCTCCTCCTCAATGTCCCACCAGTGGCCAACACTCCCCTTCAAAAGATACACATCATGCTTCACCTTGTCAAATTCAGGGATGTTGAGGAAATTGAAGGCCTTCTCTAACTCAGTCAACCACATATCTATATCTATCGGGTCCGCTGTACCCGCATACTCCACCACCCCTACACGTCACAACCTTTCAAAGGTCTTCCGAGATGCTAAAGACTATGCATTGAGGACTACCACTCTTGCTTGGGGTGGGGGCATTCTATCTGCCATATGCATCATCTTAGCCATTAAATGTCCAACCATAGACTAAAAAGTAGGGTTGGCCATAGTAGTTGGGTCAAACTGAGGCTCCTCAAGTACTCCATCCACCCTCTCTTGCCTCCTAGAGCCACAACTGGTGCAGCAATACTACTCTCGGTAGCATGTTCTTCATGTTCTTCAAACATCATTTCTTCTCTTCTTCTACGTAAGTAGAAGTTACCATAATATATATTGGAGGACACTAGATCAAACATAATCCTAGTCCTAAGTGCCTCTAGACTCAATGAACCTAAAGCTATGATACCAACCAAACTTTGATGCCCCAACATGCCACAAGCGAGATTACTCAAAACAAAGCATGGAATAATCACTAAAAAACCACATTATCATGAAACAAGGTAAATTAAAACTGACATCACAGATCCACCTCAAGTGGAAACATATTACATTTGAGTCCACAAAACCATTTGTATCAATATATCTTGCCAAAATATTATTATATAATGTTGTTCACTAGCTCACTAACCACAACTTGTTACATATAATGACATGTTCACATATACATGATATATTTGTATAATCATGGCATTCATCCCAAAAATGTCATCTCAGTATACAACATCTACAAAACACCCCAAGGACCAAAAAGTACAGGGATGGCATATAGGACTCTACTACAAAACACTTGCAACATATACAACCTTCAAATTCCTAGTGCTCCTCTTATTACTCAACCTGCACCGCACGATCTCTACCTCGACATGCACGATCACCTAAAAGATGTGGAAACCCACCAAGTAAGACCAAATGTCTCAGTGAGAGATATAACTCCCCACCAACATCCATTATAATCACATGTAAATAATACTGAACAAATTTAAATATAATAAGCAGATTCAGCTCAAAGATATAAGCAAGGAAAATAACACTATTTAAGCAATTTAGGTATCTACAAATGAGTAGTAGAATATCTTATGCTTTTATAAGCAATATGAAGAACATGTATAACAGTTGATTTCTCTTACCGCATTATAATTTAAGGTAAGGGTTTATCCAATGTGAATTGTATTTGACCCTAAGAAATTATACTACACGGTTGTAATACGTCATTTATAATGCCCTGAGGATTTGAATCGTACCACCCAAATCCAACAAAACACTGCTAATGCGAAATTAGTTCCATACAAGATCAATGGAAGAGTTGTAATCCATGATCTTCTCGTGCACTACTTGGTCAATTTGAGTTTGCATCATAGTGAAATATAGTCAAAATGCAAATATAGAAACTTATAGTCAAAGCTATAGTCCTGTAGAGACAGCAACTCATAGTCAAGGCTATGGTCCTATAAAACATCTAGCCCACCTTGGTACAGGTCATGGTGCTAGAAACCAGGGTATATAACCCTATTATTGAGGTATGATGTAGTTGTCCTTCATCACATCACATTCTTATCACTAAGACCTGAGTGTAGTCATTCTCAAAACACTTGGGATCAAGATGTCAAGGACACATGGTCACTTGCACCTCACATACTCAACATTATGTGCTCCAGGTTTCCCTTGGGAATACCCATCTCACCATCCAACTAGTATTGACATTGTAGATGGATCTATAGCACACAAAAGCTACATGATTAGGGTTTCACTTAATTGGTTAGGCCAAATGAGTGTCTTTTAGCATCAATCAAGTTATAATGTATAAATATTCTAAACAAATTCTACAAAGAAAAGAGGATAATACAAATCCATAAAATATAAAACACTTGAAGTATAAATGTGTCCTATAATCATTTGATGCTACTAGAAATTCACGGCCATAAACATTATCACACTGTCATGGTATATCAATCCCTCATCACATCACTAGAGGATACACTTCACATTAGGCATTAAGCCTCTTCCAGGTCATACAACCCATCATATCATTATGATTTTATCATGGCTCATCAAGGCTTATAGCCACCATGTATCATATGATTAGCACCATAAAATTCACAAGCTATGATATTCTTTCAACCTACAAGGTTAGTATTACATAGTTAGGAGAGAGAAAATATATTGAAATTCTATTCATCCCTACAAGCTATACATTCACATGATATTCATCCCTACAAGCTAAACAATATTAACATACCCTAGAATTAGGGTTAGGGTTTCACACACATAGTCAATTATGGTTTCCATTTCACTACTTGTCACCAAACCCTGGATACATCATATCCATACATTTGGAACACATTAGGGTTAAGAAACATGATTGGAATCCATCACACAATCATCCAAACAACACTATGTATTAATCATCAATTACTTGTACATGCACATGTAGCAACCATACACTCGTGTATTTGTTGTCCCAAACCATCAAGACATAGTGTTGAGACCACAACACATATAGGTGTAGCGACCACAACACCCAATGCTACTTGTGGCGATCGAAACAAACCAAAGGGTAGCGACCCATCCACCAAAACAAGGGTAGCAACCAACATAGCACATATGTGTAGCGACCATGGTGATAAGGATTAGCTTTGTAGCACACGCAATACATCGCCAAGTGGACATGAGCCAACTCAAACCAAGGTACTTCAGTCAAAGCAAAACACATCAAAATAGTCATGCATGTAGCGACCAAAAGCCAAGAACTCCTACATGTGGTGACCACACCTAGGGTTAGGGTTTGTTGTGCCTGCAATAACCCACACATGTGTAGCGACCCCAAACCAGTAAAAGGAGTGTAGTGACCCAAAAGGGTCACATCAAAGAAACTCAAAAATAGAAGTACCTCTTTCAAAATAGAAGGGTAATATCAAGGAAACTTATCATCACCAAGGTGGAAAACTCCATACCAAGATAATCACCAGAACCCTAAAACATGTGTCATGGAAATAAGCATTAAAAACCCTTGTTTAAGAGAGATAAAACTCACATTCACACATGTAGATTAGAACTAAAACTTCATGCTACTCCAAGATACTCAAACCATGTGCATATTGATAGAAATCCATAATCAAGAGCAAGAGAAAATCATACATTCCATAATCACCACAAAATTGGGTACCAAGATTGGGGTTTAGGAGAAAGAGAAATCTACCTAACAATACTACAAAATCCTAAACCATTGATCATGAAAACTTCATCTAGAATATTAGCATCATGTTTCAGAGATTAAATTCGTAGCATGCAAACAAGACTATGGTGCACATAATAGAAGAGGGAAAAGAGTTATATAACCTGCCTTGTAGATACATAAGCTCCAAAGAGAGAGGAAGAAGCTTCAATAGAGATCAACTACATGGCCACAAGGTCACCTCAAAATACAATAACACCATGGTCAAAGGAAAGATCAAGAAAGAGGGTAAAAACCCCAGGTCAAACAAGAAGAAGAAAGAAGAGAGCTTCTTCTCACATAGGTATTACCATTGTCAAACCATAGTCTCTGACCTTTGTGAAGAGAAGATATTCAAGATAGCCTCCATGGTTGCACCATAGTCTCATGTTTGAGAAGGAAGAGGTAGGGTGCAAAAGAAAATAAGATCAAGGGTTCAAAACGACTTACTAAGAAAGAAGATCACCACAAAGGAGATGATGAAGCCATGGATCACCACATGTAGGGTTGATCGGCCCCCAAAGCTCCAAGAACAAGCCCTCTTCACTCCAAAAAGTTCCAAGGATGAATACAAGAGAGAAGAGAAAGAAGGAGGGCTGAAAAAGGATGATTGCATGAAGAGGAGAGGGGTTGTATACTCAAGGTAGAATGGAAGCAAGGGGGTTATGAGGTGTCAACACAAATGAGCATAAAAAGAACACTTTTTCGTCAAGGAAACATCCATGCAACCACTTAACACATGCATTCATTGAAGGGTGATACAACCTAGGGAGTGTAGTGACCACTAAGGTTCACTACACACCTTGTTGCTGTCAAAACACATCTAGGTAGACCATGTAACGACCGCTACACTAGGTCACCCACACAACATGGTCAAAACACTCCACTACAAGACACACCCCTTAGACAAAACCACCTCTAGGTCACCAAGGTTGAAGCAAACAACACCTACGGCATGTGTTGTGGTCACAACACACCAAACCTAGCAAGGTCGAAACACATCAACAAGGCAAACCCTAGAAAACCCTAGCATCACTACATGATGACACCTCAACAACCAAGGTCGAAAGAGGCACCCCATAGAATCATTATCTCTCTCATGATGCCAAACCACTAAGGGAACACTCCATATGTGACAAATTGCAAGATAACCCCTCAAAAAGGGTAAATTGCAATTTGGTCCAAAATAAGAAAACATGGCTCAAACATCAACCAAACTAGACCAAACTAAAAACATAGACATGTAACATGTTATTAAAGCAACTACATAGATTATATTACGGTTAAAGCTTCTAATCAAGCAAAAAAACAAGGTTAACCCAAAAGCTAGGTCATGGGTCTTACAAGAACTGTAGACTCTACAAGTGTTCAATTTGGAAATATGTCAGTAGTACCTGTAAAAGCTATAATAAGAAACACATATAGGAATATACATCCACACTCCATTCAATTCTCATTCACATATGCACAAATACATAATCATTCACATGCATGTATGAACACATTCACAATTCATTCACACGCATGCAATTTCATAGTCATCCACATGTAAAAATGCAATTCTCATCATATTCATTTCTATAAACATTCATTCACACACATATGCATACATACATCATTCACATGTACACCTACAATTCACTTATATCAAATTTATAGTTGCAAGAAGTCATTACCATCACATGTATATAGAAATAATGGCATTAAAGTTTAGAAAATATCATATTTTATCTCAATCAATTATAAAGTTGACTTCCTTAATGAAGGGCTTTGCACACTATTCTTGTATATAATCCAACTCCTCTTGTGTATAGGGTTTATTATGTTAATCATCTGCAAATAAAATGACAAAATTCAAGTTTGATTTGATATTTTTATATTGTTAAATGAGATTATGCACTTATGATTCAAGATATTATATATTACCTTTTGCATAAAATGGATGTCTTGTGAAACATGTCTGACAATCTGGTCTATATACTGCATTGCATATTATCTGCATGCCCTATATGACACTATAAATTTATAGCTATTATAAACATTAAAAAATAAAAATAAGCATAGTTGGCATATATATGTATTGGAGTCAGAAAATAACACCAACATTCTTATAAGATATTGATTTATTTTTTATCTACATCTCCTATGTCCTACTTGAATGTTTTTATAGCCTATAAGTTAAATAAATTCATTTAATAACATTAGTATACAAATATGTAATGGTGCCAATATTAATATATGTTGACAGATAAAAGAGTTATGTATGCTATAATTGGAACTTTCAGTGAGTATACCCATTCAATAATTTGCTACCTGGAGGATTCAGAAATATGCAGTCAGTGTCTGCGGGACAATTACCAACATGAAAGCACATGGTTCTCTTAACAATTTCATACTTATTATGGTTACCTATTTTACACTGTAGTTTCATCACCAATTTTTTCATCAAGCTTAAATTCCAAAGTATGTTCTTAGTGTTGTAATTCCACTATGTGGTCACTAGGGTTTACTAAAGCCTTTTTTACCATGTAATCATGAGTAACAAAACTACATAAATTGTTTCCCTGAAGAATCATTTAGATTCAGGAATAGGTCCCAGCTGAGCATTATATTGAATCATAATGTCATAATTCTTAAGTTATCAAACTTAAGCTTACTAGGGAAAAAACTCATACCTAATTATTATCATTATTTTTATCATTACTACTTTATTTTTAATGATTGAGTGCGAGTGCAATGAAGAGTATGGCAAACACATATGTTTCCTTTTGGTTTTAGCATTGGATTTATCTCAAAATGTTCAGTATTTCTTGAAATTCTACCATAATGAACTAATAATCTTGTGTCAAATGAAAAATATGTTAGACATTGTCATTAGGAAAATTAGAGTTAAGGTGCAAGATCAAGGTTTATCTATTAAACACAATTCACTATTTGTATTTGAGCATTATAGTGTATTACATGCAACTTATTTAACTGATCAACCATGGACTTAGTTCACATAGTAACTATAAGTATGCATTTGTTTGGGTTATGATCAAAGTGGCACTTCATTTCTATTAACTTCAATCTATTATTACCACAAGGGGTAAGGATGGAGCCATGTGGTGACACGTTATTGTCCCAAAAAGGTAAAAATCCCAACAAATGCTAATATCTTGTATAATTTGTAGAAAATAGCCTGCTTGTCAAAAAATTACAAACAAGGTACCAAATGCTTAGAAAAATGAGTAGAACAACATGGAACAATCATATCAATCTTTTTTATGCTTGAATCACAGTGATATCATGTAAAATGTTATACACTTGTTTTATGGATAATAAATATCAAACAATGGTCTAAAATTGTGATAAAATGTCAGTGAATCGATAATCATGTTTATAATGTCCAATGTTTGTTATTGAGTGAAAAGAAGGGTTACCAAAGAAAACTCAAATTCCACAAAAAATGTAATTCATAAATTAAAATTATAGGAAAAGAACTCGAACTTACCCAACATTGAAAGGAGCTATAATCATGTACTTTCTTGTAGTAAAATACTTCAATGCAGTAGAGAAGTAATTAGCTTACAACTTTGGTCTCTATTTACACACTAATCAACTATGAAATAGAAACACCAAAATGGTTAATTAGAATTCTACACTCACTGTGTGTAAGTAGCTTCAAAACATTTGTATGGATTAATATACTAGCAAATAATTCAACATATATTTTCATATATATAGAATGAGATATTTATCCATAAGACTCACCATATCCAAATTCTATCATGACTATTTCAGCCAATTATAACTAAATAGCTTCATAATATCTGATAGAAATGCATTACTATCATCACTTTCCCTACAACGTTCTCTTGAATATGGACCATCATCATCGACTCTTCTTCTTGTGTCTAATCTAGTGTGAACCCCTTGTACTTGGGACCTAAAAAGTCAAATTGGTCCTACAATATACAAATACGTGTTGGAGGCTTTGAAGGTGGAAGTGTAGGCGCCTTCTTAGTTACCATAGTCTTTATACATTCTCATATTAGTTCCCAATTATATACACAAATAGAAAAGAAACAAAAATACAAATACAATGTAAATTTACTATATCTCATAGTGAACTGCAATTTTTGGCCACACAACCATGTTGCCTTTTGCATCTCCTATTGTGTTGTGCTTGGGGTGGCTAAATAGCAGTGGAGTATTTTTCCATTGTGTATAGGCAAGTTGGATAGTCACATGAGGTGCATTATCATGCATGGAAAAATAATGAACCTTGTCACCTACAAGGTGTGGGAAAACCTCACCTGATGCCATGATATTTAAGGTAGGTTGTAGTACTATAAGACGACATTTTCTCAACACCTACAATTTTATATATAGTGTTATATATACTCAACCACAAGATAAAAATTGACTTGGAACACTATTGCCTTTCTTGACAGATCTAAGCTTTTGCTCTGATATCGTAAAAAATGATTTTAACCCAACACCAGCTCCAGCATCCCAAACATATCCAATATGCTCCTGGGTATCCAAAGCAACCATCAGTTTATCCTTGTATCCCCCAAGGATGAACTTTCCTTATTTCCTTTGCTCATATAGCTATCATCATCAATAGTAATTGGTGAGTAAATTATAAAAATCAAGGTCAAAAGTGAACATGCATTGTGACAGCTGAATTTTACCATTTTTACTGCCACCTCAACAGTTGTAGGGTTGGGCATTTTTCTAGAGTATCTTTTCCTTATACCTATCCACTCCTCATGGTGAATTAGAGGTGTAAGAGTTGTAAAAGACTCAGTATACCCAGGAGCAGATTGCTTAGAAGAAGATGATTGTTCTCTTTGTTGGCAATGTCAGGTTTACCAGTTGGACCCAACCTGTGTTCATGTACATTCTTTTGATACCTTTCTTTTTTACCATAGTTATTGCCCAGTTAAAGAATATAAAATTCACATCTAGCATATGAAAGACATAAAACTGTGATAGAGAATACAAAATACACATCTAGCTTTTAAACCATTTAAATGATAGAAATTTTGAAATACATGCCTCTAGTAATGATTGAATTGTGGATCAATTATTATTTCTCCTGTGTGATCTCCAAATTTATGTTCATTAGTGTTGGTTTCAACATTTTCACTTGGCAGCCCAATTAAGAATTGAATAGAGTCCTCATACTTGTCATAGTACTCTTCATTTATAGGATCTACAATGAGCTACCGTTTCCAGTGAAGAACGACAAACCATTTTTCATCTTCAGGATCATCAATATAGAATACTTGCTTCTACTATGATGCCATGATGAATGGATCATCCTTCTCACCAATATTTTCAAAATTCACTAACTTGAACCCAATATATCTACTACAACTCATTTGTTATTATTAAACCCAATTACACCTCCATATGGCAACTCTAAAATCAGTATAGTCAAATTCCCATATGTATTCAATGGTACTTAATAAGACATTTTAGATTTATGTGGACTCTTATCATTTACACTAGAAAAATACAATGAAGACACTTGAAGGGTGACCCCGCTATTTTGGATGACACTTTTATGATCTTGATGTTTTATGAGAATCCATTTATGTCAACAATACTAATACTAAGACTAAGACAGACAAGGTTTCTATTGGAATTGCGGTTCTCTGGTGTTCCACTAGGTTTCCTTGGTGGTAGTATTTGCTTGGGGGGAGGGAGGTGGCCGGTTGGCAACCAGGTGTGACCTTCTGCCCCTAGGTGATCTTCCTCTCTCCTTTCTCATTTCGTCACAGTGCTTGCCTTCTCGGGGCCTCTCCTGTGTGGAGACTCTCAGTGGCTGAGCTTCCTCTTTTTCTTTCCCCTTTTCTCATCTGCAGGTGTGCTCATTACCTTGTGGTCGGTCGGCGAGTTGGGCGCCCCCTGGACCGTCGATAGGGACTCGAGATCAAGCGGGGGAACTGTGCTGCTGGAGGTGCCTTTGCCCCTCTATTTGTCCTTCCACTCAGGAAGTGTTAGAGCGTGTAGGGACTGCTTGAGCTAGTTGGAAGTGGTGGTGGGGTTCCCTGCACCCTCTACCCCCACCTCTCACTTGCCAGGGCCCTCTTGTTCCCAATGGTGGTTCCGTTAGGGTTTTGGCTCCCTTCCGGGAAGCTACCTAGGTGGTGTACACTACATGTTCGACGGTTTTTCCGTGTGTGTTTTTCCTTCTTGTTGCTTTGCTTCATGTCTTATTGCATCATTGTGTGTAGGCGTGTGTGTTTTTGTGGTTCACCTTTGTGTTGTTTTGTTTGGTTGTGTTATATGGAAGCAAGTGCGAAGGTGAACCCTTATTCGGTTACTAGTTTGGAGCATATACTTTATATCAGATATATTCTCAAGTTGAAGGAATCTCTCATAAAAAGTTGTTTTGGTCAGCGATATAGAAGAGAGATCAATACATCATTGTACTTATCACATTCCGATATGAGTTTCTGGTTATTATATCTTCTCTTTACCTTTTTGTGTTTGGTTGGTGTATCTCCCTTTACATGTAGATGCAGTATGGCTTTAATGTAATGAATGTGGTGTATTAAAAAAAAAGAATCAATTTATGTCAAAACCATCTTAAGATATAATATTCATTTGGTTTAAAGGTGAGTCATTTTATATTTTTAGAAACATTTTTTGGCGATTGAGATAGTTGATGAGAGAAATAATCTTCAAACCATTAAATAAATGTCCAATTATTCTCTCTAGAAAGACAGATGGAACTGGATCAAGGATTTTTTGTCTTGATAAAATTGGTGTGTTCAATGGTATAAATACCCACTTCGTCTATGTTTTGTATAACATACAAGAACGCATGTTCACATAGTTCACGACTAATTACTTTCACTCCTTCCTTTTCCAGAATAAGCATCAATATTCTTTGTTGTTGAAGGATCTTCATTATAACTTAGAAACAAATTGAAAACTCCATAACCTCCCTAGACATGTAACACTCAATAATATTCCCTTCAGGCTAACAACAGTTTCAAACATGACCTTCAAAATATTTAAGTACTGTTTAAAATGATAGAACCATGCAAGAAAACTAGACCCAAAATTTTCACTTCCCTAGTCAAATGGTTAACAATATGTGCCATGATATCAAAGACTAAAAGGGGGTATCAAGTTGGCACATGGTAATAACCACTTCTCTTTGCAACTTACCAAGATTATTAGGATCAATAACTTTGTTGCATAGAGTGTTAAAGAAGAAACAAAACCTAGTGATCAAAAGCCTTACATGCTTCAACAATATAGGTTGAATAACCATGATAATATTTGCAAAATTAGAGTGTGAAAATAATGAGACTTAGAACCTATCAGCTTCATATTTGTCATTGATATAAAACTACATATATCATAAGAGTATTCCTATGGAACATCAATATTAAGAAAGCATTCACAAAAAGACCTCTTGTCCTGTCTAGACAAGGTGTAATAAGAGGGTGGTAAATGGGTTCAAATATGTTGTCTTGTAAATGTTGTCCCAAATGTGTCACTATTAATCTTTACTGTACACATTCATTAATTTTTTTAGGGGTTGTTAATGTATAGTAGAGATTGTTTGGGACACAACCAAAATAGCAATTTTAGGACAACAGATTTGGAGGCACAGTAAATATTTGTGGTGATCGCTGCTAACTTTTGTTGTTAAATCTTTCCTTATACCCATTTTATGTAGGGCAATTCTGAATTTAATGGCATCTTTAGTCTTGGTATATTCAGTTGAGTTTTGATGACACTATCATAGACATTTTTCTCACACACATGACATTTGATACAATGCCTAACTATAAAAGATCTCTAATAGGAAATATCCTAAACTATTAACCTCTTTTTACATAAAGATTCTTTACATGTGGGGATAGAACATTGTGATATCTTACCAAATGCATTGACAAAGTCTTTTACTCTTTCATAAACATCATCCTCTGATATAGGTTTAGAGGCACTTCATTCCTTAGTTAAGACATTGAATTCTTTTTTGCAACATTCGTTAAGGGTGTACTTTTGGAGAATACCTTCAATGATCAAGATATATAGTCTTACTGCCATATTTTTTTATTTTTGAATCAATGTTTTCTTCACATAAAGGGCATGCTTTGAATCATTTTAAGTTGTATCCACATAAATTTTTCATATGCTAGAAAGTCATTAATACTGCAAAATAACACAGAATGCAAACTAAATGTGTCTCTATGTGAAGTATCGTTGGTCATCACACCTTCTCCATGGAGTTTCTTAACGTCATCAATCAAGGGTTCAAGCAAACATCAATATCACTGATATTTTGATTGGGGCCCGATATCAACAAGGACATCATGATGTACTTATTTTTCATACACAACCATGGGGAAATATTTTTATAACAATAATTTAGTTGCATAATGTTCTATATGGATTCATCCTATCGGCACAAAGCCCAAGTTTTAAATTATTGACTTCTTCACCAAATTCAAGGTATAATAAACCAATTTTCTTCTATTGTGGGGAATTAGACACGTGTTGTAGAATTCAATCATTATTTTTCTTCACCTCTTCACTCCAAAATATATTATGTGCATCTATGGTATTGGCAAAAAAGCATTGAAATTGTTGTATCATAGGTAGATACCACATGATCTAGGAAGGAGAGGCAATTTTAGCCTTACCTAAAGTTGCCATTTTGTATGTTGGCACTCCATATTTTAGACAATCTTTCAAATTGATATATTCATTTTAAAATAGCACATAGTCTTTTATCTATGCATGTATCTTCTTAGCCTCCATTCCCATTGGGAACAACATTTTCATTGTTTTGTAAGTTGAGATTAAATCTTATTGCCTTCATGAAGAATTTCTTTCAACAAACACAATACAGACATTAAGTTTTTTTCACTCCACCTATTTTTTATATTCATAGTATACAATATCAACTCAGGTCCCAACTTCATAAACCTAATACAACACAAGTATAATGGTCACTTTGAATCATGGACAATATTTCTAAATAAGAAGGTGGATCAGTAATATTTACCCCCACAAATATTTAGCATCACATCAAACATGTCTATCACAATTGGTTCATTCATATCAACATCATCAATGATTTCTTTTTCAATACAAGTACCACTATCAACATCTACTGATCTCATAGTAAGAATCTCTCCATGCCACTACCATTATGGATATCCATGTACAATCCCAATGCACATGACATGACTTTTGGTTTTGTCAATAGTGTTGACTTTCAAAGGATTTCAGCAATTCCTACATTACAATAGAACCTATCTCCATATCATTTCCTATGTTCCTTTGCAAATTTTAGAAACTAATCAAGACCAGTAAACTCTACAGTGTAGTGACTTGGAATGGATATCCATGACCGATCGAATCCATGATCACAAGGAATATGAGTATTGAATCAGGTGTTAGCTATATTTGAATTTAATTAGGTTTTAGCATTTACAGTTTAGCGCATATGGTTTAGGTTTTCAAGTTAGGGTTCAGAGATTAGAATTTTGGGTTTGGCATTTAGGATTTAAGGTTAAGGTTTGGGGTTTCTATGCCAATAGACTATAGGTATTCGGGTTTAGACATTAGGGTTTAGCGTTCAAATTTTAGCATTTAGGGTTTAGGATTTAGTAATGAATGTGTACCACCTATCCCATTCTTTAACCACCTAATCTCACTAGTAAGTGTATAATGTGTATTTTGTTTTCAAGAATATTTTTGCAGCATTGTCATGTAGTTTTCTAAGTGCACCAATGTAGATCGAAAAATACCCACTTACATATGTACTTAGAGAAAAAATAGGGAAGTGTTGAAGAAACATCTTAAAAACTAAATACACATTATACACTTCATTACTAAGTGAGATTAACTATTCAAAAAAGACCCAAACTAGGAAGCATCGTTATTTACATCTAGTCAGTAAATCTTAGACAGGTTTCGATAGGATATTTATCTAAATTAGGGTTTATGATTTAGAATTTAGGCAAATACATAAAAAAAATAATTTAATCAAGTTCATTTAAGTAATCCATATCAATTTAGCAAAATTGGTTCATGTGTGATTATTTATCTATACAACATTAAACAACACAATGCACCCAATTATACAAGCAATTATACATGAAGTCCAATTATACAAGAAATTATACAACTATAATTTCTCCAATTTCCAAAGTAAATTCCTAATTACATTTCATCATTAAATTCATTAAGTCTTTTGACTTCATATATAATTTAATAAGTATTTCGCTTCAATTTATCATCAAGCACTAATTGATTCATCATCAAGCATTTTTTGTGATCAATCAAACGTACAAAACACATTGCAAGTATCAATTTTGATAGAAGGTGGGAAGAAAATCACCAAAATACAAGCAGGCATGGAAGCATCAGAGCAACATGGCTAAGCAAAGAGCTCCTCTTCCTGTGGAATTAACAACTGAGGAAATAGTAGCATCAACTGACGGTGATGATAGTCGTAGATACAACCTCAGAGGATAAAAGAGAGAATAATAGTTGCATAAACAAAGGTGGAATAAGAGGTTGTTTTGAACCACAATTGATTTGTTGGACAAATTACAAGCAATATTTCATCCATATTAATCACCTCATATAATATATGTTATGATATATATATATATATATATAGGGCAACGATCCAGTGAGAAACATATCTGGTGAGAGCATGAGAGGCATTTGAATAACTCTCCACATAGATCAATTTTTCATAATCCAACCATACAGATTACAAGTATACCTCAATATCTACCTTCCTATAGAATTTTATCACCATCCAATTTGTAGATCATTCACAACAACCAAATATTTTTCGACGCTCTATATTGAATTTCAGGCTGACCATTGGATGTAAAAAGTGTATATTGTACATATGGACATGTAAACAATGTCTGATTGCAATGATTTTTTGTGACAAGTTAAATGAAATGATGCTTTTTCCATCTATATGGTTGGATCTTAAAAAATAGTTACTAATTTGTAGTTATTCAAATGCCTCTCATTCTCTCACCGTAGGATGTTTCTCACTAGATCGCTACCCTATATATATATATATATATATATATATATATATATATATATAGAGAGAGAGAGAGAGAGAGAGAGAATCAATCTAGAATACACTTGAGTGTATTCGGAGCAGAATACACTCAAGTACTTTTTCATGATGCAATATTTTTTCAAAAAATCTAATCCATTGATCTTCTTAATCATCTTGTGAATAATTCATATAAAAAAATTTGAGCACATCTGGACATTTATAGGTCATGTTATAAAGACCGTAAAAATTATACATTTCAAATTAGTTTTGTACGTCTATTTTGTTGCCCTCGGATGAGTGACTTAAACTCATCCAAATGGGCTCAAATTTTGTATGTATCCTAATTATAGTATGAAAATGAAGATGAGTGGTTTACATCTTGCAAAAATAGTCTTGATACACAAACACACTTGAGTGTATCCGTGCAATCTATACACTTGAGTGTATTCTAGTCTGACTCTCTCTCTCTCTTTATATATATATATATATATATATATATATATATATATATATATATATGTGTGTGTGTGTGTGTGTGTGTGTATACATATATATATATATATATATATATGGGATCACCTTTATATATATATATATATATATATATATATATATATAGAGAGAGAGAGAGAGAGACTACTACAGAAAAGGCCTTTGGCATCAGTTATTTAGAGCCTTTAGCGTCGGCTTTCAAGCGACACCCAAGTGGGTGCCGCTAAAAGTCGACACCTTCAGCGTCGGTTTCTAACCGATGCCATAACCCTTCCCTCCACCAAAAACACACCAGTAAGGGGACTATATGCGTTGATTCTTAATGAAAACCAACACTATATCATGATCAAGGACGTCAGTTATTAAACAAACACCGATGCCATAACCCTTCCCGCCACTGAAAACGCGCCAATAAGGGAACTATAAGTGTCAGTTAGTACAGAAAACCGACACTATATCATGGTAAAACATGTCAATTATTAAACAATAACCAACGTCATATCCCTGCCAGCACGACCGTGCTTACGAACACGGCCATGGTACCTCGCCACTATAGGTGTCAGTTCTTACAGATAACTGACGCCAACCATGGAAGATATGTCGGTTTTTTGCTAATAACCGACGATGTATGCCTTTGGTGTCGGTTTTATACAAATAACCGATGCCTATGTTCTTGGTTTTTTTTCTTATCAGTTTGTAGACATGTTGTATGGCTGGTCGCAGGATGCATAACCTTTAGTTCATTTCTGAACTGTAGGTTTACAACATGCATTGATATCAGCCAACAACATGCCACAAACCTGCAAAGTAATTCACATTCACACACATGTAATATGCAAATTCATTTACATTCACATTCAGTTCCATTCATTTCATCTCTTTTCACCTTCAGACATTCATGTATTGATCAGAAAAAGTCATTCACATTCACACATATGACAACTCAGAAAAATTCATTCACATTCACACAAAAATAATTATGAGAACAAAGTTTAGAAATATCATTCTTTATTGATCATCGTCATCATTGTCATCATTGTCCCAATTATATTAAAAAAATTCCCACTCTTTGTAGGGATTTTTCCCATTCTTCTCTTACAACATCTAATTCCTCCCTCGTATAGGGAGTATGTACATCTAATAACTTTTCACCTGTGTTGAAGTCAGTTTTAAACACCTACAAAGAGAATGACGTATATATATAATTAATAGTATATAATAAGATTGATATATCTCATATTATCTAATGAGAATATATATAATACCTTTTGTATAGTATCAATTTCCATTACGACATATTTGATGATTAGGTCCATAAATCGCATCACATAGTAGGCACATGCCCAGCCGTTGTCTTGTGTAGCACACTATAAATTGAAACATACAAAATATTCAAAAATACAAATAAGCACAGTTCACATAAATAATATATACATTGGAGTCGGGAAATTACTTTCACATTCTCCCAAACTAGTGGCTGATTCTTTTTCCTGGGGACCTTTCCTCCAGCTTTTTTAACTCTTGTAAAGCCCTACATGTTAATGTAACACATTAAATTTCATAATTAAATAGTAATGTAATAACATATGTTAAAGGATATAAAAATATGAAATATTTCTCACGAGAATAATGGCCTTTTTA
Organism: Alisma plantago-aquatica; assembly: GCA_963693085.1. Taxonomy (NCBI): domain Eukaryota; kingdom Viridiplantae; phylum Streptophyta; class Magnoliopsida; order Alismatales; family Alismataceae; genus Alisma; species Alisma plantago-aquatica. Next base: position 81,997,420 of record OY856414.1, on the reverse strand, counting down.
TTGTGTGTCCATATTCAATTCATTTCCCGCAAGATCTAGATAATAGACAGTGAACGTCTTGGGGACAATAACTAGTAACTCCCAATGCCTACCACTACAGGTAATAAAGTTAAAAATTAATAACTCAAAATCCACAATAAAATGTAATTTTCTTAAGTCTAACTTATAAGCAAAGTAAACTTACTCGACATTGAATGGGGCTATTATCACCGTCTTCTTATTTTTACCAAAATATTCAAAAGCATCACAGCAGTATGAAATAACTAAAGAAGGGTCTGTATCTACAAGACTAATCAAATATGGAACCAAAAATCCCACATGGGAATCTAAAGATGGACACGGACGAGGGGAGCGTGGTGGCGGGGGCGATCAAGGGGAAGGGGGTGAGAGATGTCGACAGACGGCCAAGGGGGTCACGTCAACGCATGCAGCAGTAATGAAGTTGCTACTGCACCAGGCGACCGGAGAAATGTTGAGCAAAGAAGCCAAGACGGAGGGGAGGAAAGGGGCCAACCAATAAACCCTAGGGTTTCTACATACCCGGATGCGATGAACTTGAAGGACATGGGCGGAGATAAACTCAGTCTCCCACACGTCGGGATTGAGTTCTGATTCAGTGGTATGAAGGGCTCCTCAAGCAGAACCCATACAGAACCTAATAAGCGGATGAGACAAACCCTCGATCGTGGAGAAGATACTAGTAGGATGGACGGGAGCAGCGCCCCGAATGAACTATTCCTGCCGCTGCATGGGCAAAACCAAGTTGCTAAACAACAGGAGATTCTAACCGATGGTAACGTTTGGTCATCAAACAAAACGAGATCTGGGAGTAAGCCCATCTAGCAAGGTACTCCTGACTTGTTCCTGAATAAGCTTTTCGAGGAGCATCTGAACCCGGAGGTAGTGAGCTTAACGTTCATTGACGACAAGCCTGATATCATCGTTGACCCGATGGAGGAAGAGTTTTTGATAAGGTTGTGGCAATATGCTGTCGTAGTGAAAGCCATGGGAACCCAGATTGGATACATGACTTTGCGAGATCGTCTGCGAGCCATGTGGAGTCTTGTTGGTAAGTATAACATCTATGAGTTCGACCTCAATCATTTCGTTATACAGCTATCATGTCATCGAGACTATGAGATGGCCATGACGGGGGGACCTTGGAAGGTTTTCGGGTGTAATCTGCTAGTCTGGGACTGGAACCCAACGTTCATTCCTTCGAATGATCTTCCGAGAAAAATTGTTTGCTAGAAAAAAATTCTCAATCTACCTCTCCATCTATATGTTCAGACCATGTTCGAATGTATAGGAAAGGCGCTGGGTCGATTGGTAAAAGTAGATGAACATACCATTAAGCGAATGAGGAGCAAGTTTGCTAGATTGGCTATAGAGATTGACACCACGAAGCAGTTGGCACCGTACATACAAATCGATGGTATTGATTATGAGGTCGAATACGAAGGACTGCCTTACGCCTGCGCTAAGTGTGGGGAGGAGGGACACACATCACAAATCTGTGAATCGATAAGAGCCCAGAATATAGCAGAAAACGAGAAGGTGGAGCACGCCAAGACGAACAACGTCAGATCTGTAGAATCTGAGGACTCACCGTGGCAGACTCAACGCAGTCGGCGTCGACGTCAGGGGAAAGATCCGGTTGGTAAACCACCTGATAAATTAAGTGCTAGTAATAACAGATACAGGGACCTTCCAGAAGATCATGGAGATGAAGGAATTGAGCTGAGCAGACACCCGTAGAATGTGATTGGAACAAATACTAACGGAGGCATTAGAAAAGCTAAAGTGTGGAAAAAGAAGACAAATACGAATACAATAGTAACAGCAGCACAAAAGGTAGAGGCTCTTAAAGATATAACCAATGCCCCAACATCCCATAGCAGGGCCCAGGCGAGCGACAGAAACAACAAGAATAAGGAAGATCATACCATGGCCAACCCGGAAATTGATGAAGTGGTTGAGATCTTTTCAGCAGCTGAAGATGAAGTGTTAGCTGATATTGCTGAACCGAAGAGTTTTGACAGAAGTGCAACACCTATTGTGCAACGAATTCCCAAGGAGCATAAAGGTTCCCAAAAGGCCAAGATTGGAAAAATATTCAAAGGTAGTGGCACCAGGATGAAGAGGTCGGGCCTATCTAAATCGAATGTCGAAGGGATACGCAGAAGTCCCCGGCAGCAAGGCGCTCAAGATTGTGAAGTAGTGGTGGAGGCCTTGAAGGCTGTTGTTAACAAAGAAAATGAAGAACCGTCCCTGTAAGCGGTCCTTTTATTCTCTTTTTCTATTCTTGTTGGTAGATGGCGAAGATCCTTTGCTGGAATATCAGAGGTATAGGTAAAGATGATACATGCAGAGTCCTTAAAGAGTATATATCTATCCACAAGCCCTTGCTTACTGTCATTCTAGAGCCTAGAATCAACGCTGAAAAGGCAGTCGACACTATCCAAAGACTGGGTTTTTCAAACTCTCACAGATCAGAAGCTCACGGTTTCTCGGGGGCATGTGGGTATGCTGGAGTGAAGCTTCTTGCACAGTTGATATTATTAACACCCATCGCTAGTTTGTGACTTGTAGGATTAACAACTCCTTCTATGCTACTTTCATCTATGTGAATCCACATATCCAGATATGCAGTCTGATCTGGAAGCATATTGCAGAGCTAGGTGATAGATATAAAGAGCCTTGGTTGGTTGCAGGAGATTTCAACACTACGATTACCCCAGCTGAAAGGATTGGATATCTTACTTTTAATCACAGGGAAGCACAAACCTTCACTGCTACTATGATGCAAGCAGGTTTAGCTGATATTGGCTTTTCTGGCCAACGTTTTATGTTTCGCCATGGCCTGAAACAAAGTAGACTTGATCGGGGATTAGCGAATAGTGATTTCGTCATGAAGTTCCCTAATGTTTCTGTGCTACATCTATCGAGGGTCGAATCTGATCATTGTCCCCTGCTGATCAACATGGCAAGACATGTGACTTGCCATGGACGATTCATGACTAAAGCGTCTTGGCAAAAGGAACTGACTTTCAAACCTTGTCTCGATAAAGTATGGCGCAGGGATTTGAATTTCCAGAATGCATTAGAAATAGCTAGCCCACATCTGAGAACATGGGACGGAGAGCTGCGGAAATCTAAACATGCGAACAAAGGCAGACTTCTACATAACATCAAAACTCCACAGAGAAATATGGCTTCCAGGTATGATGATACTACCGATAAGTTGTGTTTAACTATGCAGGATGATCTGAATAACTTGTTGAAGAAGGAGGAAGAGGATTGGAAACAAAAAAGTCACATTGATTGGCTTAAGGATGGTGATACAAATTTGCATTTCTATCATGCCTATGTCAACCAACGTGCAAGAATGAAAAGGTGTGAAGCCATCAAACATCCTGACGGAGGTTGGGTAACTGACAATAAGGTAGTCTTTAACTTGGTTACAGAATTTTATATAAAGCTTTTCACCACTCCTAGCAGCGTCAGCCAACCGGCTATGAGGCGGATCCCAGGCAACTTTGAAACCATATCTGAAGCACAATGACAGAACCTCACGAGGGTAGTTCAAATGGAGGAAATAGAGAATATCCTCTTCTCCATGAACCCGTTCAAGGCTGCAGGTCCAGACGGAACAACCACACAATTCTTACAATGCAACTGGTCCAATGTAAAGGAGTCTGTTACTAAAACGATTCAAGAAGCTCTAAAATCTTCCACCCTGGACAACAAGCTCTATAATGCAACCATTGTGCTTATTCTGAAGGACAAGAAACCAGTTTGCCGCAGTCAATTCAGGCCTATTTCTCTTAACAACACTATTCTTAAACTCTGCTCTAAGGTGGTTGTGGAACGTCTGAAACAATGGATTCCTAAATGGGTCAGCCCGGTACAAAGCGCGTTTGTACCTGGAAGGAAAATATCAGATAACATCACTGTTGTACAGGAGCTCATTCATACGATGAAAAGAAAGAACTCAAGCAAAACAATGGCCATCAAAGTAGATCTCACCAAAGCCTATGATAAGATGGCATGGAGCTTTATCCAGGATACTATTGAGAAAATTGGCATTCCATCCAACTTACAAAGTTACATCATGAATTCTATCAAGTTGGGTAGCTCACAAATTGCTTGGAACGGTGAGACGACACCTCAGTTTAAACCTTCCAGAGGGTTACGACAGGGGGATCCTCTAAGCCCGTACATTTTTGTTCTATGCATTGAGAGGTTGAGCCAACTGATTGATCAGCTAGTAGCAGAAAAGAAATGGACTCCCATGCAACTAGGAAGAGGAGGTCCGAGAATTGCTCACTTATGTTTTGCGGATGATATCATCCTTTTTGCCAAAGCGAATGAATCCAACATAAACACCATTATGAAGTGCTTCAACTTATTTGAAAAAGCGTCTGGACAAGCTATCTCAGTTGAGAAAACTAGAGTCTTGTTTTCGAGGAGTGTTACGAGACAGGAAGCTGATATCATATGTCGAAGAAGTGGCCTTCAGAGAACTCAAGATCTGGGCAAGTACCTTGGCGTACCTATCATACACGACCGGGTAAGCAAGGATACCTATAATGAAGTACTGGAAAAGGTTACTAAAACAATCAATTCCTGGATGGCTAAGAGTTTATCTATGGCGGGACGTGTTAGACTGGCTAAAAGCACCTTAACTGCAATACCTACTTTTGTAATGCAGACGGAAAAGCTGCCCCTACAATTATGTAATAGGATTGATGGGGAAATAAGAAGATTCATATGGAATGGGGGGAGAAGCAAAAGGGGAGTTCCTCTCATATCTTGGAGCCGAATTACCAGCTGGAAGATTCATGGAGGTCTTGGGATTAAATCTATGAGAGATTGGAATCAATCACTCCTTATGAAGAACAGCTGGGACATCTATAGCAGAATGGGGACAATCTGGATTGAGGCCATGACTAAGAAAATTTTAAAAGACACGCAAAGTCCAGCCCAGGACCTGTCTCATCTGGCTCACAATGTTGTTCTCACCAAACCATTTATGGAAGCTAACACATACCTGTGTCCTGTGAGAGGCAGTTCCATTAATGTTTTGTATGATAAGTGGCTACCCAATGAGAGCACGTTAAGCAACCATGCTTTGAATCCTATTCCTCCTGAGCTGGACAACTTGGTAGTCAGCAGCTTGGTAAATATGGAGGGACAATGGGATCGTAGTTTCTTAGAGCATTGGTTTCCAGCTGAAGTCACAAAGTCTATATACGACTTAAACCCACCTACAGATCCAGGGGATAAAGACGTTAGGGTGTGGATGCTCAATGAAGGAGGAAGTTACACTGCCAAAACGGCATATCACGCTATACGAGTAGAGACTGAAATCAAAAGGCAAGGTCATTGGCACCGTATTTGGCATGCACAGGTGGCAGCGCGCATAAAGATGTTTATGTGGATTGCATCTAATGGAGCTCTTCTTACTAATCACAACAGGAAACGTCGGAAGATGATGACTATTGCTACTTGCCCCAGATGTAAAGAAGATGACAAGACCACCCTACACGCTCTCCGAGACTGCCCTAAGGTAAAAAGTGTGTGGCATTCTATTCTGCAACTCGATTACTCTCATCGGTTCTGGACAGTAGATAACCTGGATCAGTGGATGAGTCTGAACATCAAGGCACCTGATACACATAAACACCTGTTCTTCATAGTTTGCTGGAGCATGTGGAAGCAGCGAAACATGTGGATTTTCGAGGGCAGAGAACATAATCGTCAACATATTATCAACCTCACTAATCATGAGATTATGATGAACAACAGAGCTTGGACCACAACCGGAAATAGTACGGAACAGGTAAGAAGACGAGGGTCTGAGAACCCCAAGCCGGAAACCATCCTCTTCAACACTGACGCTACTTGGAAAAAGGGGAAGGGTGCTATTTCTGTTGTTATTACTGACTTTAATGGCAATTGGCTAAGTGGAGTGGGCCAGCTTGTTACGGCAAGGAATCCTCTGGAAGAGGAGTTAATGGCGATCGGGTTGGCTGCTAGCATTATTGAGGGAATTGCTGCGTAGAATGTTGTGATTATAACTGACTGTCGTCAAGCATCCATTATGATTTTTGATGAGTACTGGAATTATCCTTGCTTTGCTAATATCATATGAAGTATTCAGTTGATTAAGAAGGAGACTACTGAGATTATATACCTCGTAAGACAGAACAACAGGCTGGCTGACGCTCTTGCTAAGTATCATTCTAAACAGAGCATTGGCTACACCCATTATAAAAACCCCCCTAGATTTGTGTTGGACACTGGTCTAGCACCTCCATGTAATGGTAGTAGTACTACCATGTTTCAATTCTTGCAGTTGCCTAATAATTGTAATGCCAGTTTTAATTTCGCTTGCATGAGGTGGGCAAGATGAATAAGATGACCGCCTGACTTCTCTAAAAAAAATCCCACATGGGAAAACAAAAAATCTGTACATATCGTGTGTAAGTGGCAGCAAAATATGTAATACGTATGCATTAATATATAATAAATCAGATCACCGTATATAAAACAAGGTATACAGATGTATAAATAAGATCTCACCATATCCACACTACTATCATAGATGTGTTCAGCCAATCATAATGAAACAACTCCAAAATATCTTATAAAAAAAGCTTGTTTTCATATGATTGACCTGCATTAATATCTATGCATTAATACGCATGCAAAAACTTGTGTAAATAGATTGTTATCGTATGATTGACCTACAACATCCTCCAGAATTGTAACATTTATAGGGAAATTTCGACCATGTTCGCTGATCCATACTGTCATACCCCTACAATTAGAAACCAACTAACGAGGGTAGGTTTCTTGGAAGCCAACTTGGTAGTTGAGGAGGTGGACGTGGAGGCCGAGATGTAGCGAGTGTCATCTTTTTGACCTATATATATAATTTCATATCAATTAACTCATATATACACACTAACAAATTAACATAATGTAAATTTACCATACAATATAAGTATCGACGACATCCTCTTTGGGCCACATTATCACTCCGCCTTCTGCCTCACCAAGCATTTCAGAATCTAGGTGGGCATATGGCAGTTGAAGATCCTTCCAATCAGGGAGTATATGTATCAGGCTCACATGAACCGCACCAGTTGGTACCGGAGTCCCATGAAACATCTCCCCTGGAAGGTCTGGGTAAGAATGTGCCTTTGCAATGATATATTCTTTACTTTTTAGATGGCATGGCTTCAACCCCTACAAATTTACATAAAGAATGTTATATACATATATACATAAACATATCATCTTGAAAAGACTAGATACTATGTCATAAAAATACTTAAAGAGGATGTGATAGGTGGTGGGTCTACAGGATTACTCCCAACCTCTACAGTAGGAGTAATAGAAGTGTGGCACGTCACAGGTACCATCTGAGTGACCGTCTGAGATGCCTGCCACTTCACCATTGCTTCTTAGACTTTCCTCTCAATTAATTCATCTATCTATACATGGATAAAAGAAATGTAGTCGATTATTGAATTCCCTTTAACAATAACATTCTAAAAAAAGAATAGGTTACCTCAACTTGTGAAATTCCCACTTTTGGGATAGGTTTACGTTGGGATGGCCCAAAGAATGCTTTGATGCCTACACCAGCACCTGCACCCCTAACATGTCTAGGATTTTCTGGGTTACCCAGAGCAACTGTCAATTCATCCCTTGTACCCTAAGGGATGAACTTGCCTTCCTTCCTCTGCTCGTGCAGCTCCCGTTAATCGCCATCAACAGAAATTGGTAAGTATACATAACAATAATTAATATCGATTGATTGCTCTAAGTGTTGAATTTTACCATTTTTACAGCCACCTCAGCAGTTGTGGGATTCGTTATATATCCCTTCTTGTTTTGCCTCCCAGCTATCCACATAGCATGGCGAGGCAGAGGTGTGGGACCAATAGTAGAGGACTCCGGAGTAGCAGCAGACTGAGCAGTAGACTCAGCCTGTAGTCTTTAGCGAATGTCTGCATAGGCTCTTGGACCCATTGTATGGTCATGCACATTCAGTGCACGCCTTGCTCTTTGAGCATCACTGATAGCCTTGTTAGTAAGCACATTGATTTGGTTAGTAACACTAAAGGTTAATCTTGAATAGGTGAATACATAAGAACACATATTAATTAAATTGGGAGTGGCACTTAATACCTTGAATTCATCCATTTTTCTTTGGGTAAAAAAGTCCTCCAAGTCTTTGGTGTCCAAGTAGTTCCATTGCTCAGTGGTTGTCTTTTGCCTAAATTTATTTTTTAAAGAGAATACAAACAAAAATTATTAGTGTAGAGTAAGTCAAAAAGTGATCAATGTCTAGAATTGGAAATCAATCAAGAACCTCTTCTCAACATTGCGTATGTAATCTCGGGTGAGATTTGTCCTATAGTTCCTTAGGACCCTCCCACAGTGTTGCATCATGCATTTATGATGCAACTTTTCATCCAGATCAAATATACTCTACAAAATAGAATTACTATTAACTAGTATCCTAAAAATTAGTAATCTACAAAAATAGAATTGCAAATAATAAAATCTCACGCATATTTCCTTCCATATTAAGTCTTTCTTCCCCTTAGGAACTTTATGCCAGGATTCAAAAATAGGACTACAATGGCTGCGAGTAAGAACCCCAAGATATAAAATAAATGAGTTGCGGTTCACTCCAATTGGATTTCCTGCATGATCGAAATCCACAGCCAGTTTGGGTCCATTACCCCTTTGCTATAGTAACTTGTTCATCATTGTGATGCCCCTCACTTTCTCAATTTTTTTTGTTGCTCATCAAGTTCCCCAATTTCTTCAGGGGGTACATCACCAACCTAAAATTTGACAAAAAAAACACACGTGTAGGATATAACTATAAATGAACATATAGATACAAACCTCAGGGATATATTTTTAAAACTCACATTGTGAGGTGGTGCATTGATGTCCTCGCCCTCACGGTAATCATCAACACGGTCATCAGGAGAATGCTCAACCATCTGAAAGTTCACATTCACATTGTAAATTTCACATTGTAAAGTTCACATTCACATTGTAAAGTAATTCACATTGTAAAGTTCACATTCACATTGTAAAGTTCACATTCAAAAAAATCAAACATATAAAAAATATAAACATGCATGCCTCTAATATTGCGATCTTTTATCAATTAACAATCCTTCATTGTGATCTCCGCGCACATACAAGTCATCCTTAGCTTCAATATTTGGTAGTGTTGGCAACCCAACTGAGAATGGACTGGAGTCATCATACTTATCATAGTACTCTTCTTCATCTATAGGATCTACAATGAACTGTCTTTTACCATGAAGAACAACCGACCATTTATCATTTGCAGGATCATCGATATAAAATACTTATTTCACCTATGATGCCAATATGAATGGTTCACCCTTCTCACCAATCTTTTCAAAGTTCACTAATGTGAAACCATGGTATCATAGGTAGATACCACATCACCTTGGTAGGAGAACCAATTTTGGACTCCCCCAAAGTCGTCAATTTATACCTTGACGCACCACATTTGGGACAATCTTTCAAATCCACATAGTCCTTTTGAAATAATACACAATCATTCGGGCATGTGTGTATCTTCTTGGCCTCCATTCCCATTAGGCACAACAATTTCTTTAACTGGTATGTTGAGATTGGCAGCTCGTTTCCTTCAAGAAGAATTTCTTTCAACAAAGACAACAATGACGTGAAGCTTTTGTCGCTCCATCTATTGTTAGCTTTCGGCTTAGACAATTTCAACACAGCACTAAGCTTCATCAACTTACAACCTATGTATAATGGTATCTCAGCATCATGCACAATGTTTCTAAACATGGGAGGTGGATTGGTGTGCTCTACCCCACAACTATCCAGCATCACATCAATGATGTCTACTGGAACTGGTTCATTCACATCTACGCCATCGAAGGCAATTTCTTCTTCCACACAAGCACTTCTATCGACTTCCACTGATTTTAGGTTTGAAATCTCTCCATGCCAGTGCCATTCTGTATAGCCTTGTACAATCCCGTTGCACATGACATGACTTTTGAATTCATCACCAGTGCTGGTTTTCAAGTTGTTACTGCAATGCCTACATGGACAGTACAACCTATCTCCAGGTTGTTTCTTATGTTCCTCGGAAAATCTAATAAACTTATCAAGACCAGAAATAAACTCTGGGGTGCAGCGATTTGGAATGGACATCCATGATCTATCCATTCTATGATCAAAGAGAAAACAAGTATATATTAGAACAAGATTAGGGTCTAGGGTTAAAATATTAGGGTTTATGGTTAAAATTTTAGGGTTTAAGGTCTTATATATAATAAATGTATACCACCTATCCCATTCTTGAATACCTAATCTCACTAGTAAGTGTATAATGTGTATTGGGTTTTCAAGAAAATTTCGGCAACATTTCCCCGCTGTTCTCCAAGTACATATGTACTTAGAGAAAAAATGGGGAAATGCTGCCAAAATTTTCTTGAAAACCCAATGCACATTATACACTTACATCCTAAGTGAGATTAAGTGTTCAAGAACAGTCCCAAACTGGGGACTATCCAAGATTTACTCCTAATGAGTAAATCTTGGATGGGTTTCTAGGCCAACATAATATAACACCAGTCCCTTGTTCACAACCCCATTCAACACACAATTTTCTTATAAAAACACTTATGGACAGCCATAACAACATATCAATGCTTCCTAAATTAATCAATATAATATTTTATAACACAAATCGTAGTGGGTATAACATAGCAAAAAACTCAACATGTCACAACAGAAACATGTGATTTTACTAGGGGACAAACTCATATGTTTAAAATCTTGGTCTAATCATTGTGCATGTCTGGATGTGATTTGACTAGGGGACAAACTGATATGTTTCCCATCCTCTTTGGCTCTTTCTGTGGCCCTATGTTGCATCCCCCCACCATAACCACAACCTATCACCCATCAGATTCTGGGTAATCATGGCCTGGGTTTCGAATCGCCATTCAAATCAAAATCTCAATACATGTGTTGTCATCGGATCAAGTTTAGTATGAAACACTCAAATAAGTCAACAAATTATATAAGATAGGGTTTGTAGGGTAATATGTCTCAATTAGGTTAACAAAGAGGATTCACATGTAATTTCCCATATAATTATGCAATAATAATATATAGTCATATAATAGTCACATGTGTGATATTGCACATGCAAATTTACTAGGGGTGAAATCACTAGAGTTTACCTTAACCAACGTACAATAATCACTACCTAAAAGTGGATGGATCTTATAGTTCAAAATCAAACCCAAAGGACAATGTATCTAAGAATCAACTAATCAAGGTAAAAAAACAATAACTAATATTTAAGACAAAAGCTAGATTGATTGATTATTCTAAGGTTGTGATTAATAAAAGGGTTGAATTAAATATTGATTATTCTAAAGTTCTGATTAATAAAAGGGTTGAACTAAATTATCATATGAAAGTAACACATGGTGGAATGAATTTCACCATCTCTACCTATCATTCAATGTCTTACTGCATCATATTAAGCATGAAAATATATGTTCATCCACTTTTTTTGTTAATTAGGGTTAAAACATATAAAGCACCTATCTGAAGTTGGCATCAGGGGATTAACCAGCAGAGAGAAGACAAGCCTAGCTAGCAGATGTTGCTATTGCCATATGTAGGAATACCTTAGAGGAAGAAGAGGAGGAAGAGGGGTACCTCGACGGTGGTGGAGGAAGAAGAGGAGGAAGAGTGGTACCTTCACGGCGGCGGTGGAGACCAGGAGAAGCAAGCAGGTAGTCGGTGGTGAGCAGGAGAAGGCGAGCAGAAGCAGGCGGCAGCGAGAAGAGGAGAAGCTGGAGCAACGAACGGCGGCGGCCGAAGCAACTAACGGCGGCGGCTGAAGCAACGAATGGCGGTGGCAGCAGCTAGCAGAGGAGCAGGGAATCGATCACTGGAGTAGGGAATCAATCGCCCGACCTAAGTGTGGAGTTGATGAAATAGAGAAAGGGGGAAGAGCCTGGCTCGCGTGGGTGTATTAAGTTAATAATAGGCGTTGGTTATTTAAAATAGCCGACACTTAAAACAATCAGCGTCGGCTGCCGTAAAAAATCGACATCCAAGGGGGGTGAAAATTTTTGCGGGGACAGTACATGAAAACTGATGATAACAACGGGCCCAATTTCTATCTCGTGAACAACCATTAGTCGTCAGTTGATTAGCTAAAAACCGAGTTCGTATGATAAATTTTCGAGGTAATTTTTTTTGCTAGAAATTTTGGATTTGGCAGTCAATTTTAGGCGTCGGTTGGTTATTGAGGAACCGACGCTAAATAAAAAGTGATACCCGTGTCTGGCCGCTCTTCACAGATAGATGTCAGTTTGTGTATTCAACCGATGTTGTATGGTTTAGGCGTCAGTTTCTTTTATGCAACCGACACCTGTAAATGTGACATTATAAGCCATTTCTGTAGTAGTGACCTTGCAAACTGTTAAATTTCATACATAGATAATTACATTTGCATCAGCAGATTTCAAAACATGATTACATATATATATCTATTGTGTATTTTGTATTGATTTAATTTTTTAGTCGTATAGGTACTTTCATATCAGCATAGTTACTTTTTTTATAGCATTATTACATTTTTGTCCATAACAGTTACTTTTTTGGCTATCAGGTAGAGAACTCCAGGCTACACGCACGGGTATATATATATATATATATATATATATATATATATATATATATATATATATATATATATATATATATATATAAAGCAAATCCAATGCTTTGAAAATCATTTTGTTTGGTGGATATGGATATGCCAATTAGATCTGTGTAGTGTGATCTTAAAAATGTAATATTACTATTTTAAATTTGATCAAAATTTATGTCGCATGTATATGTCTTGCATGACATGCCTTTCTCTATACATTCTTCATGTAAATTAAATATTGGAATAGGATTATGTGATGAAATCACTGTTGAACCATGGTAGAGAGGAGCAGATGATCAGAAGACCACTCTAAAGATGATAGTCCTTAGAGGGTATGTGATCAATACAAGACAAAGAATCCATCAACAACACCAAGAATTACCAAATATAGGTAATTCTAATCCGCCATCTGGCTTGCCCGATCAGGTTACCAGAAACCTTGTAAGAGGACTACCCAAAATAGGGAATTCCAATTGGCCGACTGGCTTGTCCAATCAGCAAATAGAAACCCTAATAAAGGAAAATTTTTAGGGTTACATTACATGTGAATCTCATGGTTATTTTCTACACTTGATAGATCAAGATGTTGTATTAATTGCCATATCATGGTTTGTTTTATGTGGTGGTTGTTATAATATATGATAAATATAATAATGTATATTCAATGGTGATTGGATACATACTGATATTGTTACAACCCCAATTTTTGGGTTCATATGGTTGGAAATGCAATGTCCCCAATAAATGTATGATTATGGGAATTGTATGATTTATGTGTATTGAATAGATTTCATTTGCAATATTTCCTTTGTGCATGTGATTTTGTGGATTATAATATGTTAATGAGTCCAAGTTGATAAAATAGAAAGAAAATTTAGGGAAATCAAAAAATGCATAAATAAGAAAAGGAATTAAGATAATAATGAAAGTATGAGAAATATGTGGAAAGATGTGTGATTGACTTATCATGAACTAGATTTCAAATCCAAAAGATTTCTAATGGTAAAAGTAATCCAAATAAGGAATATAAAAGAATAAGAGAGAGAAAATATGCATAAAATATGTATTAATAAGTGATAACTTTCTTATGAAGAAAAGTCTCTCATACTTTTGAATTGGAGTCCCAAACTTGGCAGACAAGTATTCTAAGTCATTATGTACTTTCCTTTAAATTTTGGGATTAATTGGATAATTGGTTTGAGAGTTGTGATTTTTACAAAATTCCCTAAACTGTAGGGATTTCCATTAAATGTCACGATTTTCCAATTTAATTGGAACTGGTTGTTTTGGATGCATGAAATATGGACCATCAGATATGAGATCCAACTGTAGCTTCTTGTCGTCGATCTTGAGACAAAAGGAGAAACTAGAATAGTGTTTCCAATCGAATTTCTCATATTTCTACCTCTCTAATCATTGATCGATTCTGGAAACTCTCCCAATGTCTTCAGGAGATCAAAACAAACCCACACACCTATGGATATCCTTTGTTTCATGAGGAATCGAAGTTTCCCCAAATCCCAGCCAGATTGGGAGGTCCATTAATGGCAGTGCACTACCCCCTTGACAATATAAGACCATCATTTATCCTCACATAGGATCAGAGCCAGAAGAGAAGTCATCAACCCTCTCTGTGAAACCTAGTTTTGCCCCCACACCATATGTTCCTCCTTCTTTCCGTCAGTGGGATGATGACTCTATCCTCCATGTTCCCACCTATCCGGCCAGAGTTGGGATGACCGTCGGGGGCAGCGGATCCAGGTGAGAAGAGAGGACAGGAGGTTCTTCTTCTTTGGAATCCTCGCGAACCAATCGGGGTTAGGGGTGGTTGTTTCTATGAAGGGCGAGGAACCCTATTTTCCTACTGAAGTAGGGGAGTGGGGACTCCCTGTCCACACCCATGAGGATGATGAAGAGGGGAGAGCTGGATCGGGTATCCAGTTAGGTGGATCCAAGCAGCGATCTGTGAGCAAAGGCAAGTAAAGGGAAAAAAGATTTCATTTTGATGTGGTTGCGTCCCATTGACCGAAATCTGATTATTTTGTAAAAATTGTAGAAAACTATAGGATGATCCGATGAGAGCAAGTAATATATGGTTTTTTATCAGAAAACCCCATAGAATTCAATAAAAATATATTTAGAGTCTTAATCTAATCATACCTCGAAAATTAGTTAAAGTTTCTAACCTTAATTCTTTATAATGAGGAAAAACCCTAATTTGAAGATTCTAAGAAATTGAGATGAGTAATATGGATAATATATGGACATATTAACCTATTGTTAATTAAAAGACGTTTTAATTTCTAAAGAAGATGATCCATATTCTTAATAGATTACTTTAGGGTTTGAGATGTTAATGTGCATTAATGGGGCTAAAAACCCTAATCTAAGTGTTAGTGGGTTTTAACGAGATGTGATTTGAGATCCTTTGTATAAAAGTGATGTTAGGTTAATCCCAAGCCTAATGGATGATAAAAAGGCTTTAATTTGAATAATTGAGTAATTAGGTTTTGCATCCAGTTTTATTGTTTTTAGGGTTTGTATTTATAATGATGGAAAGTTAAAGATAAACCCTAATGAAACCCTAAAAAGGAGTAGGAAACCCTAGGAAGTAAGTTCAAGTCAAATAGATAGAATCTTGATAAAATGTGTAGTAAATAGAGTACATGCGCTTTTTAGGATCCTTGATTGTGTTGATGAACTACTTGCTTGGATTGCTTTCTTGGTTGGAATTTCTATTAGCTTGTGAAATCTACTAAACAGGTATGTGGTTAAATTATGAATAACCAAATTATGTTTCATGGCATTTTCATGAAGATTCTCAATTTCTATGAAACCTAAACTGCTTAGTTGTTTCAATCCTACAATCTCATAAAGTGACTATATGTATAACAATTAAGTATAAGTGTGACTGTCTCGAACCTACGTACCATCCCTGATGTATGATGCAAGACCAAACCCCAGAGGGAAGGTATGAAGAGGTCAAGCAATGGAGGGAAGACCACTGGGCACCCAGAAAGGTGACCCCAAACACCAAGCTCTATATGGAGAAGGTGGCCTTACATCCCTCGTAAGGACAAACCCTAAGAGAGGGTATTCTAGGGTATGTGTAAAAGTGGTTGAGAAGTTACATTGAAAACATAATTTGGCTTTTTAATCAACTATATGCTAAGTATAAGTTGTTAGAGCTTAATTGTGATGTTGTGTTTGTCTGCACATACTAGTATAGAAATATAGTAACCAATGTTTTGTTTGTCGATGTTTTAGGAACCATCTATAATTAGACAAACAATAAAATGAAATATGTGAAGATAAAGTTAATTATTCAAAGGAGAATTAGCTAGTTAGATTTCTACTGTGGATAGAAGTCTTAGTACCTATTTTTGCAAGGTATGTAAAAGTTTATTTTTATTCTAGCTTTCAAGTTTAGTTTTCGTAGAATTTATTTATTATTTTTTATTATTTGCAAAACCATTGATCCTATTTTTGGGATAACGTCTCTGACTTCTTGGTCTTCCTTAATTGGGGGTTACCGGGAAGCGGGGTCATTACAATTGGTATCAGAGTGATGGTTTTCCATTTAGTCTCTATTAATTATTAAATTTTACAAACTCTTTAGAACCTAAGGGAGTTATTAGAGGATTTTCCAATGATGGAGGTGTTTAGAAAAGGATCACAATCTGGGGGCTGGCAAGATTTTCCTCCACCCTGCTAGTTGATCTATGAGGACTCCTAGATATTGTGTGACTGCCTGGCCAAAATTAGAGGATTTGACTCAAAGTAAGATACCTCTAGGACTCTCTCATTTGTCTTCTTCCCTTTCAACCCTAATTCATATAGTATTCTAAGTGCTTTAGGGTTTCTCTCTCCGCACCCCTCCTATGTTTGGGACTACAGTAATAAGGATTAAGGAATTCTCCACCAAATAATGAAAAGCATGTAAATAAGATGTCATGGACATAAGTTTTAATAGTTTAAGCATAAACTAAAGATTAGTTATATGCTTATGTTGCATGGTTGTGTTGTTGTTCCCTCATGAGAGATCTGAGGTTAGACTTTATTGTAGGAGGATGAGGAGAGAGTTAGCCTTGGAGGCAGAAGCCTCCAGGAAGAGGAGGAGACATGACGTATCCTCAGAGGATGATGCTAACCCAAACCCTAAGTGGATGTTAGAGATGACAAGATGAGTTGGATACCATAGTCTTCTATACCTTCAAGTACGTGGGTCAGACATACATGCTTTAGGTAAATGTTTTAGAGCCCCATGAGAAGTATGAGCTATGTGAGGTTGTTCAACCTAGTACCTTTTTGGCGACCCGACCTTGGGAGGGTCGTGTCGATTAGGGTGAAGGATAGGTCCTTCATTGAAGATGTTAGTAGTGACCATATAGGAACCCTGACAGACATATACGAGTAGGAAAGAGGCATGCACTCATGTAGAAGAGAATGACAGTAAGGCTGATAGAATGTTTTATACCAAGGCTAGAAGGGTCATGTCTGATGTTCATGATATGAGCATGCAGAGCTTTGGATAATCTTGGTTGGAAATAAGTTTTGGGATCATACATTTCACCCAGGTAGGTGTGGAAATGTGTCCTTAAGAGATTAACTCATCTTCTAAGAGAGAACCTCAGGTTGTAGGACCAGTTGTAGGGTTAGCTCTAGAGAAAGAGAGTGAAACCCGTTGAGGAAGGTTGGACCCCTTGACTCTGATATATGAAGAATCATGACAAGTTGGGTATGATATGACCTAGAATGCACGACCCTAAGTAGATGTATGTGGTAGCCTCATGCACGATCCTTAGATGTTTTTTGTATCTTGGTTTCCCTTTAGTGGAACCAAACCCTAGAAAGAGAAAGTGGCTTCTTGAACTGAGGTATAGAGGTTATAAGTGTTTACCTTTTATGTATAGAAAGAGTGTTCCTTTGACCCTGAAGAGGTATGGTAACAAGTTCTGAGGTCTCACACCTAGTTGGTTGTCCTGTGTAGGAATCTAATGTGTTGTTCACATGGGAAAATGGTAGGAAGTATATGCCATACCTTGTACATGTTTCTTTCGTGGTTGAATAGATGAACATGTAGTTAGACTGTTGATGCATATGAAGTGAACCTAGGGTTCCTAGACCAAAGAGGGGAAGTAGTGGCACATTGGTGCACCTGATGCTCACAATGATGTTTGAGTTCTTAAGGATTTGAGTATGGCATCCCCTCATGTTTAGAGGAAAAGGAAACCCCACTTGGACTAAGATATATGTTTAATGAACTTCTCACATAGGTTGATGACATATGCATGTATGGTATTGGTCTAATGTTGAGCATAAGGAATAATATGACATACCAAGGAACTCGGGATGGCTTAGTAGGTTGTATTCTTGATAGCTTCGTGTATAAGTAGCATGATAGGGCTAAACATGCACATGATGATGTAGACTGTGGAAGTAAGGATGTTTGTGACCTTTGTTACTATCAAGAGATAGTTTTCTCCCATTCTGGGGAGGGACCCATTCGTAGGATGAGTACCAGCTTTTGTTTAGGTTTGAGTTAACCTAAAGAGGTCTCTCATAGGAGCTTTATGAGCTAAGTGGAGAGCACATAGTATAAGCACAAACCTATAGACCCATGTGTGACCATCTCTAAGGGGCATGAGGATATGTTGCCATGGAGGTAACCTGTATGGGGCTAGAACGAGGTAGGTAGGTTGCCATGATCCCTATGAAAGGAGGTAAGTTTGACCATGAGTGCCTAGAGATATGATGGAGTTTTGGGTAAGGATTCATGTTTGAGTTGTACCATGGTAGAATCCTAAGTCAATACTAAGGTCAGGTGGGGATAAGACTGATGGGAGTAGGAGTTGTCTATTCCCTAGATGCACAAGACCATAGGGTCAGGAGGTAACAACTATCTTTTCCCCAGGACCATGGGTTTGGATATTGATCACCTTCATGAGTTCATGGAACCCAAAGGGAAAATGAGGGAGGCACTCCTTGTATGCATAAGGGAAGAGGGATGACCCCAAAAGTATCGACACCCTAGAGACCTTGAGGAAAGGACTAAGGATTATGTATGAGAAATGTGAAGACCCAAGAGTGTTTGGGAACAAACTTTCATGGATGTAAACATAGATTTGAGATATTCATGGTATGGAGTCATGAGATGTGAGTTTCAACTTGGATTGGAGATGTTATGGCGATGTGTGATGCACCATCTCTACTCTTGGAATGGGAAGAGCTCTCTATTTGGACTATAGCCAAATGCTTATTTCCTCTCATTATGGGTGTGAGAGACTAGACAAAATGCGATCCATATACTAAGGATGAAGTGATATGAGTTGAAACATATCTATGATGTTTGAGGATAAAGGAAGTACCACACCTTTTAGAGAGTACGTTGAATAAATGGTTTGAAAACACGAAGAGAACAACGTAATATGAGGACGTACCTCTCTGGAAGTAGTTTGATATCTATAAGTTATAAGTTTGGGTTTGACAACCAAGGTGATGAGCTTGAAGTTTTCTTGACTCAGTTGATTTAACCCCGAGATGAGGGTGTTGGGTGGAGTATATGAAGGTTTATGTTTTCACCATCACCTAGCACGTAAGGAAGCTTATGTAGTAACATATGCTCTTAGTTGAGACGTAGCTGTCTTGTTTAGCCAGTGGATAGGCTAGAAGAGGCTGTTAGGTGAACCCTAGGTTTGTGAGACATGTATGGCTAACACCTAGATACAACCAGACCCGAGAGAAACTAGAATAGTGTTTCCAATTGAATTTCTCATATTTCTACCTCTCTAATCCATGATCGATTCTGGAAACTCTCCCAATGTCTTTGGGATATCAAAATGAACCCACACACCTACGATATCCTTTGTTTCATGAGGAATCAAAGTTTCCTCAAATCCCAGCCAGATGTTTTGACAAGGTAGACCCAAGTGTGAGGAGGGTTTCTTCTCTCTTTCTCCCTTTCTCTTTTGGCTTGTACTAGAGATTTTTAGCTCTCTTTTCTGGGATGATCTTTGACCTTGGTGTCTTCTCCTTCTTGAGGTTCTCTTATGGCCGAGAGTGGAGTATTTGGTGGAGCTTCACCAAACCTTTAGATCGTGTACTTGGAGCCTTGATCTTGGAGTTTGGAATCCTTGGTGGTGATCTTCTTTAAGGCGGGTGATATAACCCTTTACCATCTCTATTAATGCACATTATATTGCTTTCATGATGATGTATCTCTCTATAAATCATGTTATTAATATGGTGGTAAGTGATGTCATGCTCTAGAACTCATTTAATGGTGGTTATCTTTCTTGGATTGATAGAAATCTGAAACCCTAATTTCATATACCCGATTTTGGCGATTGTGGTGTAATGGTGATCTCCCTCTACCCATTTAACCTTGGTTTTTCTCACATGCATGATGTTCAAATATCTATATGTTATGAGGAGTTAGGTTATGTTTTGGGTTCCTTAAACATAGATTTACTTATCTTGCATGAAATCCATTCACGGTGGTATCATGGTGTATGACATAGGGTTTTTGGTGACCATTTTGCATAGGTTCTCTCTCCTTCATGTTGATGTTGGTCTTCCTTGACCTTGTTTTCTATTTGGTACTGAGACATCACACCTTGGGGTGTTCATGAAATCTATCTCCATGTAGTCTGTGACCCATAGTTTGTCTTGGTCGAGATGCTCCCCCTTTTTTTGGGATGGACCTAGTGTTGTTTGAGGTCGTGACACTTAGTGTTGAAGGCTATGTTGATCCCTATTTTAGATGGGTTGTTACCCTAGTTTTTGGGTTATATTCTTGCCCTTTTCTTGGATGAGACAAGACCATGAGAGAGGTCGTGACATGTGGTCTTGGGTGGCGACATGTTGCCATGGCTTGAGGTCAAGATATCTATAGGTCACAACAATTTGTAAAGGGTTGAAACCCTAACCCTAGATGGGTCGATCCACCCTAGGTGTCATGGTTGAGACACCCTAAGTGTCACAGTCACGACATAGTTTAGGTTGAGTGTTCATGACCTAGTTGTGTGGGCAGTCGAGACACCCTAAGTGTCACAGTCATGACACGGTTTAGGTTTGAGTGGTCACGCCTAGTTGCGTGGGTGGTCAAGATATGATGATGATAGATGGGTGAGAGGTATGATTGGATACATAATGATACACTTGTATGAATAATGCATAAGCCATGAAATGTGCTGATTGAATAATATCTGAACACTCTTAATCATGTTCGTTGACCCTAAATATGTTCCAATATAGTGGGAGATGGTGTACTTAGGGTTTGATGGTTGGTTGTAACTTCAAAAACCTTAACTATCCATGGGTGGAAAACCCTAACCCTAATGATGGGTGGCGTGACTTGTTTGCTTCTCTATCTTGGAATGGCTATTATGTTATGATGATTTCTCTCACTGGTTGTGAACCTCTAACCTTGCCGGATGAATGCATGCCATGCTTGGATATGCTATGGTGATGGTTGTGTATAATTGAGGCATGTGGAGATGGTAATGTGATAGATGGATTTAGGATGCTTTCTCTCTCTTGTTTATCAATTTCTAACGATGCAAGTGATATGAACTTGAATATCATATCTAGTGCATGCTATTATGAGTATGATGTGATAGGTCCTATGACTTGGTGATGGCTTTATGCCTATTGAGAGGTGATACCCTCAAAGCAATGTGATTAAGGGATTGTGATTCCATGGTGAGGTGTGA
The DNA here is from genome assembly GCA_963693085.1 of Alisma plantago-aquatica. Classification (NCBI taxonomy): domain Eukaryota; kingdom Viridiplantae; phylum Streptophyta; class Magnoliopsida; order Alismatales; family Alismataceae; genus Alisma; species Alisma plantago-aquatica. The sequence goes on along the minus strand of OY856414.1, from coordinate 81,975,922 downwards.
TATTGATAATGGTCTTGTGAATGATAGTGTGCAGATGTTATGTGGTGATAGAATGACAAGTTCACACATTATAAGTCTTATATCTTTGAAAGTTGTACCATGCCCTTATCTTTGTAGTACTTGTTATGGTTTTGTACATTATAACTTGATTGATGCTAAAAATTAATTGGAATAACCTAATGATAACCATGTGTGAGCCGGTCTTGCTGTGATATATGGAAAGATCATGTGTGAGACGATTTCCTTATTAGATATGGATGGCCATGCATGAGCCACTCCTTTTTGGGATGGCCATGCATGAGCTGATTCCCTTGTGCTATATGGATGGTCATGTGTGAGCCGGTTCATCTATTGACTATATGTCACTTGTATAAGTTGACTAATATTTCACTATAGTGTCACTCTCATTCTACCTGGGAGGTGTTAGAAAGTTCATGGAATCCAACTCTTCCATTAAACATGTGTGGTACAAATAAGGAATTAGTAGTGGTACTTTCATAAGATCAAATACAAAAATATTGGATGATGCCTTGCTTGATTTTGTATAGTTTGGTTAGTAGAAAGCACACAAGTTCTTCATATTCCTTCTTATTTTATAAAATATTCCACTACTTTGTAATAGTCATTTGAATATGCTTATCATATATGTATCTTTACGTTTGTTCTTTAGTTACTTTATATCAGTCAACAGATTGATTTGAAAACTATTTTTTTCATTTCAAAATTTTGATTTGATGGAATCTATTTGGACTTTAATTAGTTATGGTCCCAATATTTTATCCATATAATATGCCTCACTATTAATTGGGATAATTCCAATGAGTTATTTCTGGGTGATCCAAGATCCAAAATACATTAAGTCATGAATCAAATATGATACCACTCACCAATTGACTATTAAGGTAGGTAACAATTACCAAATTTATCATATGAAATTCTTAGATATATGGAAACACAACTCTTAGCAAAAAATTATCATATGAAATATATGCCATCTTTAGGACTATAGGTGCTTAATCCCATTTAGATCATCTAATCAAGTTCATATAAAGGCCAATACAATAAGATGTGCACCATACTGAGCAGACCCACATACTTATTATCACACTTTTTTAAGGTAAATGGTGCAGCACACTTGGTGTGTCAAAATTAGTCGAAAAAGGTTTTCATGTGCCTTGCAATTGGAAGGAATCTTCCACTTAGATATTATATTGAGGTTTTTATGTATATATCTGTAACAAACCCGCTTCTCAATAACCCCCAATTAAGGAAGATCAAGAGGTCAGAGGCGTTATCCCAAAAACATGATCAATAGTTTTGCAAATAATTAAAAATAATTAATAAATTCTATGAAAACTAAACTTGAAATATGGAATAAAAATTAACTTTTACATACCTTCCAAAAATAGGTACTAAGACTTCTATCCACAGTATAAATCTAACTAGCTAATCCTCCATTGAATCATTAATTTTATCTTCACAGATTCTGTTTTACTATTTGTCCAATTTTAGATGGTTCGTAAAACATCGACAAACAAAATGACGGTCAGTATATTTCTATACTGGTATGTGGGGACAAACACAACATCGAAATTAAGCTCTAATAACTTATACTTAGCAAATAGTTGATTAACGAGCCAAATTACGTTTACAATGTAACTTCTCAACCGCTTTTCCACATACCTTGAAATACCCTCTCTTAGGGTTTTGTCCTTGTGAGGGACGTAAGGCCACCTTCTCCATCCTAAGCTTGATGCCTGGGTCACCTCTCTAGGTGCCCAGTGGTCTTCCCTCCGGGGCTTGACCACTTCAGACCTTCCCTCTGGGGCTTGGTCTTGCATCATACATCAAGGATGGTATGTAGGTTCGAGATAGTCAAACTTATACTTAATTGTTATACACATAGTCACTTTATGAGATTGCAAGATTGAAACAACCAAGTAGTTTAGGTTTGATAGTAATCAAGAATCTTCACGAAAATGACGTGAAACATAATTTTGTTATTCATAATTTAATCACATACTTGTTCAGTAAATTTCACAAGCTAATAGCAATTCCAACCAAGAAAGCAATCCAAGCAAGTAGTTCATTCACACAATCAAGGATCTTGAACAGCACATGTACTCTATTTACTACACACTTTATCAAGATTCTATCTATTCGACTTGAACTTGCTTCCTAGGGATTCCTACTACTTTTTAGGGTTTCATAAGGGTTTATCTTTAACTTTCCATCATTATTACTACAAACCTTAAAAATAGTAAAACTGCATGCAAACCCTAATTACTCATTTATTCACATTAAAGACTTTTTATCATCCATTAGGCTTGGTATTAACCTAACATCACTTTTATACAAAGGATCTCGAATCACATCTCATTAAAACCCACTAACACTTACATTAGGGTTTCTAAGCCCATTAATGCACATTAACATATCAAACCCTAAAGTAAGCTATTAAACATATGGATCTCTTCTTTAGACATTAAAATGCCTTTTAATTAACAACTGGTTAATATTTCCATATATTATCCATATTACTCATCTCAATTTCATAGAATCATCAAATTAGGGTTTTTCCTCATTATAAAGCATTAAGGTTAGCAACTTTAACTACTTTTTGAGGTATGATCACATGCTTTAAATCTATTTTTAACGAATTCTATGAGTTTTTATGATTGAAACCATATATTACTTGCTCTCCTTGGATCATCCTATGGTTTTCTACAATTTTTACAAAAAAATCAGATTTCGGCCAATGGGACGCAGCCACGTCAAAATGAAATCTTTTTTTCTTGAATCATAGATGATGGTTGATTGGTTGTGTAAAGGTCGATGAGATTTTGTTAGTTTGTTGGTCCAATGGATTCTCGGCGCCCGATGAAGGTACTGGCTGGTAGGTCGACGAGATTATATCATTTTTTTAGATCAACGTATTTTCGGTGTCTGATGATTTTTATGGATTGATAAAGTTTCTACTTGTACGTGATTGATAAAGTTTTTATATGTGCTTGACCGACAACCAAGCATTGACCGACAACTTTTCTGAGCCGATGTTGATGGGAATCTTTTGTGTTAGACCGAAAAAAACTGCTAGCGAGTGGACCGATGAGTTTTTTTAGTCGTAGCCCGACGGGTTCCCAGACTGATGGGAAACCTATTTTTAGGCCACCTATAAATACCCCCTTTTATTCATACATTCATTTGGTGGAACATGATTTGTCTTTGGAGTGAATAGATGGAGAATGAGAGATATAAATAATTAAGTCTTCCTCTTGAGAACTAATTAAACAAGATAGGATAAGTGTAAAGATCAAAACTATAAATCTCAAAATCATTTTCTCTTTTGTATCTTCTTTAATGAAAGTAAACATGGGGATGGAGTACCAAGAGAATGAATTTTAAGTGATCCATAATCACCTAGATAGACATATCTACTAAATATTATGGTGACACATTATGGAATGATGGAACCCCAACATGCTAAATTAAGAAAGTAATCTATTAAAAAGGCCAAGTAAGAAATAGGAAATTCAATTGGTAAAGATAAGGAAGACTTTAGCAAACTTTTAGAGAGATAAAGTTTGCAAATCAAAATAGGGAGTAAAATCATGTCAAAATAAGATCGTATTATAGCATAAGGATGAATCCTAGAATGGTTAGGGTTCTATCTACTCAAGGGATGTCACCAGTGATTTGACCTTGAGTATTAAAATCTCTATAACGTAAAATTCTGAATCAATAACATGAGAAGAAAGTAACAGTGGTAGTAATTGTAAGACCCCTGACCTAGGTTTTGGGGTAACCCTATTTTTTTAGCCTAATTAAATTGCTTAGGACCTTTCTCTAATATTTTTATATGTAATTAGGGCTTGTGGAGAGCTTAAGTTTCAAGTTTGAGCTTGTTTGGATGATGGTTGTGCTTTGTGTGCTAGTTTTGGTGCAAATTGCAATTTATCCAAAATAGGCGGGTTATTGTGCAATTTACCACCTTTAGATTGTTTCCTCTCTTTCTTGACATCATATAAATAAGAGATAAAGAAGTGGGCACCTTGTTTGATCCTTGGTTGAGGAGTGTCACCCTTAGTGGTGATTAGGGATTCTATGAGTGTTGAGTGTCTCGACCTATGTCTATGTGGTGTGTCCTCTCGACCTAGGTCACAACCTAGGATTGGTTTGGTGGGTGTCACAGTTGAGACACTCCCTATAGATGGTAAGGGTCACAACCAAGGTGGTCTTGGGTCAAGATGGTTGTCTTCTTGTAGGATGTCTCGACCTAGGTGGTGTGGAGATCCCTTGTCTTGACCTAGTGATGATGGATGGTGTCGTCGTGACCATGGGTGGTGAACCATGGAGGGTCATTACTGTGGCTGTGTGGGAGACCAATGTGGTCAATACCCAACCTATAGTGTATAACCATGTCTTGCATGTTAGGTTTAAGTGGTTGCATGTTGGTCTTTTGAGTGGGCAAATGTCCCTTTGGTACCTTGGAGTGTTGGAACACCATCCCTTATGTTCTCTCTCATCTTCCACCTATATAACTCCTTATATCTCCATTATTGTAAACCTATCAGCCCTCCATCTTCTTCCTTATATTTTGATTGTTCTTGGAGCTTGGTGGAGCAAGGATATCTGACCTTGGAGCTCTTGGGGACCGAGCTCTTCTTGCATGTGGTGTTTGCGGTGACCATCTCATCTTCAACCTTGATAAGTATTACCTCTCCTAGATTGCATTTCTTTGATCTCATCCCTCCATCTTATTCTCTTTTCTTGTCTATAGATCATGGTTCTCCCATGGTGGTCGTTTTGGGAGAGAAACTCCTCATATATATATATATATATATATATATATATATATATATATATATATATATATATATATATATATATATATATATATATATATATATATATATATATATATATATATATATATATATATATATATATATATATATATCGTATAAAGTGAAAAAAGAATATAATAATAGGAGACAAGAAATAGCAGATTCCCTCATTCATCCTGAGTGGAAGAAAGCCATTTATTAAATATAAGCAAGCACTTGAATGAAATTTGACTTGTTTATTACGCTACCCGAAGGAAAGAAGGCAACTGAACCCACCTACTGAGCATTGTTCTCACATGAACGTAGGCTCTCTGTCTTTAACACACCAGTACCTAATGAACCAACTTCTAATGCACCTAGGATAGACAGGGAAGCTCATAAGAATACTTATGATGATGATATGGACATCAAGGGCCTCACGTTGAGCTCCATGAATCATGAGCACCAAAAATAGTATGAGAATATGGATTTTATTGAGATGATAACACCTCTCAAAAAAATGTAACAAGAACAAGCAAGTCAGGAGAGATATGATGTCTCCATGGCACTATTTAAGTGCAAGATGGAACAAGGTGATCTAGTTGGACTCCATGTACTCAATTTAATTGAGTTAATAGAAAGTATTAGAAGACTAAGATTTCATTTGGGACAGGAGTTGGCCAAAGATGTGATCCAACTATTCCTTCTAGATTCTTACAAACAATTTCCCATGAATCAAGACACGAGCAATCATATTAAGTCATCGATAGAGATACTTGGCATGTTGACAACTAGTGAGGGGTAAAAGAAAGACAATCCCAAATCCATGTTTATGACCAACAAAGGAAAGTGGAAATTCCAAGGGAAAAGGAAAAATCAAGAAAGGTTCTAAGTCTAGCCAAAATTCTTTTGCATTAAGATAAAAGGATGAGTGGGTATGGGAGGGAATTGCCACCATTTTTAGTAGGCTAGAAATTGGAAGAGAAATTGTCCTCTCTACCTTAATAGACTGAAAAACAAGAAGTAGGGGATAGATATCTCCACTTCAGGTTTGCATGTTATAGAAACAAACTAATATACTTCTTCATCATAAGTATTGAATACTGGATGTCGATCTCACATAAGCTCAAATATGCATGATCTGAAAATAAGTAGACCCTTAAATAAAGGTGAGGTGGAACTAAGCATTGAAAATGGGGAAAGAGTGGTTGCCACTACTGTAGCCTACTATTTATCTCTTCCTAGTGGGATTTTAATAAAGTTAGAGAATTTTTACCATCTATTTTTCATAAATAGAAACATTATTTCTATGTCTTGTTTGGACAAGAATGGTTTTGAATTTCCAATAAAGGATTGTCAAATTTTCCTTTCAAATATGAAATCTTTTATGGTAGTGCCCTTATGTCTTATGATACTTATATATTATATCTTGAGACACATGTATATAATATGAATATTAAGAGGTTAAAATTCAATTACTCAAACTAAATATTTCTTTGGAATTTTCATCTAGGGCATGTAAATAAGAAATGCATTTCTAGGCTCCATAAAAATGGTCAGCTTGACTCTTTTGATTTTGAATCAATAGAGACATGTGATTCTTGTTAAACAAGAAGATGAGAAAAACATCTTTCACTGGAATCAACAAGAGAGTGACTTATTAGGACACATAGATACTGATGTGTTTGTACCTTTTTTTTTAGATTTACGAGAGAACCACCCCCGCAGAAGCGCCACATTCGTGACCCCCCCAGGCGGCGTAAACTCTCGGGTCCCTGAGCGTCCCGCAAACCCAGGAACCATTTAAAGCGCACAGTTGGCCGGCCTGCGCGACGGGTAAACACTTCAGGGGCGGCCGCTGGGTATCGAACCCGGGTCCCTTCATGAGGGGGCCCGTGCCCGAACCACCTGAACCACTCCCCCCCGGCGTGTTTGTACCTTTTAGTATAAGAACTAGAGGTCGATATCAGCACTTCAACAGCTTTATTAATGGCTTCAATAAATTTGGTTATGTGTTTCTAATGAAACACAAGTTAAAATCCTTTGAACAGTTCAAGGAATTCATGAATGATGTATGAAATCAACTTGCCAAAATAATTAAATTATTTCTATCAAGTTGAGGTGGTGAGTACTTAAGTCAAAAGCTTGAGGCTCTTTTGAGAGATCTTGGTATTATATCATAGTTGATTCCACCCAGAACACCACAAATAAAGGTGTGTTAGAAAAAAAAAAGCAATTGTACCTTGTTGGATGTGGTACAATCAATGATGAATTTAGCTAATCTTCCGATTTCTTTTGGAGGACATGTGTTGCATTTACATTTAATCAAGTACCTTTAATATCTGTTGAAAATATACCATATGAGATATGGAATTGAGAACGTCCCAATATGTCTTTTGTGGAAGTTTGGGGGTGTGAAGGATATGTCAAGAAATAATTATATAGAAATCTTGGATCTAAATTAGATGATTGTTTGTTTTTTGGATACCCTAAGTAAACTAAGGTAAACTAAGGGTTAGTACTTCTATATTCCATTTGACAACGAAGTCACTTTTGCTAAAACTATTATTTTCCTAGAAAAATAATCTATTTCTAGAGGAACCAACGGGAGGAAAATAGAACTTAAAGAAGTTCAAGTCTAACAAGATAACATTGAACTTATGGAAGTCAAAAAAAGGAACAGGAGGAACCAAAAACTGTTGCGGGGTCTCCAGTTTGGATTATAACAAATGAACCTCAAACATCTAGTAGGGCACATCTTGAGCTAGAGATATATGGATTTCTCATGACAAAATAAGGCAATGTGTTATTCATTGAGGATGATGAGCCTACAACCTACAATGAATCCATTGAGGGACTAGATTTTGAGAAATGACTTGAATGCATGAGGTCTGAGATCGACTCCATCTATACCAACAAGTTATGGACCTTGGTGGATCCATATGAAGGGGTAAAACACATAGGGTGCAATTGAATCTTCAAGAGAAAGACTGAAATAGATGGTAATTTAAAAAGTCATAAAGGTATGTTTGTAGGAAAAGGATTCAAATAAGTTCAAGGTATAGATAATGATGAAACATTTTCACTAGAAATAGGCTTCAAATAAGTTCAAGGTATTGATTATGATGAAACTTTTTAACCAATTGTCATGATTAAATCTGTCATAATTAAATCTGTCATGATCACGCTTGCCATCACAGTGTGTCATGACTATAAAATCTAGAAAATGGACATTGAATCCACATTCCTTAATGGAAATCTTCATGAGGATGTGTGCATGACGCAACCCAAAGGTTTTATCTCTCCATATTGAAGCTGGAAAAATATATAAGATACAAAGTAATTCTAAGGATTGAAGCAAGCATCTTGGAGATGGAATCTTCATTTTGATGAGATATTCAAATAGATTGGCTTTATTCAAAATAAAGATTAACATTGTGTTTACAAGAAGGTTAGTGGGAGAATAATTGTATTTATCATATTGTATGTAGATGACATACCTTTGACGGGAAATGACCTACCTACTCTAACAATCAATTAAGACCTAGTTGGGTAATACCTTCTCCATGAAGGAATTTGGTGAAGCTTCCTATATACCAGGAATCAAGATCTATATAGTAGATATGCAAGGCTTCTTAGCCTAAGCCAAAGTACACACATTGACAAAGTGCTAAAGAGGTTTAGCTTGCAAGAGTCTAAGAGAGGAAACTTACCCATGTCTCATGGAATAAGTCTCTATAGAACTGATTGTTCCATCTCTTCTAAAGAGTAAGCACGCATGAATAAGATTCCATATGCCTCTAAAATTGGACCTATCATCTATGGAATGATATGTACACTTCCAGTTGTCTAGTATGCTTTGAGCATGATGAGAAGGTACCCATAAGATCTCGATGATGGTCATTGGATAGCAGTTAAGAACATCCTTACGTACTTGGGAAGAACTAAGGATTAATTTTGATTTATGGTGGTGCAAAAGAGTTGGTTGTAAATGGTTACACTAAGGCAAGCTTCCAAACCAAGGGCTACAATTATCGACCACAATTAAGATTTTTTTTTGCCTAAATGGTAGAGTTGTAAGTAGCAAGAGTTTCAACTAAGAGATAGTAGTTGATTATACAATAAAGGTGAAGTATATTATTTCATCCAATGTAGCAAAGGAAGCAGTATGGATCAAGAAGTTCATTAGTGAACTTGGGGTGGTCCCAACCATTGAAGATGCAGAAGATCTATAGTGTAATGAAAATACATCTATTCCACAAGCTAAGGAATGTAGACTGCATTTACATTCCAAACACATATCCAGGCATTACCATCTCATATGAGAGATAGTACAGTGAGGAGATGCAATGATTTGTAGAGTACCAACTGAAAGAAATGTTTTTGATCCCTTAACCAAAGAACTTCCATAACCAAAGTATTGCATTCATTTTAGATCTTATAGAATAAATTTAGGAGTGATTTGCTCGAGTGTAAGTTGGAGATTGTTGGTTAAATGCACTAAGAGTCGTCATTTGATGACTTAAAAGGGGATATTTTGTATTTGATTCAATTATTAATAAAAAGGAAATTTCACTTATTATGTATATTTCAATAATTAGATAATGAATGAACCTTATAATATCCTAAGAATGTTATGACTCGATGGCATATGGTTTAGGTTGAGGACTTTAATATGAGATCATATGTATACTTAGAGTACTCATTCTTATTATGTCCCTATTGGGTTATTATTGGATGGATAGTACATGAGTCAGTTATTATTGCGGGTAGTATAGGAAAACATAATACACAAGACTGGCATGTATCGTGAGAAAAAACTATGTCTCTTTAATCATGATACTGGATATCAATTTAGATACATGGGTACTTGTTAGAGGACAAGTTGTACTGGACAAACCCACTTGAGATTAACACATGAAACTCATGAAATAACATCTCAAAGTGACGATGGTGACTGATCCCTAGACATAAAGTCACTACATGAATTACATGTTGTTCTATGTACATTGACATTGTCCCAACATAACTATGAAATAAGGGCTGCCAGAAAGGTGATGTTTGGGTGCACTTTGACATGCGGTGATCATTTTGAGTGATTTAGATGGAATTTTTCCATCCTTTGGAGTGATATCCTAACCAATTTATAAGTGAGACTATGAAATACATGGCCATGCCTAAGTGAGTTAGTATATGACATCAAGCTCACAATATGTTAAATAGTTTTCTCTATTTTAAGGAACATACATTCAATTTTATGAGATGACATCACATGCCTTAGTTTCAATCTGAATATATGTGACAAATGTGTTATATAGTCATGGTAACATTGATCACTTTATAGGTTGAAGTTATTCTCCAACTTAGTCATATTACTTAGGTAAAATTATATGTGGTGAGACACCAATATGTGTTTGTGAGGTTTTGAACATCACTACCAACATAATTAGAAACATACCAGGTCAAACACATAAGGATACATAAGAGAATTCAAGTACACAATCAAAAATATGATTAGAATGGTTCTGAATCATAAATAGGCTGATTTAATGCCCAGTAGAGTGATGAGAATGTGCAATCGACCGATTGGATTGGATGGGTCAATGAATCAGTTGACACTGAATTTTATACTGGAATGACCTAGTCAACCAATTGAGAATCTCATATAGCCAATTGGAATTCAACAAGGAAGGTTTCAATATGAACACAAATTCAAGTTGGGATTTGGACTAACCCAGTCAGCAGATTGGGAGTCATAGTCATCCCATTAGAATTCAAGATCTGGATCATGACTGAGCCATTCGTTTGGCTGGTAATCCCAAATGGATTATTTGAAATGTAGTTTGTGTGTTTAGTAATAAGGCTATTTTAAGATTGTGATTAGGAAAGGGATTGGAATTTGGATTTCCCAAGCCCTTGGCACTCCTATATAAAGGGGGCACACCCAAAGATTAGACACAACATTTGAGATAACTTGTGAGACAAATTGGTTGTCACATTTCTCTCTTGAAGAGAGTGAGAGTAAGAGTGAGAGTGAGAGTGAGAGTGAGAGAGAGAGTGAGAGTGAGAGTGAGAGTGAGAGTGAGAGTGAGAGTGAGAGTGAGAGTGAGAGTGAGAGTGAGAGAGAGAGAGAGTTGTCCTAAGGATAGAATCCAAAGATAGAAGAAGAAAGAGAGTTCTAGGATGACTAATACGCCAACAAATCTTATTCTACTTCAACTTGGTGTCAAGGTGGTGCACCACATTCTCCCTCATATGCATGGATGAAGTCGAGACTAATGCACACATGTGGAGGCTTGAAATATTTGTTCCAAAACACAATAACATGGTGATGGGAAGAAGATAGCCTTAAAGTATATTGGTGTATGAATTGGGTTTCTTGGTAGACAATTAGGGATGAGCATCGGTCCGGGTTATACCGGGTTTTTCCTGTCCCAAACCCAAACCTACATTTTAAAGCGGGCCACGGGCCGGGTTCGGGCCCGGATAAAATTGAAAAATGTCAGCCCATACCCGTCCCATATAAGAATGCTGGGTTTCGGTCCGGATTCGGGTTTGCCCATATAACATCGAATGAGCATATTAAATTTTGCTAGATCTAACTTGTTAACATGAAAACTGAATTACTGTAAGGGCATGTTTGGTTGGAAGTAAGACCAACCCACACCATGGGTTTTAAAATAGGAAATTGAAGGGGGTGAGTTGGAACTCAATCACGCTGGTTTGTTACGATGTAACCCAAACTTGTGTAACTAGTTTGTAGTACGGTTGGTACGGTGCGGTTTAAGCAATTAAACCCTGTTTCGTGCATGGATCAGCCATGGCCTAGCTCCAACCAACAGAGAAAAATAGTTAAAAAATAAACCACTACAGAAAACTTGCTGAACGAAGCGTCGTGGCCAACTGAAGAAAATGAACCGCACCCCTTTTGGCTGCGGTTTGCTTTCCTCAAAAATCTACCTGTCGTGGAATGGCCTTATAGTTTCTTTCCATAGTACGAGTCATAACAACACAGAACCAAATGGAATTAGTTGGTAAACACGGTGAGTTGGAAAACGTATTCTATAACTCAATGAAACCAAACGATCCCTAAATGTATTTTGTGATAAACCTTCAAAAGAATGTATATACACTATATTGAAAGAGTAACAAATCATTTTCTGGTACATGTGAATATATGAGAAGTAAAAAATCAATGGAGTCCACAATGTTGTGCCTTTTTGCCTCCTCATACTATATGTATATACAATGAAATGGGTTTTGGAAGGGCAAAAGATCATTTGTCTCCTACATGTGGGCATATGAGTAAAAAAATGAGCATAATCTATGATGCACTAAGCAAAAGATCATTCGTCTCCTATATGTGGACACAATGAGATCAAAATAAAGAAATCAAGTATGTCTATTCATGTCAATGATGGTTATCTTACTAGTATGAATTCATTAATTATGTTGATTGATTGCATAGTATCCATGTTGCCATTGGTTAGGTACATACTACATATTGCATCAAGAAATGTGTATGTTTTTCTTTCAAGACAAAGATAGATGTATAGGTATATAATGTACATAAAATATAATCTGGCCATTCGAGTTTTCGGGCCTGGGTTTACCTCTGCCCGTACCCGGCCCAAATAAAATATGGGTTTAAATTTTAGGCCCGGGCCACCCATATTGTAAACTGGGTTCGGGTCTGGATCGGGCCGGCCCAGCCCGATGCTCATCCCTATAGACAATCTATATTTCTTGGAGGTCTGTTCATATCTATATGTGAAGATTTGAGTTCTTCACTAACAAATATGTGTCTAGTTGTTGAACAACTAGTGTGTCCATATGTATAGTCTCTATTCTTTCTATGTCTTTTGTTCATAAAATTCTATAGCTATGACCGATCTGACAGCTACGCTAAAATGTGAAGGAGTTTTATTATTCCATTGCCCCCCTTCCCAAAAACCCCTACAGATGGTACATACTATTTTTTTATTTTTGCACATGTAGACCCCATTGGGAATTCACTTTTTTGTAGTTTCATGATGCTTTTATGTAAATTCTTAGGTGGTGATTATTATGGTTTTTACGACTGTATATTATTTTCTTAATGGATATTTTCATAAAATTGTTACATAAATCACAGTTTTATGCACATTTTAATATGTCATGTTTGAGCTTGACTAAATCTATTTCATTAAAAAATCACAACTCATGTAACTTCTAGTATCTTATTCTATTGGAAATTTAGTTCACATTCATCATTTTATTTATGTTTTCTTTTTCATTAGTATTTTCATAATAATATTCACTTGAAACTTTATTGCATTGCTTGTGTAATTCTATAGGGCATACTGACATTTTTGTTTATTTGATTTCTATTTTCTAACTCATATTTGAGGTGTAGCTTATAGAGAATTAAGGTTATATTATATTCATATTTAGGAGTAGAGGACTTGATAGAACTAGACTCTTTTAAAATTTTGACTTGGACTAAGACTGTCCAGTGCTACCCTCAATGATTTTAGTTTTCTAATGTACTTTGTATGTGGTATCTTTTGCCTTGGTAGCTCTTATATACACTGATCGTTAGATGGTAAGTCTTCCAATGTGAATATTTTATTTAAATATTTTATCCTTCAAACATAAATATGATCAAGACAATTAATCGAATAAGCTAAAAAAGATGTTCTTGGGGTTCTAATGATTTATTGAATTACTAATACAAAGACAATGCCCCAAAACCCTATATTGACACCATCTTTTAAGCACCTCATTTTCAAGAAGTTATTCTTTTGAGGAATTCGAAAAATAAGACCCAAACATTTTTTAAAATTATTGACACATGAATCTGTAATTGACTCATAAATTATGAATAATCACGATCCATATGTCAAGGCCACATGACAAACACAACGACCAAACAAAGTTCCAATTGAGATATACAACATCAACCACTAACAATCTAGGGAAAACATTGGGTGAAATATTTTGTGATATAAAATACTATTCAAGGTGGAGTTCAATTACATCCATGGGCCATATGTCATTTCCTAATCAGCATACAAGTAAACATCACAATATACATGGCCATTTACTATTCAATGTGTGCTAAAAAGTAAATGTATATCCAAAGCAACCAATTATCAAAGCCAACAACTGACTCTTACATAGAAATAAACTTATATACAACATAAATTGGGCTCTACAAAAAGCAAAGGTAACTACAAACAACCCTGACCAAGACTTGGGTGCATATGAATGGTTCTATCAAGTTGCACATCTTGAATCCCACTAACATTTGTAGTCCTCTACTACTGTTGGTGTTATAACCCCATTTTTCTAAATCATGTAATGAGATTTGTAAATCTCCATTTAAAAGATAAATGAAGTCAATGGTTGATTTAATGGTTTGATTTGAATCAAATTCGTGTATAATAGCCTTGTATGTTTTCTTAATGGGCCTTATTGGCTTTTGAGCCCAATTGAAAGAAAAAGAAAAAGAAAAGGAAAAAGAATCCAATTGTATAAAGGAATAAACAAGAAAATAGATAAAAGAAGAATAATAGACTAAGGAATATTTTTCAAAATGAAATTTCGAGATATTAAGGTTCCTTGAGGTTCAAGGAACTCAGGATAATAATATAAAGGCAAGGGAAAGAGAAAATATGTGGAAATATGAATAATTAAGTGTTAACTTGGAACTGAAGAAAAGGACTCGTTTTCTTTAGATAATAATCCCAATTTTTGCAGGATGAAATATAAAAGCATAAATGAGATTCCCTCAAAATTTGAGATAAAAAGGAGTTTTATTTTGGGAGTTATTACTTTTTCAAGTTATCCTCAAATATGGAATTAATTGGGAAAAAGGAAAATCTTTCCTTTCTTTTTGGTTGAGCGCGTGTAATGTGGGTTGTTGGATCTTGATCCAACAGGCACCACTCATCGTCTAGTCCCAACGGGACACGGAATGTATCCAGTTACAGGGGAATTTTCCCCTTCGTTTTCCAATCGATCCAGCACATGTGCGCACTTGGAAAGGATTCCAATGTGTTCGGGAGAGAGAAAGGAAGCTTCTCGACCCTATGATGATAGGCTCCCATCGAGTGTATGTGAAAATCCCAATTGGGCTAAAGGGAAGTTGGTGGTGGGGTTGAGAAAACCCTAAAGTATCCCCCTACGTCCTATATAAAGGACCCCTCCTGGTTGCTCTCACCAACACGACCCTGGACGGGTGCTCCCTAAGTCTCAAAACCCTCTCCCTTGCTCGATTGCGTTCTCTCCGGTGAGGGCTCCACTTCACGTTGTCGTGGCTCGAGCAGCAAAGAAGGAAGGAGATGACGTACAACCGTCGTTCGACCAGGGATCACCGTGGTCCTGCGCGAGGATCTAACGGTGCTAAGGGCGGCCGGTTAAGTTAAGTCGCTCACGACGCAGAGCGTTAGATCAAGATCTGACGATCGACAACAAGCAACAGCGCACGCAATCGGGTTAGTGGGGACGATCAACTTGGAGCATCAAATCAAGACGCGGACCAGCGACACATTGATCGTGCGGTCGACGAAATTCGGTAAATAGCTCTCTCTAGTCGAATTTCCAGTAAAATGCATTTTCTTGGAAAAATCATATCTAATGGTAGGAAACTCCAATGGAAAAACTTTATATATGAAAGTTGCATCAAAAAATATGAGGAAAGATATAAAAATGGTTTGATAACCTAATTATATCCCGTTTTACAAAAGTACCTTAATTTGATGGGAAAAGGTGTTAAAAAGTAATTAGAAACCCTAATTGAATATAAAGGGTGAATCTTTGTGGATTAATAGGTTGATTTGAGAAGTATTAACCTGTTGCATATTAAAATAGGGTTTTCATCCATTTTGAATGCAAAGTTGACTAATTTAGGGTTTTAACCAATATATGAAGAATAATATATATGGAAACCCTAATTTAGGGTAAAAGAACAGAAAAACCTTGTTGATTTCAAATTATGGAAAAGGGTTGCTAAATAATTATCCTAAGTCTGTTAGGAATATTAAAATGATAAATTGAAAGGTTTTAGGTAGTTTTGATGAACTAGGGTTCATAATGTTAAAAGTGGAGATAAAACCCTAAAATTGGAATAGAAATCCTAAGAAATAAGATGAGTTTGGATAAATAATGATAAAAGGAAGTTTATATGTTTATTTTAGGATTTCTGTTCATCTTTGCTTACTTGGTTGGGTTTTCCTGCTTAATTGATTATGTCACCAAAACTATCGTTACAGGTATGTGGTTACGCTTATGACTATTCCAAATTAGTTTTCTGAGGATTTTATCGATGTTTCCATCGTGGCTTGAATTAAACTATTGGATGAATTTAATTCATGCAAAATATAATGTGGATATGACTATCACCTAAGATATGTACCTACTAACTCAGATCCTAGTCCCCTCTGTAGCTTGATAGATTGACCTAGTACATGGCTACCTATGGGGTAGGTCCATCAGGTCATTGAATGACTTAATACATGGCTACCAATGGGGTAGGACCATCAAGTCACCATGAGTCAGGGATTGGACTACCTTTGGGTGGGGCCATGCGACTCCATAACCATAAGTATTGGATACATGTAAGGTAGGACAATGGGGGTAAGGATCTACCATATGAGAGAGGTAGTATCCATGTCCACTACAGCCACAACACAAAGATAGGGGATAGGTAAGGATTGAGTAGTAATGCTTAAAATGTAATCTTGTATGTTAAATGATAATTGGTTGATTACATTGCTATCATAGTTGCACAATTGTGTAATCCCCCACATACCAGCTTTATGCTGACCGCGTATTTATTTGTCGGCGTTTTAGGTACAAACCCCAAAAGGACAAATAGTAAATTATCACGTTGTGAACAAGTGAATTAAATTTCAAGGAGGATTAGTTAGAGTAGAACTCATATGTGGATAGAAGTGTAGAAATCCAATTTTTTCAAAGGTATGCAAAATTTTATTTATTACAACTTTTCAGTATATTCTGGTAAAGTTTGATAATTATTAATGTTTATTTGTCGAACCTTGATCTAGAAATTAGAATAACGGCTCTGACCTCCTGGTCTCCATTAATTGGGGGCTACTGGAAGGCAGGGTCATTATAGTTGGGTATGATGTTATATTGACTGGTGACTCAAACGAGATGACTAATATTGAGAATCTTTAAAAACTCATATGAGACTTATAAACCTAGAGTTTGAATTGAATGCCTACAAGTATATAGAATGTGATATCTTTTATTAGAGTTGTGCAAGTAAGTACATAAAGGTACCTAGATAGGTAGGTTCTAGCACTATAATCTATTTAGGAGCAATTATAAAGAAAGAGGTCAATTTGAACAATACTTATGGGTATGATAGCTAATTTGGAAATAATATATAAAAGGCTAAATTATCTAATAGGGTTCTACTTGGATGATTATTCATAGTTTACCTTTTTTCTTGATTGTATTGGGATTCACTCACCATGCTACATCTAAAGGATCAAGTCCAATTGGCCAAATGTAAGGTCTTATATTATAGATACCACCAAGACCACACTACCTTTGTAAGTGAAAGGTATATGTAAAGTCTAAATGACATATGTCCTAAAGACATGGTCTATACTTTACTACTTAGAATCAAACATCACTCCAAACAATAAATGATGGCTAGTTATGTGAAGCATCAAAATGCCTAATTTTAGAAGACATGGTGAATATTATTTAGTACCACACTACCCAAAGCACAACAAAGTAGGATTTTTAAACAAGAGTTGTGCGCTCATCCCTCATACCCAGTGAGGTTCACACATCTATATGATTTTATTAAATTTGAAGTTGGCCACACCAAATCTGGATCCTTACTCTCCCACATAAGTTCTCAAATTTATGATTTTGGGAGCCTTATCATGACTCTTGGGATTTCTACAATAGAAATTTTTACCCTTTTCTAAACCCAAATGATTAGGAAATTTTTGTAATACTTACGACATGATATAGAGTTTCTCTTGAATATTAGTCCATATTACTCATCTTTCCATCCACATAACACGCTAGACAACAAGATAGGCACATAAGCCATTTTAGGAATATCATAGAAGAAGCCCATTTTCATGTATACTTTAGCTAATAGAGCCATATGATGCAATCCATGTAACTCAATTAATGCTTCATAAAACACTATGATCCAAAATAGTAACATTAACTAGTAAAACCATCATTTAACCAAAGGCTCAAGTTAGGCCACTTGGTCCCATTGCCATATTCAACAATGTTGGCCATTTTCCTCACATGTAATCCCATGTCAGTACTATCTCAATAATCATCACTACCTTCATAAATCTTACATTCTACTGATATTTAATCATCTTATCAAGTTCAATGAAAAATATGAACATTTAGGTTTAATCTAGCTTGAATGAGAAGTGAATGCCTAAAATTAGCATAGACCAACAAAAATAATAGTTCCTATAGGAAATGGCTCAATATTGGTGTTGATTTCAAATGATCTAGGTAATGATTAAGTATTAGAAGCAACACTATATTTTCATATTTCATCTGTGTATCCCCTAAATAAACTACAATCCCTCATTTTGCCCTAAGCATAATATTTTCACATCAATTCCTTTAGTATATAATTTAATCATGATTAATATATAATAGGGGTGCAATCACTCACGTACAACACAAATAGGTGAAATTTATTGTATACTATAAATTTACCCAAGACCTTCCAGTAATAATTTCCACAAATGACCATCTAACAATAATCTCAATTTGGGACAAAGAAGAACAAAATTCAAAAAAGAAGAGAGAAATCAAGGTCTATTTTGGACGTTCAGTTAATTGCGTAAAAATTAAACATACCAGCGATATAGAGAGAACTAGATGGATGAAATGAGACCCAATCAAATATCTATCAAAATATGAACTACAAGTAGGATTCTTGGTAGAATTGTATGAAATCCATCAAAATGCTACTAAATTTTATTAATATTTTAAAAAAATCAAACATCAAAAAATGTTCTTATAAGTGTTTAGGAGCATATTTAGTTCATTTTAGGTGCTTGTCTTTGTTTGTGATTTACTTTCTCTTTTCATTGACTATTCTAAAAGGTCAGACAACTTTTGAAAGGTTAGTCGATCTTTCCCAATCCTTATAAGAGACCCACCACTAGTGACTTTATGGGTCATGAAATGCCTTTAAAGGGAGGCCAAAGCAAACATGTTTAATGTTCCAACCAACTTACCTACAAGGTCGATTGACCTTTTGGGATTTGGGCCAATTACCTACAACAACGAACTCCTTCAGTCACTAGAAATCCCGATGAATCACCCTCTCTATGAACATTCTCTAGTTACAGTGACCACCTATGGTTGGTCATCAAATGAAAAGGTCAATCGACCATATGACATGCATGCCAAAATATTGACCTACCTTCCTCATTGATATAACCAACACACTAGACCTATATCTAGAGTCTCAACCTCACTAGGTTTCATGACAACCACATCCATCTTCATATGTCAAGAACATTCTGGTTGTAATTAGTTTTACACAGTCACACATTTTTAGCAAATAAAGAAAAAAATCACCCCCAAAATCCTAATTCACTTGAATCTTGAGTTTTATATCACCAAACTCCAAACGAAGTTTAATGTGTATAGCATAAGAAAAATAAGGGAAAATTAAGCTAATACTATGAGTAAGCATGCGAAAATCTCATCATTAAATAGTAAAAGATAACTAAAGACTAAGTTGGATTCAAGATATTAAAAACCACCCCTCTTTTTAGAATTTTGTTCTGATGTCCTAGAGAAGAGTAGGATAATGGTGGTGCATCTCCTCCTCGAGTTCCTAAGTTTCCTCGTCTACACCGTGATGGTGCCACAACAAATTCACTATGCTTCCTCAACTTATGGATCCTCCTATCCAGAATTTCTACTAGTCCTTCTTTATAGGAGACATCTTCTACTAACTGGGAACTTAGGATGTCTTTTACCGTGTTAGGAAGGTGGCATATAATTTGTAATTATTGCCTGCACCGGATAGGCTAAATAATAATCTCTCATGTCTCCACATTTTGGAAATATTGCCAACTATAACGCCTGGGCCCACCGCCCAAGGATCTAGTAGAGTTTTAGGAATGACGACTGGCCCCACATACCACCACTAGCCTTAACTGCACGCATTATCATCACTCACATGCAAGTCAGGATCAACTTCCTGACTGGTCACTCATCCTAGTACTACTCCAAACTGAGCACACTTAACTATGGAGTTCTTTAGTGATGGACTCCCGGAAAAGGAGGTGCACCTTGGTGATATGGGTAGTCCAAACATTCTTTTTAAGATCATGTTAATTGAGGCTTCAAATCATGGGATGTTATACCAACTTACACTTTTTATAGTTGTTAGTGTAACAGTTTTACCTATCATGTGTGTTTATTTGGGTTGATTCACGTTGGTTTGGATCTTACGCACCCGTGCATCGAGAGTCCATAAAAGTCTGGTTCTACCTGACTTTTATGATATGGATTAATTCCACATGAATGAATTCCATGCAGAAGGCAAAAAGTCTTGCACTTCTCTCACCACTCTCTCCAACAACAATTAATGCTAATTTGATTTCTTTTTTGTAACTCCTCTGTCCAGCCACATTCTACCCCATCAGCGTTCGCGCATAAGTACAGTACATCCGATTCACAGCAACAAGCCTCACTGCAGTGCGCTGCCCAAGTATTGTACCTGGTTTCAACTTCCTCTGTATTTTTCCTTCTCCTTACCAAACTCTACCACAACACCTCCGCTGACCCCATTCTCCGCCACATATGTGCCTTCGCCCAGTCAGTCCACAACCATGGCACTCTATGTAACGCACTGTACCTGGTTCCAACTTCTCTCATATTGTACGTCCAGTACTTTATATTATGTATGTCTCGTATTGTACGTTCCCATACTGTGCATCTCATACTATATATCCAATACTTTATGTCTCGTACTACATTATGTACGTCTTGTACTATGACATGTATTGTACGTCATGTACTATACTCAAAATGAAATCAAAGATTTTTGTACAAAATCAAACGGTTAGTATTGTATTTTTGCACACAATGATATTATTAGTAGTATACTTCTTGTATGTAATTTTATACAATGTGAAATAAATTACAAATAAAAGGTATCAGCAAATGTACATACAGTACGTGCGTATTTGAGAAAAAATATGGACCATAAAAAATTTGGAGGCAATAGATCTTTTTAAAAAATAGAGGGAATTAAAAAATAAATAAAAAATAAAATCTAAGATTTTCGTAATCTATGGTGGACTACGATATCACAAGTGTAATTTCTTCAGAAATAGATAGAATATCTACTATTTGCATGAGATTTGCATGGTTGTTGCATGAGCAATTATATAAATAGTCTGTTGCAGGTGGAGCATTGTGCCACACATTAAATATTGTATTTTTTCAACTTCCGAGTAGACCAGTGGGTATGTAACTGACTGTGGGTAGAATTTTTCCTTTTTTATAATATGTTGGATTATTTCATACCAAGCAATTGTTCTAGAGAAATGCCACATGTCCACTATAACACAATTCTATTGGATCCTACTAAGTTTCTATAAGACACATCCTATAGAATGGGCGGCGCACTAGGAGGCACAAATTAGTGTTTATATTACAAATTTTTGTTTATCTAAAACGATATAAATGATGAAAATGGATGTAGGGAATAATTGGATAAAACATCTATCATCTTAGTTATAAATATCACCCTAACTTGAGTTGCATTTTTTTTATTTGTTTTATTTCCCATCCAACAAGACTTACATTTCTCAAGATGTGTGTGTGTGAGAGAGAGAGAGAGAGATAGAGATATATTTAGAAATGAACCACATATATTTGGAAAGATAGACACAAAAGAAAAGATAATGATAACTTCAAAAGAAGAAAGTAGTCATAAAACTTTATGATGTGAAAAACGATGATATACCAAGGCAAGCTACCGGAATATGCCTATTGGAAATAGCCTTTTCCTAGATAGGCAAACAAGCAAAGCGATTGCCCATAAAACAGAACCTGACCTTTAATAAAAATATCAATCATGGGATCCGGGTTTTTTTTCTTTCATCCCACCTCCTTCCTCCTTTGAAATAAAAGCCGGCATGCACTTTAGAAAAAGTGAGGGGGGGAATTGCTGAGGTGCAGAAATGTTTTGTGGGGTTACCTAACATGACAGTTTTAAGGATCCGATGGGGGTATGAGGGTGAGGTTGGAAACCGTGGTTTGCTTGTAAAACATTAGGGGGCTGAATTGCTATAGCCATTAGAGGGCTTAAAAAGGACTAGTAAAACGTGGGAACGCATGATGCAGAATCGAACGAAAGTAATAAACAAATGAGCTCGTATCCATTGATTCAGTCACTTGGGTTTGATTTGTTAATTTTGTCGTTGATTGAGAGCTGGAAATGAATTCTCTACCCACCCATCAATAAATCTAGCTAGCTAGCTTGCTGCTATCATTCTGTGTTTTTTTTTTCCCACCTCTAGTGTTGGCCGCGGTGGTGGTTGACGACGATAAATAATACATGAGAGGGGAGAGAGTGGAGAGGAGGAGGAAGAAGAAGAAGAAGAGGCGCTGCTTTGAGGGTGGTGTTGGGGATGAGCTGTCGGTCATCAGTATTAGATGCTTTATCTGACGCACCTCACCTGCACTGTCTGGTGGTGGCATGAGGTGAGCTGAGCTGAGACCTCACACACACCCACCTGCTGGACGGTGCCCATATTACCTGGGGGTGTGACAGTAGTGTGCAGGCAGCTCAGCTCACTCAGACCCAGGCAGACTCGGCCAGCCAACCCTTTCCTATCCTTGCCTCCAGAGCTTGCAGTTGGAAGCACTGGGCAATGGCAGGTTGGAGTACTTGTACGTTGGAGGTGAAGTATAGGAGCTGAGTAGTGGTAGAAGTAGAAGAAGGGTAGCAGAAGATAACTGAAGACGCAGTAATCCCAGGAGGAGCTGTAATTCACATTCACATAGGTGATGGTCGGTGATGAGGGACTAGTTTTTCAGGTTGATGATGTCATGTATTGACTAAAATTTGAAGACATTATTCAGAATCAATAAATCAACCTATCGGTTAAATAAATACACATGCAATTTACGGACCAACATGGTATCACTATGAACATGACATAATATCAGATTCCAATGTACCAAACTTTGCCGGTTTTTACTGTTACCACGGATGACTGATCGGGTAAAGAAAATTCCCCTATCTGCATCAATGAGAAGAGGACCACATGCGTGTATCAACAGTTAGGATAGATAGGGTGTGGGGGAGAGAAAGCGAAACCGAAGCGGCGGGGCTGGTTGTTGGTGCTATTGTTTTCCTCATTACGGCGAGTCTTGGCCGTTTGTTTTATCACTCTTGTCTCTACATATTTAAAGAGGGTTTTTACCCTGATTGGTAATCCAGGGTGTGGAGAGAGAGAGAGAGAGAGAGAGAGATCCGAGTGAAAGGGAGTGAGCTATAGAGCGAGTTTTATGACTTTGGTGTGTGTATGAATGAAACTGGGAGCTGGGGTCACCGGCACTGAGTAAGAGAGAGAAAGCTAGAACTTATCATTCCCCTCGAGGACCCACGAGTGGGCTCCTGCTGTCTCCTCTCTCTCTCTTCCCAGCTAAGTTGCCCATGGCGGAGAAAATAGCTATAGCTATAGCTACCTAGCTGCTATTCGCTATAGCTTCCCTATTCCCATCCCTAAACCCAGCAGTGTCTCCAGCTAGCTACACAGAAGCAGCCCTGATTCCCGATTGTTCTCGTCCTTGGCTCTCTATCTCTCTCTATCACCATCTCTCTCTCTCTCACTTGTATGCCTGATTCAATTCTAGGGTTGCTTGCTTGGGCCCTCAAAGTGAAACTCAAAACTGATCAAACCCCCCATACCCCGCAGGCAGCTTGAACAAGCGGCAGCTGCCGCAATCCTCGGCATCACAACCTCAGTTTCTCTATGAGCTGGCGGGCTAGCTAACCTGCTGTCTCTTTCTCGCTTCTCCCTCTTGTTTGTTTTCCCTGTTCTTCTCCAATGGAACAACTTATGGCGTTCTAGTTAGGTACTTTGTTTCCAAACCTTCTTCCCCAGCCAGCCACATCTTGGGCCTCCCTCCCCTGGTCCTCCTCTCCTTCATCCCCCACTGCATCCATCAAAACCTATCTCTTACTGTCTTCTCTCTCTTCTTCTGCTTGCTATCTGTATTGTTTAATTGCAGACAGGCAGAAGCAAGCTAGAGCAAGGAGAGAGAAGAGAGGGCCAGGACAAGGGTCAATCCAAGCCCCACGCTATCTGTTGTTACCCATCCCCTCTTCCAGTCGTCCTCCCACCCCTTGTTCTAACTCGGAAGAGTGAGAAGCAAGTTTGGAGCCTGCCTGGAAGTGTTTTGTACTTGCACGTGGAGTTTACCCAGTTTTCTGAAACCCTAAACCTCTATGATCACGAACCATCTGCTTCCCTTCCTCCAATTCGTCTTTCCCTATCCTTTTCCTCGGCCTGCTCTTCTTTAACTGGAATCGCAAGAAAGAAAGAGTGTCTGCAGTCAGTCCCGCCAAAGAGGTGGGTTAAGATGGACAGTTGATCATCAGAAAAGAGGGAGAAGAATTTGCAGAAAGAAAGTCTTTCCTATCTTTCCCAGCGAATTCACAAGGTTTATGGAGAGCACGGATCAAGTGAGGGGTGGTGGAGGTCTCCCATCAAACAGCAGCAGCAGCAACAGTAGCCGGAGTAACTCCGACCACCACCACCATTATCAACATCAGCAACAACAGCAGCAGCAGCACCATCACCAACAGCAGCAGAACCAGAAGCACGCTACCAGTGGCGGCGGCCCATCGGGGCTACGGTTAGTCGCTTTCGACCAGGGACGACCAGGAGGTCCCCCAATCGGCCCGTCGTCCGTCACTTCACCCCACGGCACATCCGCCGGACCGTTCATGGGCTCCATCCTCCACCACGCACTCCACCACCCCACACACAACCCGCACGCACACCAACACCAGAGCCTCGATGCCTCGCTCGCAATCTCCACAGCACCACCCAAGCAGCAGCCCGACCCGTCCCCGGCTCCTCCATCATCAGCAGGCAACAAGAAGCCGTCCCAGCTCGCCATTGTCGCGGCCTCTGGTGCCGTAACAACCGCCGTGGCCGCACCACCAGCGCCCAAACGCTCCTCCAAGGACCGCCACACGAAAGTCGACGGCCGAGGTCGACGCATACGCATGCCGGCCATGTGTGCCGCTCGTGTGTTCCAACTGACCCGGGAACTCGGCCACAAATCCGACGGAGAGACGATCGAGTGGCTGTTGCAGCAGGCCGAACCCGCAATCATCTCCGCCACGGGGACGGGTACGATACCAGCAAACTTCTCGACGCTCAACGTCTCTATACGGAGCAGTGGGTCAACGCTCTCCGCGCCGCCGTCAAAGTCGGCACCGCACTCGTTCCATAGCGCGTTAGCGATGGCTGCGGCCGCCGCGGCGCATCATCATCATCAGGTACAGCAGCAGCATGGGAGGGGGCCGGGTGGGTATGATGTGGATGTTAATGGGCCGGATTCTGTGGCGGGGTTCCCGCACGCCGCTGCTATGCTGGGATTCCAAACGCAGCAGCAGCATTTTGTTCATCATGCCGGGATGCATTCGCCGGGCGGACATCATATGGGGGATGGGATTCATGGGAATGCTGGGACTCCGCCTTCTGGAGGAGGAGGAGGAGGGGAGGATTCGTCGGGTGCTGATTTGTATATGAGGAAACGGTTTAGAGAAGACTTGTTTAAGGACGACAGCCAGCAGCATTCGCAGGACGGTGGTGGTGCGGGTTCGGGTGCTTCGTCTCCGCCTTCGTCCAACAAGTCCCCCCGAGGAGGAGGAGGAACGAGCGTTCAGAGGCAACAACAGCAGCAGCAGCCATCTTCAGCCGCCGGAGCCACGTCAGGACTCATCAATCCGTCCAACGTCGTCCCAGCGCCGGCAATGTGGGCCGTTGCAGCTGGACCAGGCACCAACGCTCCAGGAGGAGCATTCTGGATGCTACCAGTAACAGCGGGCTCCAACGCGCCAACAGTAGCAGCGGCGGCAGCTGCCCCGTCGGATCAACAGCAAATCTGGACTTTCCCGACGGCAGCCGGGCAGTACCGTACGAGTCCAATTGCGACGGCTTCGGGAAGCACCATACAGGCGCCACTGCACTTCATGTCGAGGATTAACATCCCCGGTGCGTTGGAGTTCCAGGCGGCTGCAGGTGGTCGAGGGCCACTCAGTGCCGTGCCGCTGAGCTCAATGCTCGTTCAGCAACCTTCAGGTGCGGGAGCAGCGCAGCACCTTGGGCTCGGGATGGCCGAGACGAATTTGGGAATGCTGGCGGCGCTCAATGCGTATAACCGGAGTGGGTTGAATATGAGCTCGGAGCAGGGTCAGCAGCAAGGAATGGAAGGGCGCGGACAGGTCCAATCCGGCCAGCAGCAGCAGCAACAGCGTGGGGCGGATAGCGAAGACGACCATCAAACGAATTCGCAGTAGAATGAATTGAAGAAGAATCACTGATTGATGATAGATACAATTTCGACAAACATCAATGGCCGCCCTGCAGCAACTGCATTTCACTGCTGCTGTACCTCCTCCATCGATCTTCGATCAACCACCACGGCGAGCGAAACACGCACTCAGATTGCGAGGAGAGCGACTGGAAGCTGACAATGGCCACTGCATTCAGTGGGCATTCATCAAAAATCTGGATTTCCATTGTTTTTCTTTCCTCGACCCCTTTTTCCAGTTTTTATTCCTCCCTCACTCAGCATTTTTAGTTTCCAAACAGAGAGCTTTGATCTTGAGTTGATTGCTCAAAAAAACTGACGTACGTCTCCCGTAAAAAAAAAACCATGTGTTTTGTTCGTACGTACGTACTCTCCAATAACCCTTCTCCCATCCTCATCATCCCTCATCGTATTTCCTGTTGAAATTCTCTTCTGCTTTTTTCTTGCTTTGCTTGGTTACCTTTCCAAATTCTCTTCCCTCTTCCCTTTGATTATTTCCTTTTCCCTCCCTCCCTCTCTATTCTGTTCTGTACGTGTTGATGATTTGAATGAGATTGTTTGTTCAGTAGTGGGAACCTGAAAGAAAGGAGAAAAGAGAATAGAGAACCTCTTGGTTGTACATGTGAGTTTTGATCACAACGCTGATATTAATTTCCTGTTTCATCTGAATAACAAATTAAAAAATGATTGGAATTGAATTTCCTGTTTCACTTTCATCTGAATAACAAATTTGTAATTGTATAATTGCTTCAGTGACAAATTCAAACTGTTGACGAGCATGTCAGAGCTCTCGATGGGGACCATAGATACAAATAAAACACATACATATATTATAAATAACTAAGCGCCACTGGATCTATAATTCTTTCTGACAAGAGGACGTGGTTTCTGAAATTTTTCATCTTGTTGTAAGACAAACAAATAGCTACGGATTTCCTTTCCACGGTGGAGACATCTGTTTTTATTCAGAATAAAATAAGACACGAGTTGGCTCCTCAATATATATAATTCTCAACAGTGCGCCTCTGGTAAGCCAAAGGAGATTTTCTCTAGGTAGGACGAGTAGCTTTTCAAGGTATTCAGAAGAATTACTTAAATGAAACAGGGATTTTTATTGATTATTAGGAGCTGAAAAGCATCAGAGCCAGCAGCAGCACCCATCACTATCTCTAGTGATTGCATCGGCATCCTCCGTCTCTTTTTCAGGACTTGGTTATGTTTTTCACTATCTCTCCACGGATCTCGATGCAGGCAGGAGAAAGAAAGCAGCCACAACAACAGTTGCACGACACATTTCCCTAGGACAGGAGAGAGCTGACCCAACTATAGTGTCACTGCCTCTGTCTTACCTGTCAACTTCTACAGTCACTTTTTTTTTCTTTCATATATATAATCTTTTCTGAAACCCACATATCCTCTCGGTATTCCAAAATTAGGCAGACATCCTCATCTCCTGCCTTAAACAAGGCTGCCTACCTTCTGTTTTCCCCCCACAAATCACTCCCTGTCTCCTCCCTAGGGATTTGCTTACATTGAGAGGATCGACTATGACACCCACCCCAATTTGGAATAAATTACTTGGAATTGGAACTTGTACGTTAGTTTAATTTTACTATTAAAGAAATATTTTATCTGGATGTACACGCCAATAACAGAGTTGAGGGTTGAGAAGAAACAGAGTAGGGGCTGACGCCTCACAGTCATGGTCCTACACCTCCTTCCCATGTCTCAATCCAACAGGTACTTGGCCTCTGACGATGTACATGTGGACGCACCTACTTGTTTTGAAATGAAGATCGAAGAGCGTGGTTGTATCTACTAGTCCCTGCTACTGCTGCCTATCGGATGCAGACAGTACTGCCACTATCTTGCTGTGGACGCGCGCGGCGTGTGACTACAGACTACAAACCTATCTACAACAACCGCCGGCCGAATGAATGGAGACGGGACCAACCCATTCGTCCCTTGTGCCTGATTTGATTTGATGCCTGGCAATGCTCGTTTCCTTTTCTTTCTCCTTCTGCCGGATGCGGTGTTCCTGAGCTGATTATGGACAAGAGGGGGGAGGGAGATAGATGATTAGATTCCTGTTTCCATAAACCCGTCCTTCCGTCCCTCTTGTGAGTGTGCTTTACAGTGAAGACCACCAACTCACTGGCTGGCTAATATACCAAAGTGTTTCATTAAGGCCAATCACGACGCGGTTGGAGATATGGATAGAAAATCATTCATGTTGTCTGATAAAAAAAAAAGGACGATGCTTTTGGTGGGAAACTGTTTTGGGTTTTCTCACGATAAAGTCAAACGAACTTCACAAGTTTTTTAGAAAAGCTAGCAAAAGGAATTTGTTTGCGGCCACTCGCCACCGTCGGTTATGTACAAATCACACTACCACCGCCCAAACAATTGTTTTTCTTTTTGTGTTTCTGATGAGAATGGATGATATGCCATTGTTAGGCGTTTATTGAGGACATACAGGGGACGGCCGCCTTGGGAATAATGAATGTCTTTTTTTTTTTTTAGAGAACAATTGTATGTCCTTCTTTATTTCTTTTTAAATGTGGGGGAGGGGGTAGGTTGCATTCAGTTGTGATAGAGATGATCATATAAAGAGAATTTTGTAACCCTTAAGGGGAAGCACTCACGCTTGAGGCTAGATGGATGCTCAATGCATGGAATTGCGGGGGAATCCTATTATAACAGATTAGTGACTCAAGGTTGATTATCCGGGAAATTTCAGCAATACGTATGTATGTGTGTGTTTGTGTGATATTTTTCCTCTTATTTTGTACGTTTGGGGGTGTAGTAGATAAAGGGAGGAGATTCTCTAAACGAGGGAAAGGATGTGATTACGTTCATAAAATCAAACAAGGAGCTAAACAAAGGTTAAGATTCCTTGTATATTAACGGTTTGAACCTTCATCTGGAACTTTCTAAAATCCCATTTGATATCTGGTATCAACTGAGTTGTTGGCTTGTGGGAGCAACTGAAATGTCATCCATTCACTTGCATTTAATATGTATAATTTCGTGTGGGTTTTTGTGACATCCTATGATCTAGTCTAAGCCTGATTACTTTTTTTTATATTTAGTTCCTTGTATTGATTCTGACATGTAAAGACATCCACCGGAATAATAAGAGTCCATACGAGGTACATATCAACAAAATGGAGGAGTCATTCACCAGTGGTGTATCCCCAAGTGCTGAGTTTACATATAATCTTCATCATATTAAACGTCCTCCAAAATGTCCATCCATGAGTGGGTTGCATCCAGCTATGCCTGCATGATGGTTCCTTCAGTATTCTTCAGTTTTCTCCTGCTCCTTCCATCTGACCAAGCGTCAATGCTCTAGTGATGCTCTGGTCATTCATCTAGTTGTATGGGTCCTTGTGGGTTCTGTCCCCGTTCTCGTTGTTGTAACCTAATGTGCAACAATTTGTATTATGTTGAATCCCTGTTGAATGATATGTTGTGTGGATATTGTGAGGTTATCAAAAATAATTTTGTTTCTGGTGGTCCATATAACTCATATGATGGCCACCATCAAGATGTCCTGTTTTGAGTATCTATCAGTTCTGCTTCTAGTGTGTTGTATTTTTTTCATGGTGTTCAAGTAGGTGTCTGCTAGAATCGTGGTGGACGTGGTGTATTGTGTCCATATCCTTCTAGATGTGTGACATCCATAGAACAGATGTCGGGTTGTTTCCCCATTGCTTTTGCAAAGAGACCATCTAGATGGCCCCCTGAAAACCCATGTGTCTCATCGTCAAGTTTGTTGGCAATTTATCATGACAGCTGAGCCAGATCAAAATGTGTAGTTCAGGTGGGCATTTGATTTACCAAATCTTATTGTATGGCTTTGTGTTACCTCTATATGTAAAGTGCTTATGTGCTAGTTTGGTTGTGCATTTGGGACCCCATACCCATTCGGTGTGTTTTTTGATGTTATTCTCCAGTTGGTTCAATATGTCTAAATATGTGTCTAGGTCTGTCCATTCTCTGAGGCAACGTTTTAGGCTGTTGTCTCTATTGGATCCCAACTTGGTTAGTGTTAGGAAATTATTATGATTGATAAGTGTGTTGGGTATATTTTTGTTTAGGAGTTGAGGGTTGATAAGCTTCTGCCCATGGCACCATGGATCATGCCAGAATTTGTGGTTATTCCATAAATGAGGTGGTATCCTGATGGTGTTTGAAATGATATGGTATTTCCATAGTGGTGATGTTGTCATGTTAGTTTTGAAGGACCATGGTGCTTGTTGTAGGAGGTATATGTCAATGAAGATGTTAGTCCATAGTTTGTTTTCTTTGTTACTGATAGATGTTGTGATCTTGTGTATGAGGCTAAGATTGTGAATTTTGATGTTGATGATGTCCCATCCTCCCTCCTCCTTAGGGATGCATATTATTTCCCATTTTTCCGGGTTTAGTTTCTTACCTTTATGTTCCCATAGGAACTTCCTGCAGATTCTATCAATGTTCTTCTTACCTTTATGTTCCCATAGGAACTTCCTGCATATTCTATCAATGTTCTTAAGTACCGTGGTTGGGAGTGGGATGCATGATAGATAGTATATGATGATGGGTGTGAGGGATGCATTGATAAGAGATATGTGTCCTGCTATAGACAGGAACTTGTTTTCCCATGTGCTAACACAGTTGTTTAGTTTGTTGATGATGATGAATAAGTATGAAGGTAGTGGGTCACCTTGTCAAAGCCCATTAGTGTTCCTAAAGTATCCATGTGGGGACCCATTTATGAGGGTCACAAAGGTTCTAGTGTTGATGCAGGATCGTATCTAGGAGCAGCATTGGGTAGGGAAATTGAGTTCATGCATACATTTAATAAGGAATTCCCAATTAATGTTGTCAAAGGCCTTTTTAAAGTCCAATTTAAAGATGAGAGTTGGTTCGTGAAGTGTGAGGCATGTGTGTATGGTCTCATGTACCATGATGAATGCATCTTGTATATTCCTATGTGGCAAGAAAGCACAATGTTGAATGTCAATGATGTTGTTGAGGAGTGGTTTCATGTGATTGTTGAGTATCTTGGAAATGATCTTGTAAGTAGAATTGATGAGGCTGATGGGTCTGTAATCCCAGATGGAGTTTGGATGATCAATTTTTGGGATCAGGGCTATATGGGTGTGAGGAGATGTTTGATGTGATGTAGTCGGTGGATCTCTGCAAGTAGCTTGGTGAAATCCTCTTTGATGATGGACTAGGCAGATCGATAGAAGGACATGTCATATCCATCTGGCCCAGGTGATTTGTCCAGCCCTAAATGTTGCATCGTACCTTGGATTTCCCTATCTAGGAAGGGATCAAGGAGATAGTTAATAGTTGGGATCTTATCTGTGAAAACTCTATCCCAGTCAATCGTAATATGTTGATGTAGTGTATGTATTTTGTTGTATAAAATGTTAAAAAAGTGGGTAATGTGATTGGTGAGGTTGTATATGGGTTGAGTGGAAGTATCAATACCATCAATGTTGGTGATTAGCAGGCGGTTACACTTGGTATTGCAGGTCAAGTGGAAAAATTTTGTGTTCCTATCTCTCTCCTTCAGCCACTTGATTTTGGCTCGTTGTTTCCATAGGATCTCTTCATGGGCTTTGAGAGTGTTAATCTCTTAGGTATGTGACATGTGTGCATTCATGGATTGTTGTAAGGCGGTCAGGAGTTGTTCTTCCATTCTTTTGATGATCTTAGGGATGGATCCAAATTGTGTGTGGTTCCAAATCTTAAGGATAGGCCCGAGTAACTTGATTTTGTGGTGTATGTCAAAGCATGGGTTGTCTGTAGATGACTGTGTGTGCCATACATTGCTAATCATAGGGGTGAAATCTAGGTGGTGAGTCCAAAAATTTTCGATGCGAAAGGGTTTATGACCCCACTGAGTGAGTTGAGTTTGTAGAAGAATAGGAAGGTGATCAGATAGGCTGGATGCAGCGAGAGATGTGTGGACTCCTAGGTGTAGTTGTGTCCATAGATTATTACATAAAAAATGGTCTAGTCTGGCTCAAGAAATACCTATGCGCCACGTCCAACAGCCGTTGCTAGAGTGAAGGTCACATAGGTTATGTGTGGAGATGTATGTATTGAAAAGAGAGTCATGACGAGGTATCATTGTAAGACCTTGTGATAGAGCATGGGATATTTCCTCAAGACATGTGACCATATTGAAATTTCCACCAAGGATCCATGGAGTATCTCTATGTTGTGTAGCCACAAAGTTTAGTTCTTCTATGAAAGGTGCTTTATAAGGTCTAGGGGGGCCATATACTCCTATGAAAAGCCATTACTGGTTGGCGGTGATATGATAAAATAGAACCATGATGTTGTGATTGAGAATGGTGGACTAGGTGGTGTGATATGTCTGGTCGTTCCATCCTATAAGAATGTCGCCACTATAACCAGAGGAAGGGTGTTGGATCCATTTGTTAATGTCGACCTCCCATATTCTTAAGTTGGAAATTGTTGAGGGTGGTTTTGGTTTCTTAAATGGTGATGATGTCGATGTGATGTTGGTAAATAGTGTTTCTAATGGTTCTTCTTCTAATGATAACTAATACATTGGTTCCTTAATATTAGTCTTCTATTTCATTAAACATTTGATTTTGATATAAATATTATATGATGAGCATGTGATATGTATAAGGATGAATGAGTAGAGAATTAAATGAAGGACCCATAATGAAATGAATAGATTCAATCCATAGAATTAGCTTATGTT
Source organism: Alisma plantago-aquatica (assembly GCA_963693085.1). Taxonomy (NCBI): domain Eukaryota; kingdom Viridiplantae; phylum Streptophyta; class Magnoliopsida; order Alismatales; family Alismataceae; genus Alisma; species Alisma plantago-aquatica. Next base: position 81,942,766 of record OY856414.1, on the reverse strand, counting down.
CAACCCAAATATATGTGCACATAAAACATGTATATACTTTTTTAGGAATTGAAATACTTATCTTAATGAATTTTGAAGAGAGAGATTTTTAGTCAAGACTGCATTTAATATGGTATGTCATTATCATTAGGATTCTATCAAATTCGTAATGACATCATATAGAAGAAAAATAGTCCCTAAGGATTCCACTTTTAGGCATATTGATGAAGCTTGAAGAAAGCTTTAGGACTTGCATGCACAAGTAGGCAAAAGAGAAACTGAAGAATGTCATATCACTCGCCTCTAAGGGCGATGATCATGAGGTATGATACAGTGATACATGAATAGCCTCCAAGATCCTTTATAAGCCCTCCAAAAGATCTAAAACCAAATATTCAAGCAAGATCTAACCTCCACTAGGATAAAGAGAAGGGAAAAGATTTTTCTTCAACTATATGGGGTAGGTTCCAACATGGGGCTTAGCCAAAGGAAGAAAAGGAGATGAGTGACAGAAAAGGAAGAGGTATTAGAAGGTGGATCTTACCTGGTTGGGGATGGAAATAAAGATACCAATTTTGAAAACAACATAGAGAAGCTTGATCAATAATATGCATCAACATGCAAGTTTCTATCCATGACCATGGACTCCTTAGATCTCCCATGAACCACCTAAGCTCTCATCCATGTTCTTATAAAAATATGGGGTGTCAAATAAAGCTATTCCACTTGTGAGGGTTTTCTAAATTAGAATGGGTGTAAATTCCTAAATAATCCAAAACTAGTGTGTAATATACCCCTTAGTCAAAGCTACCATTCTGTTAGCCATCCTAGAATTATCATCTACATGGGCATAATTCTCGTTGATATACATTGGACTATCATCGATTTAACACCTTCCAATGACTACAGATTCCATTGCTTGGCACTCTCATCGACCAACAAGCACATTAGTTGACAACTTAGAAGCAACATCAATTATCAAGCTTGCCTTCTCATCAATTGTCAATCAATGATTTCCATCATTTTATAGGTCCATGGTTATCATCAGTTCAGACTCATGACTCTCATTGGTTGTCAACCCAAAATCTCCATGAGTTGATGGAGTGCATGTGCCAACACTCAACCACCACTACCACAACACTGGTGGGCATTTGATTTGCCAAATCTTAATGTATGACTTTGCTTTTCCTCTATATGTAAAGTGCTCATATGCTAGTTTGGCCGTGTATTTGGGACCCCATACACATTCGGTGTGTTTGTTGATGTTATTTTCTAGTTGGTTCAATATGTCTAAATATGTGTCTGGGTCTGTCCATTCTCTGAGGCTACGTTTTAGGCTGTTGTCTCTATTGGATCCCAACTTGGTTAGTGTTAGGCAGTTATTATGATTGATAAGTGTGTTGGGTATATTTTTGTTTGGGAGTTGAGGGTTGATAATCTTCTGCCCATGGCACCATGGATCATGTCAGAATATGGTGTTATTCCATAAGTGAGGTGGTATCCTGATGGTGTTTAAAATGATGTGGAGTATGTAGGCTAAGTATTTCCATAGTGGTGATGTTGTCCTGTTAGTTTTGAAGGAACATGGTGCTTATTGTAGGAGGTATATGTCAATGAAGATGTTAGTCCATAGTTTTTTTATTTCTTTGCTACTGATAGATGTTGTGATCTTGTTTATGAGGCTAAGACTATGAATTTTGATGTTGATGATGCCCCATCCTCCCTCCTCCTTAGGGATGCATATTATTTCCCATTTGTCGAGGTTTAGTTTCTTATCTTTGTGTTCCCATAGTGTTACGATCCCACCTTCCGATAACCCCCAATTAAGGGAGATCAAGAGGTTGAAGCCGCACCCATTAATCCTGGATCAAAGGTTCGACATATAACCATAAACAATTATTAAATTCTAACAGACTATACTGAAAATGGTAATAAATTTTTCTTTGCATACCTTTGAAGAGATTGGAACAGACTAAACTTTTAACCTCAGCTGAACTATTCTAACTAGTTCCTCCTTGTTCTTTAATTCTCATTTAGTATCACATGTGCCACTTTACTGTTTGTTCTTTTCATTGTACCTAAAACGCCGACAAACAAAACGTCGGTCAGCCGTAGCTGGTATGTGGGGGAAATAATAAACATGCAACTATGATAACAATGTAATCATTCAATTACTTATTTAACAACCAATATTACGTTTTAGATATAACTCCGCGATCCAAGAGTACCCTATCCTCTGTATTGTCCCCATTAAACCCCTCATGATCCACCTATAAGTGAACCAGTTTCTAGGGTTGAGTCACATGGCTCTACTCGTAAGTAGACCACTCCTTAACTCGGGATTTGCTAAAGAGTCTCTAACTCACGGTAACTTAGACCTTACTCTAGGATTACCCCTTTTTTTAGCCTTTTCAAGTAACAGAGGTGGACCCGGATCTAGCCAGTTATATTTGCACATTTATGGTGATAATCATAGTCACTTTATAGTGGCATGAAATAAATAAACATCCAACAGTTTAGTTGCATTCAATGCGATTAAACATCTGGGAATCCATCGGGAAACTAAAACGGTTATTCATAATCGTAACCACATACCTGATCCATAATAACTTGATGTCCATGCATTAACATTCATCACAATTTATCCAAATCCAACTAGATGTCCAATCAAGCAAGCCAATCAATCAATCAAGTAAACATTGATCCAGAAAACATGTATAAAGTCTAATTATCACAAGCATATCCCAAACAACTCCTTATTGACTTGGGGCACCTTTCTAAAGTTTCTAAGTCTCATTAGGATGCATTAGGGTTTCTTAGATCAATCTCTCAAACTTTACCCTTTTTAGGTCAACAAACCCTAAAACAACTTTTCCACTCATAAAAACCCTAATTACTCAAATTATCCACCTTAAGGATCTTTTATGCTCAAATTGGCTTAGGATCATCACATCTCTATGTTATTCGTGGATTTACATAATTAAACCAATTAAAAGACATATTCATCAAGATTAGGGTTTTCAAGCTCATTAGTGCATCATCATGCACGAAACCCTAAATTAAACCAAATATATAAAAAGATCATATTTTTAAATCCTACTTTCTCTTTCATTAAAAACAGGTTAATATCATCTTGAATTATCCATCTATCATCAAATCTAAGGGTTTTTCCTTAATTGAATCATTAAAGATGATAACTTTATGCCCTTTTCGAATTTCATGCATATTTAAGCACATAAACCCTAAATTAGACTAATCACGTGAAAAGTTCTTCCTTTTTGAACTCAATGTTCCTTTTTACATTTAACAGATTATTATCAACTCTAAAGATCCATTAAACCCTATTAAACACATTAATCATACCAAAATAGGGTTTCTTTAATCATTATTATGTTAAAGTTGATAAATTACACCAATTTTCAAATTTCAAGAGGAATTGGCTTATAAACATATTTTTATTGAATTCCCCTCGTTCCGAGGATCAAGTTTCATATATAACTTGTTTTGATTCGAGCTACGAATAAATAGATATGATTTTAGTAAAATTGTATACCTCTTGGCCAATGGAAGGGTGCCACGTGTCCTTCTCCATGCAATTGAGCTGCGTGAATCGACTGTTTTAAAAACATAACCAAATTCCCACTTTACCCTCGCGCGACTCCTTGGTCTTGCAAAGCCTAGAGGGGCAATATCGTCCAACGCCCCCTTTCCTTTCTTCTTCCTTGCGCCTCCGTCTGTCGTTGCCCTAGCCGCCAAAGCGCGGCTCCTCCTTGCTTCCTTCGGCCCTGTTGGCCACCGGGGAGGGTTCTATCGCCCCCATCATGCCCTGGCGTAGGTAGCACTCTTTCAAGACACCCTCAAAATGGCCGTGTGCAAGCCAAAAGGTCCGCAGCTCACATCTGTGATGCAGCCGTGCTGCAGCTAGTTGCGGGAGTTCTCCAAGGCACAAAACTACTCAGAACTCAGAGCTCTGCCTCCGATGCAACCCCACATATCCGTGGGTGCCCTCCAGCCGTGGCCAGCACTACACGATCAGGTCGGTTGGGTCCTCCATGCACGGCCGGCATTGCAGCCGTGCATCGGCCGTCGTGCCTGCGCTGGAGTCCAAGGGTTATGGTCGCGCTTCCCTCTGGCCAAGTGCGCATCTCCCACCCATGGCGACGACTCCCAGGTTGCTTGCTGCCCTACGGTTAGAGCTGTACCCTTTGGTTAGGGTTTGGACGGTTGCATGGATGAAGAAGAAGACGGAGAGGAGAGAGAGATGCAAGGAAACTGTTTGGGCTCGTCCAAAGAGTCTACTCTTTTATAGAACAAGGTATTCATGCCCTAGCATGCTTGCCCATGAAGGAAAATAAATCCTAAGCCTAATAGGAAATATATTCCTTCACTAAAAAGCAAGACTCTCTCTCTCTCTCTCATATTCCTTTATTATTCATTCCTCCTCTGATAATAGGATTTCGAAAATCCTTTCTCTTATTATCATTGTTCTTGCATTTTAATCCATTGATCATGAAAACCTATTTTCCTTTATTAGAAAATACTTTCCTTTAAATAACACCACATAATACATTAATAAAGCAACACATTATCCTCTTATTTTACCTTTTTAGTATTTTCTCTTTCTTTCCTCTTTATTGGGACTCCTTGAATCCCAAGATATTCCATTATTTCGAAATTCTCTTCATTGGATACTTATTATCCTTCTAGATGCATCATTATGCATTATTTCACCTTATCTTGTTTATTTCTCATTAAAATAGTTCTTTTTGAGGATTTCTCATTATTTCTCTTTTATTTTCTTCATTGGCATCGTTTTTATCATAAGAAATCCTTGGGATACGAAATTCCATAAAGGGTAACTCAATTATACCTCTTTTCACATATTTTCCACATCTCATCAATGTTTTCAATTTCTTTATTAACAAGGAAATACTTATTGATATTTTCTTTTCTTATTGCCTTTTCTTTGCAACTTTGGACTCCTTGGTATCCAAGGAACCCAAGAGGCACGAAATCCTCTTTGGATTTGCCTTCTAGAAGTTTCCACATATTTCTTTTCTTAGAATTTTGATTATTCATTTACTAATTAAATTTCCTCGGTATTTGGGCCCAATAGCCAACAAAGCTCAAAACACAACCAATCAAGGCTATTGTGAATGGAATCCATTTAATCAAAACAAAACATATCATTATTTGTTCCATTAGCTTTAATATGAGAAATTACATTTCTCACTATTTGAAACCAAAAAAATTGGGGTTATAACACATAGGAACTTCCTGTGGATTCTATAAATGTTTTTAAGTATCGTGGTTGGGAGTGGGATGCATGATAGATAGTATATGATGATGGGTGTGAGGGATGCATTGATAAGAGATATGTGTCCTGCTATAGATAGGAACTTGTTTTCCCATGCGCTAACACAGTTGTTTAGTTTTTTGATGATTGGGTTCCATGTAGTGCCTGGAAGACATGTTAGGGTGAGTGGAAATTCAAGGTATGTGAATGGGAAGATTTCATGTCGACATCCCAACATACATGTGTATATATCCCTCTCAGTTGAGTCCACATAGTCATGAATGATGGTAGATCTAGCGAAGTTGATTTTGAGTCTGGATAATTTGGTGAATGTTGCTAGAATCCTGATTAGATTAATGGCATTTGAGTCATTTGGTTAGATGATGATGATTGTGGCGTATGAATCACAAAAACATCATTCACTTAAGCAAAAGCGTTCGTTAGCAGCGGATTACTGAAAATCACTAAAAATTAAAACCATTTACAAAGAGATCCATACACTGGAAAACTCTTTCAAAAAGAACCAAAGTAATTCAATTACATTCTGGTTCACAAGTACATGTCTCGTACCATTCCCTCTAGAGGATTACATACATAAACTGCCCTATTAAAACTATACATAAGCAACATAAGTAACTCGAGGCATCAAGCCAAAATCTCATATCGATTTATTAAACTAACTACTGACTCTGAGGACCTGAGAGTATAGAGACGACACATAGGACTCTATATACAAGACATGACAACTAGTGTCTCCACCTGAGAATTCACTGATGTCCCTGCTGCTGTTACTGCTGCTCTTCCCCTATAGTAGGGTTTCTGCCTCTTCCTCTGCGTCTACCTAAAAAGTTGGATCCCACGGGGGTGAGACAATTAAAATTGCTCCAGCGAAAGATATAACTTTCTGCTAGAAACATTATTTTTGTAGTTTATTACAATAAAACTGAGCATAGGAATCATATAGATTCAACGACAGTTAAATTAGTATCTAAACAGGTTAGAGAAATATTCTTATTCAAAGCATTTCAGCTATAACTTGATAAAACAACATGTCACTTATCCAATAAGGAATATGAAGAACATGTATAACTTTTATCTGATATACTAACTAAGATAACATCAACCAGTGATTCTTGTATTTCAACCTTAAGAAAATATGCTACACGGCTAATTACATTTTACAATCATACTCAATGCCATGAAGAGATGAAGTATACCATTCATCCTCCAATCGACCATGATTACGTAAAGCATCGGTACCACACAACGTCAATGGAAGAGCTGGACTCCAAGACCTCAACCTTCTCAGTCAGCATGAGATTACATGGCAGAGACATCACGTGTCAAACTACAATTAGCTTGCCAGGGTATAGTGGCATCTTCACTATAGATTTATATCCCACATCACATACTCTCTTCAGGGTTATGGCCTGTATCCAATGCCTGGTATCATATCATGGAGTCATGGCATGTAGCCATACTCATACTAGGGTATGGTCCATAACTAATCTCGTGCACAAGATATAGCCCGCAGTCATTCCTATGGGACATAAGGATATAATTTACCAATTACCCCCACATATTCAAAAATATGTGCTCCGAGTTAAACTCATTTCACCATTCAGCAAATTCTGACACTGATGGCTCTATGGTCAGGGCAACTACATTATATGATATCACTTGATTAATTAAGTGTATTACCATATTCTTTTAGCATCAAACAAGTTCTCAAACATCAATTATTTTAACAATTGCTACAAAGAATGTGTAATACTTTCATCAAGTGTTGTTCAAATATTTAATAAAGCATTGGGATCTCAATCCCTCATCTCATTAGGAGCATTCTCATCCTTTCATAAACTCATCATCATTATTATAATAAAATGGGTATTCAAACCCTCAGTTCATCAAAGAACAATTGTTACCACTTATCAGGTAACTAGAACACCTTCAGGTCATCTGACCAAGGTAACATGATACTTGCTACACAAGCATCTCATATGGCTCACAAATCCCATTTCACCTCTTATTACCTCTCACTAGGCAACAAAGTATATTATATCTCACAAGGCCCATTTCATCTCTTATTACCTCTCACTAGGCAACAAATCATATTATGGCTCACAAGGCCCATTAACAATAATAAATGAAACATCATAACTCATACCTAGCTATGCTCATCATCTCAAGATACATGCATGGTCAGAACACATGATGACAGTTATATCAATTACATATCAGCATCATGCTATACAAGGGTAACACCACTAATCCTTTACTAGGGTTAGGGTTTCCCAATTCAAGTCAATTAGAGATACTCATCATATTATCCATCATTAGGTCTATATTTAATCATCTCATTGCCCAAAATTAGGGTTTCATGTATTATAACCCAAAATTAGGGTTTCTCATACCTTTACCCTATATTAGGGTTAGGCCTTCAAACTAGGGTTTCATATAGTAACACATAGCATTACCCTAGATTAGGGTTTCATATCACATTTCATCACCCTTGATTAGGGTTTCACTTAGCATTTCCCTAAATTAGGGTTAGGGATTCATTAACCTTCTCAATTAGGGTTTTATGATCTCATCATCCTGGATCATACCCTAATAACATATAATATTTTGAAAGTGTTGAAGATTAATCACTACATGATTATCATTCATGTATGAGTTCCTCTCTCTCATCCTTTCTAGGATGTTAATCATCTCAATCTTGATTAGGTTGAATCAATTTGAATGAAGGGTTACAATAGTGTATTATGTCATTACTTCCATAATCATCCAAATGTCAATTATTCTAAGCATACTTACTCACTAAGTACTTAGTGATACTTTCATTGTAATCAACCTTGAGATACTTTATGATCACTCATTTAGGTTTGAGATTAATTGATCCTTCAGATGATCTTGGGGTACTTGACCTCCATTCGGTCCTGTGGTGCTTGACCTCCATTCGGCCTTGAGGTGTTTGACCTCCATTCGATCTTGAGGTGCTTGACCTCCATTCGATCTTGAGGTGCTTAACCTCCATTCGATCTTGAGCTGCTTAACCTCCATTCAATCTTGAGGTGCTTGACCTCCATTCGGTCTTCAGATGCTTGACCTCCATTCGGTCAACTCTCCCAAACGGTCAACATGACCAAACAGTTTTGAAGACCAAATTACCCATTCGATCTTGATCAACTTTGCCCATTCGATCTTGATTGATTTTACCCATTCGGTCTTGATCACTTTTACCCATTCGGTCTTGATTGATTTTACCCATTCGGTCTTGATCACTTTTACCCATTAGGTATTGATTGATTTTACCCATTCGGTCTCAATCAATTTTACACATTCGATCTTGATTGGTTTTACCCATTCAATCATGATCAATTCCATCAATTAAATCTTCAATCAATTCAATCGATTGGAGTTTGTAATCAATGGATTATCCATCACTGAACCTATTACAAGTCAATCAATTAGAACCATTATATCATCATCCAACCATGACATTTCCTGACCTCAAATGGTCTTGAGGTAGTTTGACCCCAAATGGTCTTGAGACCGTTTTATGTCAAACGGTCTTGAGACCGTTTGACCCATCCAATCACTGAAATTGGTTGAATCCAATTAGGGTTTCTTCAATAACCTGATTTAGGGTTTGTACTCAGGGAATCTTAAAGTGTTGAACCGTTTGGAATTAATTCAATTAAATACTATTGGATCATCATCAATCTACATCAGCATTGATCCTCCAAATGGTTTGAGACCTTTTGATCTCAAACGGTCTTGAGACCGTTTACTCCCAAACGGTCTTGAGACCGTTTCGTTTCAATCGATCTTGAAATTGATTGGTTCCAATGTTGAAACCGTTTGATCATATACTTTGTTGAGGTGTGTGCTTATGATGATGTCATCATCATCAAGCTTTGATCCTTTAAAATCTACTGCAGTTCTTATGGAAATCTCATCAATTATTCAAAGGAATTTCAAGAAGAACAAAATGATCAACAAGTGATGGAGAATTGAATGTAATAATAACATTTAAGGGTTCAAGTTATATAACCTTCCTTCAAAGTTGAAACAAAACTTCAAGATTCACGCCTTCAATGGTGAATGAAGCTTTATCAACCTCCCAAGGTTCGTCCTCAAGCTTTTAAGTGAAAAGAAATGGCTAGGATTGAAGATTGAATGAAGAAAAGAAGAAATCAAGCATTGATTTTCAATTTTCACCATGAAATCAAGGTTGAAGATGATTATGGAGCTTACCTACAGGTTGGGGCACGTCCTCCTATTTCTCCTAAGCTCCCTTGGGCTCCGCCAAAGCAAGAAGAGAAAGAAAATCTGAAAAAGAGTCTTCAAGTGGGTGGAAAATGAAGTGTTTATAAGGGAATTTCAATGAGAGAGAAAGTGATATAAAAATCCTTTAACTCCCAAAATTGATGCAACATCTCCCCCTCAAATCCTTGCATGCAAATACATCTTACCCACCTTCTAATTCCTCTTCATTATACATGAATTAAAGGAAAAGCAATTAAGCACCTTAATTCATATAATACTAATATCCCATTTTTAGTGGATATTACTTTTTAGTTAACTAATGTGAGTGGGCTCTCCACTCACTTAGGATATTTTCATGGCCTTTGTAAGGCAAAAGGAAGTTCACACTTATGCAAATTCAACCATATCATATTTGATTGAAGGGCACCTCCATTAATATATTTATTTTTGCATTAAATTGAATTATGTTTCCAATTATGCTTAAATCATGATTATTTTAATATCAAGATTCTCCCTCCTCCAAAATGATTCAAATGAGACGCCCCTCTCATTTTATTTTCTCTACATGATGCCAAGAAACATTAGGGACTCTCTAGAAGTGGTATTTTACATATTGAACCCTAGGTTTTGGGTAAATTGCACATTACACCAAAACTAGGTTTTAATGCACAAACATTGCTCAATAAGCTCTTTCTTAGTGCTCAGGCTTGTGGTAGCCATACCTCTGTATCATTTTCATTCTTATGGTGCTTCAACACCTGAGGAACATTTTATCATGTACAATTTGCAATTTAACCCCTCAACTTGGGTAATTTGCACTTTAGTCCAAAACAAACAAAACATTATTTCAACATTATTCAAAAAGGACTAAAATTGAAACATAAGTTCCTCTTAAGACTTAATTACTTTTCAAGAGATAAGAGAAAGCATATAATTAACTTTATTAAGCAAAACATCTAGGGTTAAGGCATAACCCAGGTCAGGGATGTTACAAATTATCCACCCCTAACATGGATTTCGTCCCCAAAATCATCAAGAGAAAAGAGAAGGGTACTATCTCCTCATCTCTTCCTCTAGTTGCCACATAGCTTCTTCAATGCCACGATGTTGCTAGAGAACTTTCACAAGACATATCTCTTTCTTTTTCAACTTTTTAATTCTTTTATCAAGGATCATCACATGTCCTTCAACATATGATATATCATCATTCAATTCTACCTCCACAGTTGCAAAACTAACTCAGTGTCAGGATGACACTTTCTCAACATGGAGATATGGAACACTGGATGCAACTAATGCCGCTCAAGTGGCAACTCCAGCTTATAGGCTACCTTTCCAATCTGTTCAATGATTGGATAAGGCCCCATAAATCTAGGAGCTAACTTTCCCTTCTTTCCAAATCTAAGAACACCTTTTCAAGGTGAGACCTTGAGATATACTTTGTCTCCAACTTGGAATTCTAAAGGTTTTCACCGTTTGTCGACGTACAATTTCAGTCTATCCTGTGCAGCCTTTAATTGTTGTTGGATTACTTTAATCTTCTCAGTTGTCTATTGCACTAGATTAGGACCCAGAAGTTGATATTCTCCTATTTCATACCAACATAAAGGAGATCTACACCATCTACCATATAATGCTTCATATGGTGCCATGTCAATACTGTGTTGATAGCTATTATTGTAAGCAAATTCTATCAAGCTCAGGTGTAGATCCCAACTTCATGCAAACTAAAGGACACATGCCCTAAGCAGATCCTGCAAAGCTTGTATTGTCCTCTCTGATTGTCCATCTGCCTGTGGGTGAAAGGTTGTACTAAACCTTAACTGCGTACCCAAAGCTTTATGTAGCCGTTCCCAAAAACGACTCGTGAACTGGGGACCTCTATCAGAAACAATAGTAGCTGGAACCCCATGCAACCGCACTATATCGTCTATATATATATATATATATATATATATATATATATATATATATATATATATATATATATATATATATATGTGCAAGCTTCTCAGCAGTGTAGGTTGTTTTGACAGGAAGAAAATGTGTTGTCTTAGTCAACCTATCAACTATCACCCATATGGAATCATGACCTTTGGTTGTTCTAGGAAAACCAACCACAAAGTCCATGGTCACATGATCCCATTTCCACTATGGTATAGGCAAGGGTTGCATTGTTCCTACGGGCTTTTGATGTTCAACTTTAACCTGCTGACACACCGGACACCGCATAACAAACTCAGCAATATCTTTCTTCAATACAGGCCACCAATACATATTCTTCAAATTATGATACATTTTGGTGCTCCCTGGATGCATTGCATACATCGAAGAATGAACCTCCTCCAAGACTAACTTCTTCAAGTCATTGGCATCAGGTACCACCATCTTACCATGGTAACAGACTACCAGATCCTCTGACTCATGAAAGCCATCCCGTTGATCTCACTACCATATTCTGACCTGATCTGCTGAACCGCAGTATTATCTTGTTGTGCATCTTTAATCTGCTATCTCAGAGTATGTTTCACGTGCATCTCAGCTAATAGCCCGACTAACAATGATAAGTTAAGTTGTATATTGTTTTCCCTCATAGAGATAAGCATATCTCTCTTAGATCACACTAAGGAGTTCAACTGTGCTTTATCTAAGGCTAGTGATGATGATTTTCTGCTCAATGCATCAACCACTACATTAGCCTTCCCTAGATGATAATCAATTGTACAATCATAGACCTTGATTAACTCCATCCAGCGGTGTTGTCTCATATTCAAGTCATGTTGTGAGAAGATAAATTTTAGATTCCTATGGTCTGTGAAAATCTGGAATGTTTCCCCATAGAGATAATGTCTCCAGATCTTCAAAGCATGAACCACAACAACTAGCTCTAGATCATGTGTTGGATAATTCTCCTCGTGTTTCTTAAGATGTTAAGAGGCAAAAGAAATCACTTGATTATCCTGCATCAACACACATCCTAGTCCATTCTTAGATGCATCACAGAAAACTGTATACCCCTTCCCTTGCTCAGGTAACACCAGCACAGGTGCACTTGTTAACCTTTCTTTCAACAGTTGGAAAGAATGTTGACACTTCTCATTCCAAACAAAAGGAACCTCCTTCCTAGTCAACTTAGTTAGGGGTAAAGCTATAGAACTGAAGTTCTTAATGAACCTCCTATAATAGCCTGCCAGTCCTAGGAAACTGCATATCTCCATTGGTGTCTTTGGCTGTTCCCATTGCAGGATAGATTCTACCTTCTTTCGATCAACACGGATACCTGAGGCAGATATTACGTGTCCTAGAAAAGAAACTTCTGGTAACCAGAACTCACATTTACTAAACTTAGCATACAACTTATGCACTCTTAGCAAAGTTAAATCCTGACGGAGGTCCTGCTCATGATGTTGGGCATCTCTACTATATATCAAGATGTCATCTATGAAGACTACTATGAATTGATCAAGAAAAGGTCGAAAGATTCTATACATGAGTTCCATAAATGCAGCTAGTGCATTAGTTAGTCTAAATGACATAACTATGAACTCATAGTGACCATACCTTGTCCTAAAAGTAGACTTAGGTATGTCACTCTCCTTGATACACAACTGATGGTATCCCGACCTCAGATCTATCTTAGAAAAGATAGTTGCACCATGCAACTGATCAAATAGGTCATTGATCCTTAGAAGAGGATACTTGTTCTTTATGGTTACTTTATTTAAATGCCTATAATCAATGCATATTTGCATTGATACATCCTTCTTCATAACAAAGACAACAAGAGCACCCCATGGTGAAGTACTTGGTCGGATAAAACCCTTCTCAAGCAACTCCTGCAGTTGTTTCTTGAGCTCTGCCATCTCAGCAGGTGCCATTCTATACGGTGTTTGTGCTATTGGTTGCGTGTCCAGAATTAGATTAATCTCAAAATCAATCTCTCGGGGTGGAGGTACACCTGGAAGTTCCTCAGGAAACACATCTTCAAATTCTCTGACTATCAGAACTTCAGAAGGATTAGAGCTCTCTATTGTGGTGTCAACCACATGTGCCAAGAATGCAAAACATCCTTGTCTCATCAGCTTCTCAGCTACCATAGCTGACACAAGATAGGTTGGAAGAATCTTTCTATCTCCCTAAAAGATCCATGTGTCACCATCATCTGTGAACACAGCTTGCTTGGAAACACAATCCAAGACAACCTCATATTTTTCTAGGGTGTCCATCCCAAGGATTATATCACACACATGCATCTCAAGTGGTATAAGATCCACATGAATGCGATGTTCAAAAAAGGAAAGAATGTAGGGAGAACACACCTCCCACAACATTGTAGATCCCATCAAAGGGGTTTCTAACAACAGACTATCTGCTCTATGACTGATAGTCATGTTGCAGTCATGAATCACTCTTCGAGTGATGCAGGAATGCGAAGCACCTGGATCAATTAAAACAGTTATGAAGCAGGATGAAGACATATGAGAATGAAATAGTTTCATCTGACATGTCATAACTTGAGGGTTGACTACTACTTCGGGTTGATTCATTTCATAGAATCTCGCTGTTGCTTGTTGTTGACCCTGTGCTTGGTTGTTGGGTGCCAACAAACCAGCTTGGGATGCTTGCCCACATCCTCGAGTGCCACTCAAAAACTGCCTCCTCTGAGATCCTTGTTGACTCTGCCTCTGGGGTTGAGTCACCATTGTATTCCCAACTAGACAATTCCTTACAAGATGTCCCACTTGTTTGCACTGATGACAGATCCTGGTCTCATGATAGGGTCTATGAGGTCCAGTCACTGATGTTGATGTTGTGTTGGGGCTCTATTTGGAACAAAACTACGGCCCCTACCCCTACTCGACGTCCATTGCGTCTGGGTATTGAATCTTGATGGTGTTGCCGGTGCAGAAAACCTCAGCTTCTTAAAGCTCGCGGACCTTTGTCCTTTAAACTGAGTGTACACATTTTTACCACTGGTCTATTTCTCCTCGATCATAGACCTCTCTATCCATTTGAAGGACTCCACAAAAGTGGCAAACCTCTCCCGGTTCTCCAAAGCAGACACAGGAGTGTTCAATCCAGTGTTTAACCCTTTCTCAAAATGCCGAATTCTTTCCTCATCAGTAGTTGCCATATGCAGATAGAACTGCAAAAGTTCCATGAACTTATCCTCATACTTGCTAATGTTCATCATTCCTTGTCTTATCTTCTCAAACTGAGATATCTTCTCATCTAGGTAAGTCTTAGGGAAGTATCTAATGACGAATTATCATCGGAATTCTTCCCATCCGACTTTGACACCTGGCCTTTTGCCTTCTTCAATTGTCCACCAATGGCCAGCACTCCCTTTTATAAGGTACACTACATGTCTAACCTTTTCAGCTTCAGGGATATTAAGGATTCTAAAGGCCTTCTCTAGCTCAGTCAACCATAAGTCAGCATCTACTGGGTCATCTGTACCATCATACTCTGTGGCTCCTACCCAGTGAAGCCTCTCAAACGTTTTACCAGCTCCATGTACCTCATTATGGACTGGTGCCCTAGGTGTAGGTGGTGGCATCCTATCCATCATGTGCATCATAACTGTCATGAACTTCCCAAACAGAGCGTTGAAAGCTAGATTCTCTATCATGACTGGGTCAAATTGGGGTTTTTCAGGTACATGTTCCTCCCTAGTATGGTCCCTTGCACCTCTTCCTGGGTGCAACAACACTGCTCTCAGTAGTGTGTTCTTTGTGTGATCCAGACATCTTCAAGTTCATCTTCTCCTCCTATATGAGAAGAAGTCACTATCATATAAACTGGAAGACACTAGAATAGACTCAATGACTCAATCCTATGTCTCTGTAGACTCAACGAACCTAGAGCTTTGATACCACTAAACTGTGGTGTACGAATCACAAAAACATCATTCACTTAAGCGGAAGCGTTCATTAGCAATGGATTACTAAAAATCACTAAAATTAAAACAATTTACAAAGAGATCCATACACTAGAAAACTCTTTCAAAAAGAACCAAAGTTATTCAACTATATTCTTATTCACAAGTACATATCCCGTACCATTCCCTCTCGAGGATTACATATATCAACTACCCTATTAAAACTATACATAAGTAGCATAAGTACCTTGAGGCATCAAGCTAAAATCTCAAATCGATTTATTAAACTAACTATTGACTCCGAGGACCCTGAGAGTACAGACACGACACATAGGACTCTATATACAAGACATGACAGCCAGTGTCTCCACCTCATAATTCACTGTTGTCCCTGCTGCTGTTATTGCTGCTCTTCCCCTATAATAGGGTTTTTGCCTCTTCCTCCGCATCTACCTAAAAAGTTGGATCCCACGGGGTGAGACAATTAAAATTGCCCCAACGAGAGATATAACTTTCTACCAGATACATTATTATTGTAGTTTATTAGAATAAAACTGAGAAGAGGAATCATATAGATTCAATAACAGTTAAATCAGTATCTAAACATGTTAGAGCAATATTCTTATTCAAAGCATTTCAGCTATGACTTGATAAAACAACATGTCACTTATCCAATAAGGAATATGAAGAACATGTATAACTTTTATCCGATATACTAAGTAAGATAACATCAACCAATTATTCTTGTATTTCAACCTTAAGCAAATACGCTACACAGTTGATTACATTTTACAATCATACTCAATGCCCTGAAGAGATAAAGTATATTGTTCATGCTCCAACTGACCATGATTACGTAAAGCATCGGTACCACACAAGGTCAATGGAAGAGCCAGACTCCAAGACCTCAACCTTCTCAGTCAGTATGAGATTACATGGAAGAGACATCATGTGTCAAACTGCAATTAGCTTGCCAGGGTATAGTGGTATCTTCACTATAGAGTTATATCCTGCAGCATATACTCTCTTTAGGGTTATGGCCCATAGCCAATGTCTGGTATCATATCATGGAGTCATGGCCCGTAGCCATACTCATACTGGGGTATGGTCCGTAACCAATCTCATGCATAGGATATAGCCTGCAGCCATTCCTATGGGGCATAAGGATATAATTTCCCAATTACCCCCACATATTCAAAAATATGTGCTCTGACTTAAACTTGTTTCACCATTCAGCAAATTCTGACGTTGATGGCTCTGTGGTCAGGGCAACTACATTATATGATATGATTTGATTAATTAAGTGTATTACCATATACTTTTAGCATCAAACGAGTTCTCAAACATCAATTATTTTAACAATTGCTACAAAGAATGTGTAATACTTTCATTAAGTGTTGTTCAAATCTTTAATAAAGCATTGGGATCTCAATCCCTCATCTCATTAGGAGCATTCTCATCCTTTCATAAACTCATTATGATTATTATAATAAAATGGGTATTCAAACCCTTAGTTCGAACATTTGTTACCACTTATCAGGTAACTAGAACACCTTCAGGTCATCTGACCAAGGTAACATGATACTTGCTACACAAGCATCTCATATGGCTCACAAAGCCCATTTCACCTCTTGTTACCTCTCACTAGGCAACAAAGCATATTATGGCTCACAAGGCCTATTTCATCTCTTGTTACCTCTCACTAGGCAACAAAGCATATTATGGCTCACAAGGCCCATTAACAGTAATAAATGAAACATCATAGCTCATACCTGGCTATGCTCATCATCTCAAGATACCTACATGGTCAGAACACATGATGACAATTATATCAATTACATATCAGCATCATGCTATAAAAGGGTAACACCACTAATCCTTTACTAGGGTTAGGGTTTCCCAATTCATGTCAATTAGAGATACTCATCTTATTATCCATCATTAGGTCTATAGTTAATCATCTCATTGCCCAAAATTAGGGTTTCATGTATTATAACCCAAAATTAGGGTTTCTCATACCTTTACCCTATATTAGGATTAGGCCTTCAAACTAGGGTTTCATATAGTAACACATAGCATTACCCTGGATTAGGGTTTCATATCACATTTCATCACCCTTGATTAGGGTTTCACATAGCATTGCCCAAAATTAGGGTTAGGGATTCATTAACCTTCTCGATTCGGGTTTTATGATCTCATCATCCTGGATCATACCCTAATTACATATCGTATTTTGAAAGTGTTGAAGATTAATCACTACATGATTATCACTCATGTATGAGATCCTCTCTCTCATCCTTTCTAGGATGTTAATCATCTCAATCTTGATTAGGTTGAATCAATTTGAATGAAGGGTTAGTATAGTGTATTAAGTCATTACTTCCATAAGCATCCAAATGTCAATTATTCTAAGCATACTTACTCACTAAGTACCTTAGTGATACTTTCATTGTAATCAACCTTGAGATACTTTATGATCACTCATTTAGGTTTGAGATTAATTGATCCTTCAAATGATCTTGGGGTACTTGACCTCCATTCGGTCTTGAGGTGCTTGACCTCCATTCGATCTTGAGGTGCTTGACCTCCATTCGATCTTGAGGTGCTTAACCTCCATTCGATCTTGAGGTGCTAAACCTCCATTCGATCTTGAGGTGCTTGACCTCCATTCTGTCTTGAGATGCTTGACCTCCATTCAGTCAACTCTCCCAAATGGTCAACATGACCAAATGGTTTTGAAGATCAAATTACCCATTCGATCTTGATCAACTTTGCCCATTCGATCTTGATTGATTTTACCCATTCGGTCTTGATCACTTTTACCCATTCAGTCTTGATTGATTTTACCCATTCGGTCTTGATCACTTTTACCCATTCGGAATTGATTGATTTTACCCATTCAGTCTCAATCAATTTTACCCATTCGATCTTGATTGGTTTTACCCATTCGGTCATGATCAATTCCATCAATTAAGTCTTCAATCAATTCAATCGATTGGAGTTTGTAATCAATGGATTATCCGTCACTGAACCTATTACAAGTCAATCAATTAGAACCATTAGATCATCATCCAACCATGACATTGTCTGACCCCAAACGGTCTTGAGGTCTTTTGACCCCAAACGGTCTTGATGTCAAATGGTCTTGAGACCATTTAACCCATCCAATCACTGAAATTGGCTGAATCCAATTAGGGTTTCTTCAATAACCTGATTTAGGGTTTGTACTCAGGGAATCTAAAAGTGTTAAACCCTTTGGAATTCATTCAATTAAATACTATTGGATCATCATCAATCTACATCAGCATTCATCCTCCAAATAGTTTGAGACCGTTTGATCTCAAACGGTCTTGAGACGATTTACTCCCAAACGGTCTTGAGACTGTTTGGTTTCAATCGATCTTGAAACCGATTAGTTCCAATGTTGAAATCGTTTGCTCATATACTTTGTTGAGGTGTGAACTTATGATGATGTCATCATCATCAATCTTCGATCCTTCAAAATCTACTGCCGTTCTTATGGGAATCTCATCAATTATTCAAAGGAATTTCAAGAAGAACAAAATGATCAACAAGTGATGGAGAATTGATGTAATAATAACATTTAAGGGTTCAAGTTATATAACCTACCTTCAAAGTTGAAACCAAACTTCAAGCTTCACGCCTTCAATGGTGAATGAATCTTTCTCAACCTCCCAAGTTCCGTCCTCAAGCTTTTGAGTGAAAAGAAATAGCTAGGATTGAAGATTGAATGAAGAAAAGAAGAAATCAAGCATTGATTTTTGATTTCCACCATGAAATCAAGGTTGAAGATGATTATTGAGCTTACCTACAGGTTGGGGCACGTCCTCCTGTTTCTCCTAAGATCCCTTGTGCTCGGACAAAGAAAGAAGAGAAAGAAAATCTGAAAAAGAGTCTTCAAGTGGGTGGAAAATGAAGTGTTTATAAGGGAATTCCAATGAGAGAGAAAGTGATATAAAAATCCTTTAACTCCCAAAATTGATGCAACATCTCCCCCTCAAATCCTTGCATGCAAATACATCTTACCCACCTTCTAATTCCTCTTCATTATACATGAATTAAAGGAAAAGCAATTAAGCACCTTAATTCATATAATACTAATATCCCATTTTTAGTGGATATTACTTCTTAGTTAACTAATGTGAGTCGGCTCTCCACTCACTTAGGATATTTTCATGGCCTTTGCAAGGCAAAAGGAAGTTCACACTTATGCAAATTCAACCATCTCATATTTGATTGAAGGGCACCTCCATTAATATATTTATTTTTGCATTAAATTGAATTATGTTTCCAATTATGCTTAAATCGTGATTATTTTAATATTAAGATTCTCTCTCCTCCAAAATGATTCAAATGAGATGCCCATCTCATTTTCTTTTCTGTACATGATGTCAAGAAACATGAGGGACTCTCTAGAAGTGGTATTTGACATATTGAACCCTAGGTTTTGGGTAAATTTCACATTACACCAAAACTAGGTTTTAATGCACAAACATTGCTCAATAAGCTCTTTCTTAGTGCTCAGGCTTGTGGTAGCCATACATCTGCATCATTTTCATTCTTATTATGCTTCAACACCTGAGGAACATTTTTTCATGTACAATTTTCAAGTTAACCCCTCAACTTGGGTAATTTGCACTTTAGTCCAAAACAAACAAAACATTATTTCAACATTATTCAAAAAGGACTAAAATTGAAACATAAGTTCCTCTTAAGCCTTAATTACTTTTCAACAGATAAGAGCAAGCATATAATTAACTTTATTAAGCAAAACATCTAGGGTTAAGGCATAACCCATGTCAGGGATGTTACAAATTAACCACCCCTAACATGGATTTCATCCCCGAAATCATCAAGAGAAAAGAGAAGGGTACTTCCTCCTCATCTCTTCTTCTAGTTCCCACATAGCTTCTTCAATGCCATGATGTTGCCAAAGAACTTTCACAAGACATATGTCTTTCTTTTTCAGCTTTTTAATTCTTTTATCAAGGATCATCACAGGTCATTCAACATATGATATATCATCATTCAATTCTACCTCCACATGTTGCAAAACTAACTCGGTGTCAGGATGACACTTTCTCAACATTGAGATATGGAACACTGGATGCAACTTATGCAGCTCAAGTGGCAACTCCAGCTTATAGGCTACCTTTCCAATCCGTTCAATGATTGGATAAGGCCCCGTAAATCTAGGAGCTAACTTTCTGTTCTTTCCAAATCTAAGAACACCTTTCCAAGGTGAGACCTTAAGATATACTCCGTATCCAACTTGGAATTCTAAAGGTCTTCACCATTTGTCAGTGTACGGTTTATGGCTATCCTGTGCAGCCTTTAACTGTTGTTGGATTACTTTAATCTTCTCAGTTATCTACTGCACTGGCTTAGGACCTAGAAGTTGATATTCTCCTATTTCATACCAACATAAAGGAGATCTACAACGTCTACCATAAAATGCTTCATATGGTGCCATGTCAATACTATGTTGATAGCTATTATTGTAAGGAAATTCTATCAAGCTCAGGTGTAGATCCCAACTTCCTACAAACTGAAGGACACATGCCCTAAGTAGATCCTCCAAAGTTTGTATTGTCCTCTCTGATTATCCATCTGTATGTGGGTGAAAGTTTTTACAAAACCTTAACTGTGTACCCAAAGCTTTATGTAGTCATTTCCAAAAATGACTCGTGAACTGGGGACCTCTATTAAAAACAATAGTAGCTGGAACCCTGTGCAACCACACTATATCGTCTATATATATCTGTGCAAGCTTCTTAGTAGTGTAGGTTGTTTTAATAGGAAGAAAATGTGTTGTCTTAGTGAACCTATCAACTATCACCCATATGGAATCATGACATTTGGTTGTTCTAGGCAAACCAACCACAAAGTCCATGGTCACATGATCCCATTTCCACTGCGGTATAGGCAAGGATTGCATTGTTCATGCGGGATTTTGATGTTCAGCTTTAACATGCTGACACACCAGACACCGCATAACAAACTCAGCAATATCTTTCTTCAATCCAGGCCACCAATACATATCCTTTAAATTATGATACATTTTGGTGCTCACTGGATGCATTGCATATATCAAAGAATGAGCCTCCTCCAAGACTAACTTCCTCAAGTCATTGGCATCAGGTACCACCATCCTACCATGGTAACAGACTACCTGATCCTATGACTCATGAAAGCCATCCTGTTTCTCACTACCATATTCTGACCTGATCTGCTGAACCGCAGTATCAGCTTGTTGTGCTTCTTTAATCTGTTGTCTCAGAGTAGGTTTCACGTGCAAGTCAACTAACAGTCCAGCTAACAACGATACTTTAAGATGTATATTGTTTTGCCTCATAGAGATAAGCATATCTCTCTTAGAGAACACTAAGGAGTTCAACTATGCTTTATCTAAGGCTGGTGATGATGATTTTCTACTCAATGCATCAACCACTACATTAGCTTTCCCTGGATGATAATCAATTGTACAATCATAGTCCTTGATTAACTCCATCCAGCGACATTGTCTCATGTTGAACTCATGTTGTGAGAAGATATATTTTAGATTCTTATGGTTTGTGAAAATCTGGAATGTTTCTCCATAGAGATAATGTCTCCAGATCCTCAAAGCATGAACCACAACAGCTAGCTCTAGATCATGAGTTGGATAATTCTCCTCGTGTTTCTTAAGCTGTTGAGAGGCAAAAGAAATCACTTGATTATCCTGCAGCAACACACATCCTAATCCATTTTTAGATGCATCACAGAAAACTATATACCCCTTCCCTTGCTCAGGTAACAGCAGCACAGGTGCACTTGTTAACCTTTGTTTCAACAGCTAGAAAGAATGTTGACACTTGTCATTCCAGACAAAAGGAACCTCCTTCATGGTCAACTTGGTTAGGGGTAAAGCTATAGAACTGAAGTTCTTAATGAACCTCCTATAATAGTCTGCGAGTCCTAGGAAACTGCGTATCTCCGTTGGTGTCATTGGCTATTCCCATTGCAGGACAGATTCTACCTTCTTAGGATCAACACGGATACCTGAGGCAAATATTACGTGTCCTAGAAAAGAAACTTCTGGTAACCATAACTCACATTTTCTAAACTTAGCATACAGCTTATGCTCTCTTAGCAAAGTTAAAGCCTGACAGAGGTGTTTCTCATGTTGTTGAGCGTCTCTACTATATATCAAGATGTCATTTATGAAGACTACTATGAACTGATCAAGAAAAGGTCGAAAGATTCTATTCATGAGTTCCATAAATGCAACTGGTGCATTAGTTAGTCCAAACGACATAACTATGAACTCATAGTGCCATACCTTATCCTAAAGGCAGACTTAGGTATGTCACTCTCCTTGATACACAATTGATGGTATCCCAACCTCAGATCTATCTTAGAAAAGATAGTTGCACCACTCAACTGATCAAATAGATCATCGATCCTTGGCAGAGGATACTTGTTCTTTATGGTTACTTTATTTAACTGCCTGCAATCAATGCATATCCGCATTGATCCATCCTTCTTCTTAACAAAGAGAACCAGAGCACCCCATGGTGAAGTACTCGGTCGGATAAAACCCTTCTCAAGCAACTCCTATGGCTGTTTCTTGAGCTCTTCCATCTCAGCAGGTGCCATTCTATACGGTTTTTGTTGCTATTGGTTGCATGTCTGGAATTAGATTAATCTCAAAATCAATCTCTCAGGGTGGAGGTGCACCTAGAAGTTCCTCAGGAAACACATCTTCAAATTCCCTAACTATCGAAACTTTAGAAGGATTAGAGCTCTCTATTGTGGTGTCAACCACATGTGCTAAGAATGCAAAGCATCCTTGTCTCATCAGCTTCTCAGCTACCATAGCTGACACAAGACATGTTGGAAGAATCTTTCTATCTCCCTGAAAGATCCATGTGTCACCATCATATGTGAACACAGCTTGCTTGGAAACACAATCCAAGACAACCTCATATTTTTCTAGTATGTCCATCTCAAGGATTATATCAAACCCATACATCTCAAGTGGTACAAGATCCACATGAATGCGATGTTCAAAAAAGGAAAGAATGTAGGGAGAACACACCTCCTGCAACACTGCAAATCCCATCAAAGGGGTTTCTAACAACAGACTATCTGCTCTATGACTGACAGTCATGTTGCAGTCATGAATCACTCTTCGAGTGATGAAGGAATGTGTAGCACCCAGATCAATTAAAACAATTACGAAGTAGGATGAAGACATATCATAATGAAATAATTTCATCTGACTTGTCACAACTCGAGAGTTGACTACTGCTTCGAGTTGATTCATTGCATAGAATCTCATTGTTGCTTGTTGTTGACCCTGTACTCGGTTGTCGGGTGCTGAAGAACCAGCTTGGGACACTTGCCCATGTCCTCGAGTGCCACTCAAAAACTACATCCTCTGAGATCCTTACTGACTCTGCCTCTGGGGTTGAGTCACCATTGTATTCCCAACTGGACAATCCCTTGCCAGATGTCCCACTTGTATGCACTGATGATAGATCCTGGTCTCAGGATAGGGTCCATGAGGTCCAGTCACCGATGTTGATGCTGTACTGGGGGGACTCTATTTGGAACAAAACTACAGCCCCTACCCCTACTCGACGTCCATTGCGTCTGGGTATTGAAACTTGATGGTGTTGCTGGTGCAGAAAACCTCAGATTCTTAAAGCTCTCGGACCTTTATCCTTGAAACTAAGTGTACACCTTCTTACCACTGGTCTATCACTTCTCGATCATAGACCTCTCTATCCATATGAAGGACTCCATAAAAGTGGCAAACCTCTCCCTATTCTCCAAAGCAAATACAAGAGTGGTCAATTCAACGTTTAACCCTTTCTCAAAATGTCGAATTCTTTCCTCATCAATAGTTGCCATATGCGGATATAACCACAAAAGTTCCATGAACTTAGCCTCATACTCGCTAATGTTCATCGTTCCTTATCTTATCTTCTCAAACTGAGATATCTTCTCATCTAGGTAAGTCTTAGGGAAGTATCTAATGACGAATTCTCGTCAAAATTCTTCCCGTCTGACTTCGACACCTTGCCTTTTGCCTTCTTCAATTGTCCACCAACGGCCAGCACTCCCTTTTAAAAGATTCACTGCATGTCTAACCTTCTTAGCTTCAGGGATATTAAGGATTCTAAAGGCCTTCTCTAGCTCAGTCAACCATAAGTCAACATCTACTGGGTCAGCTGTACTAGCATACTTTGTGTCTCCTACTCGGCGAAACCTCTCAAAAGTTTTACCAGCTCCATGTCCCTCATTATGGACTGGTACCCTAGGTGCAGGTGGTGTCATCCTATCCTTCATGTGCATCATAACTTCCATGAACTACCCAAACAGAGCGTTGAAAGTTGGATTCTATATCATGGCTGGGTCAAATTGGGGTTGTTCAGGTACAGGTTCCTCCCTAGTCTGGTCCCTTACACCTCTTCCTGGTGCAGCAACACTTCTCTCAGCAGCGTGTTCTTTGTGTGATCCAGACATCTTCAAGTTCATCTTCTCCTCTTATATGAGCAGAATTCACTATCAGATAAACTGGAAGACACTAGAACAGAATCAATGACTCAATCATATGTCTCTATAGACTCAACGAACCTAGAGCTCTGATACCACTAAACTGTAACGTGAGAATCCCAAAAACATCATTCACTTAAGCGGAAGCGTTTGTTAGCAGCGGATTACTGAAAATCACTAAAAATTAAAACCATTTACAAAGAGATCCATACACTAGAAAACTCTTTCAAAAAGAACCAAAGTAATTCAATTACATTCTTGTTCACAAGTACATATCTCGTACCATTCCATCTCAAGAATTACATACATCAACTGCCATGTTAAAATTTGTACATAAGCAGCATAAGTACCTCGAGGCATCAAACCAAAATCTCAGATCGATTTATTAAACTAACTACTGACTCCGAGGACCTGAGAGTACAAAGATGACACATAGGACTCTATATACAAGACATCACAGCCAGTGTCTCCACCTCAGAATTCACTCCTATCCCTGCTGCTGCTTCTCTTCCCCTGTAGTATGGTTTCTGCCTCTTCCTCTGCATCTACCTAAAAAGTTGGATCCCACGGGGTGAGACAATTAAAATTGCCCCAGCGAGAGATATAACTTTTCACCAGAAACATTATTATTGTAGTTTATTAGAATAAAACTGAGCAGAGGAATCATATAGATTCAACAGCAGTTAAATCAGTATCTAAACAAGTTAGAGCAATATTCTTATTCAAAGCATTTCAGCTATAACTTGATAAAATAACACGTCGCTTATCCAATAAGGAATATGAAGAACATGTATAACTTTTATCCGATATACTAAGTAAGATAACATCAACCAGTGATTCTTGTATTTCAACCTTAAGCAAATACGCTACACGACTGATTACATTTTACAATCATACTCAATGCCCTGAAGAGATGAAATATACCGTTCATGCTCCAACCGACCATTATTACGTAAAGCATCGGTACCACACAAGGTCAATGAAACAGCCGGACTCCAAGACCTCAACCTTCTCAGTCAGTACGAGATTACATGGCAGAGACATCACGTGTCAAACTGCAATTAGCTTGCCAGGGTATAGTGGCATCTTCGCTATAGAGTTATAGCCCACACCATATATTCTCTTTAGGGTTATGGCCCGTAGCCAATTCCTGGTATCATATCATGGAGTCATGGCCCGTAGCCATACTCATACTGGGGTATGGTCTGTAACGAATCCCATGCCTAGGATACAGCCCACAACAATTCCTATGGGGCATAAGGATACAATTGCCCAATTGCCCCCACATATTCAAAAATATGTGCTCCGAGTTAAACTCATTTCACCATTCAACAAATTTTGACGTTGATGGCTCTATGGTCAGGGTAACTACATTATATGATATCA
This sequence comes from Alisma plantago-aquatica, assembly GCA_963693085.1. Taxonomy (NCBI): domain Eukaryota; kingdom Viridiplantae; phylum Streptophyta; class Magnoliopsida; order Alismatales; family Alismataceae; genus Alisma; species Alisma plantago-aquatica. The sequence continues at coordinate 81,916,388 of OY856414.1, read as the reverse complement.
AGTGTATTACCATATTCTTTGAGCATCAAACAAGTTCTCAAAAATCAATTATTTTAACAATTGCTACAAAGAATGTGTAATACTTTCATCAAGTGTTGTTCAAATATTTAATAAAGCATTGGGATCTCAATCCCTCATCTCATTAGGAGAATTCTCATCCTTTCATAAACTCATCATTATTATTATAAAAAAATGGGTATTCAAACCCTAAGTTCATCAAAGAACATTTGTTACCACTTATCCGGTAACTAGAACACCTTTAGGTCATCTGACCAAGGTAACATGATACTTTCTACACAAGCATCTCATATGGCTCACAAAGCCCATTTCACCTCTTATTACCTCTCACTAGGCAACAAAGCATATTATGGCTCACAAGGCCCATTTCATCTCTTGTTACCTCTCACTAGGCAACAAAGCATATTATGGCTCACAAGGCCCATTAACAATAATAAATGAAGCTCATACCTGGCTATGCTCATCATCTCAAGATACCTGCATGGTCTAAATACTTGATGACAGTTATATCAATTACATATTAGCATCATGCAATACAAGGGTAACACCACTAATCCTTTACTAGGGTTAGGGTTTCCCAATTCATGTCAATTAGAGATACTCATCTTATTATCCATCATTCGGTCTATAGTTAATCATCTCATTGCGCAAAATTAGGGTTTCATGTATTATAACCCAAAATTAGGGTTTCTCATACCTTTACCATGTATTAGGGTTAGGCCTTCAAACTAGGGTTTCATATAGTAACACATAGCATTACCTTGGATTAGGGTTTTATATCACATTTCATCACCCTTGATTAGGGTTTCACTTAGCATTGCCCTAAATTAGGGTTAGGGATTCATTAACCTTCTCAATTAGGGTTTTATGATCTCATCATCCTGGATCATACCCTAATTACATATCGTATTTTGAAAGTGTTGAAGATTAATCACTACATGATTATCACTCATGTATGAGATCCTCTCTCTCATCTTTTCTAGGATGTTAATCATCTCAATCTTGATTAGGTTAAATCAATTTAATGAAGGGTTAGCATAGTGTATTAATTCATTGCTTCCATAAACATCCATATGTCAATTATTCTAAGAATACTTATTCACTAAGTACCTTAGTGATACTTTCATTGTAATCAACCTTGAGATACTTTATGATCACTCATTTAGGTTTGAGATTAATTGATCCTTCAAATGATCTTGGGGTACTTGACCTCCATTCGGTCTTGAGGTGCTTGAGCTCCATTCGGTCTTGAGGTGCTTGACCTCCATTCGATCTTGAGGTGCTTGACCACCATTCGATCTTGAGGTGCTTAAACTCCATTCGATCTTGAGGTGCTTAACCTCCATTCGATCTTCAGGAGCTTGACCTCCATTCAGTCTTGAGATGCTTGACCTCCATCCAGTCAACTCTCCCAAACGGTCAACATGACCAAACGGTTTTGAAGATCAAATTACCCATTTGATCTTCATCAACTTTGCCCATTCGATCTTGATTGATTTTACCCATTCGGTCTTGATCACTTTTCCCCATTTGGTCTTGATTGATTTTACCCATTCGGTCTTGATCACTTTTACCCATTCGGTCTTGATTGATTTTACCCATTCAGTCTCAATCAATTTTACCCATTCGATCTTGATTGGTTTTACCATTCGGTCATGATCAATTCCATCAATTAAGTCTTCAATCAATTCAATCAATTGGAGTTGTAATCAATGGATTATCCATCACTGAACCTATTACAAGTCAATTAATTAGAACCATTAGATCATCATCCAACCATGACATTTCCTGACCTCAAACGGTCTTGAGGTCGTTTGACCCGAAATGGTCTTGAGGTCATTTGACCCCAAACGGTCTTGAGACCATTTGATGTCAAACGGTCTTGAGACCATTTGATATCAAACAGTCTTGAGACCGTTTGACCCATCCAATCACTGGAATTGGTTGAATCCAATTAGGGTTTCTTCAATAACCCAATTTTGGGTTTGTACTCAGGGAATCTTAAAGTGTTGAACCCTTTGGAATTAATTCAATTAAATACTATTGGATCATCATCAATCTACATCAGCATTGATCCTCCAAACGGTTTGAGACCGTTTGATCTCAAACGGTCTTGAGACTGTTTACTCCCAAACGGTCTTGAGACCGTTTGGTTTCAATCGATCTTGAAATTGATTGGTTCCAATGTTGAAACCGTTTGCTCATATACTTTATTGAAGTGTGTGCTTATGATGATGTCATCATCATCAAGCTTCGATCCTTCAAAATCTACTGCCGTTCTTATGGAAATCTCATCAATTATTCAAAGGAATTTCAAGAAGAACAAAATGATCAACAAGTGATGGAGAATTGAACATAATAATAACATTTAAGGGTTCGAGTTATATAACCCACCTTCAAAGTTGAAACCAAACTTCAAGCTTCACGCCTTCAATGGTGAATGAAGCTTTCTCAACCTCCCAAGGTCCGTCCTCAAGCTTTTGAGTGAAAAGAAATGGCTAGGATTTAAGATTGAATGAAGAAAAGAAGAAATCAAGCATTGATTTTCGATTTCCACCATGAAATCAAGGTTGAAGATGATTATGGAGCTTACCTACATGTTGGGGCACATCCTCCTGTTGCTCCTAAGGTCCCTTGTGCTCGGCCAAAGCAAGAAGAGAAAGCAAATCTGAAAACGAGTCTTCAAGTGGGTGGAAAATGAAGTGTTTATAAGGGAATTTCAATGAGAGAGAAAGTGATATAAAAATCATTTAACTCCCAAAATTGATACCACATCTCCCCATCAAATCCTTGAATGCAAATCCATCTTCACCACCTTCGAATTCCTCTTCATTATCCATGAATTAAAGGAAAAGCAATTAAGCACCTTAATTCATATAATACTAATATCCCATTTTTAGTGGATATTACTTTTTAGTTAACTAATGTGAGTGGGCTCTCCACTCACTTAGGATATTTTCGTGGCCTTTGCAAGGCACAAGGACGTTCACACTTATGCAAATTCAACCATATCATATTTGGTTGAAGGGCACTCCCATTAATATATTTATTTTTGCATTAAATTGAATTATGTTTCCAATTATGCTTAAATCTTGATTATTTTAATATCAAGATTGTCTCTCCTCCAAAATGATTTAAATGAGACGCCCCTCTCATTTTCTTTTCTCTACATGATGCTATGAAACATGAGGGACTCTCTAGAAGTGGTATTTGACATATTGAACCCTAAGTTTTGGGTAAATTGCACATTACACCAAAACTAGGTTTTAATGCACAAACATTGCTCAATAAGCACTTTCTTAGTGCTCAGGCTTGTTGTAGCCATAAATTTGCATAATTTTCATTCTTATGATGCTTCAACACCTGATGAACATTTTATCATGTATAATTTGCAAGTTAACCCCTCAACTTGGGTAATTTGCACTTTAGTCCAAAACAGACAAAATATTATTTCAACATTATTCAAAAAGGACTAAAATTAAAACATAAGTTCCTCTTAAGCCTTAGTTACTTTTCAAGAGATAAGAGCAAGTATATAATTAACTTTATTAAGCAAAACATCTAGGGTTAAGGCATAACCCAGGTCAGGTTTACAAATTAACCACCCCTAACATGGATTTCATCCCTGAAATCATCAAGAGAAAAGAGAAGGGTACTTCCTCCTCGTCTCTTCCTTTAGTTCCCATGTAGCTTCTTCAATGCCACGATATTTCCAGAGAAATTTCACAAGACATATGTCTTTCTTTTTCAACTTTTTAATTCTTTTATCAAGGATCATCACAGGTCCTTCAACATATGATATATCATCATTAAGTTCTACCTCCACAGGTTGCAAAACTAGCTTAGTGTCAGGATGATACTTTCTCAACATGGAGATATGGAACACTGGATGCAACTTATGCCGCTCAAGTGGCAACTCCAGCTTATAGGCTACCTTTCCAATCTGTTCAATGATTGGATATGGCCCCATAAATCTAGGAGATAACTTTCCCTTCTTTCCAAATCTAAGAACACCTTTCCAAGGTGAAACCTTGAGATATACTTTGTCTCCAACTTGGAATTCTAAAGGTCTTCACCATTTTTCGGCGTACGATTTCTATCTATCCTGTGCAGCCTTTAACTGTTGTTGGATTACTTTAATCTTCTCAGTTGTCTGCTGTACTAGCTCAGGACCCAGAAGTTGATATTCTCCTATTTCATAACAACATAAAGGAGATCTAAAACGTCTACCATATAATGTTTCATATGGTGCCATGTCAATACTATGTTGATAGCTATTATTTTAAGCAAATTCTATCAAGCTTAGGTATAGATCCCAACTTCCTGCAAACTAAAGGACACATGCCCTAAGTAGATCCTCCAAAGTTTGTATTGTCCTCTCTGATTCACCATCTGTCTGTGGGTGAAAGGTTGTACTAAACCTTTGAAAACCTCTAGAGGGGGGGTGAATAGAGTTTTATAGATAATTTAACAATTAATTAACTCAAGCAACCACAAGGACAATATTGGACAAGGAGACACAAGGGTTTAGAGTGGTTCCTAGCCTTAGCAAATACTAAGGTAGTCAGTCCACTACCCGGTTGCTTACCCAACCGGGATTTGAAAAGAAATCTATTTTATTACCTCGCAAGGACTTTACATAAAATACAATTTCTTTTCCCAAACCCTTCAAGCAGCCTTCACCTAGAAGTAATCGCCCAACCTTGAAGCAGCCTTCCCTTGAAGTAGATGCACCAACACCCGTTGCACCAGCCTTCTGAAGTAGCTTCCTGTGCGATAGCCTTCTTGAAGTAGCTTGAAGTCCCCTTCTCCACCTGAGAAGTCAACCCTCTCCAATCCGCAGCCTCCAACCCTGGGAGTAGCAAGGAGAGTACAAAAGATAACGAGGAACAAGAAGGAAAACAGAAATTACAACTTATCCTTTTAAGCACAAGGCTTGATTTGCCTATATCAAGCGTATAAATCTCCTAACCAATGTGTATGACAATGTGATTGTAGTGGATAGGAGATACTAGCCTATAGGGCACGAAATGGGAGCAATAGGAATGAATGGCAAGTGTAGGAATTGCTCTATTGCTCTAAAACAGATTGCAAGTGTGTATTCAAGCTCAAGTATAGCACAAGTATATCTTAGATGATCTTTGGTGACCTAAGGCATGTCCTATTTATAGGAATGACCTATGTATGCTTAAGGACGTTCTAGACAACTTCTAGGGGGTTCCTAGTGCTTAACTAGCCGTTAGGAATAAGTTAGGCGCATTAGCAACGGCTAGTTAATTAATTCTGCAGTTGCTGTCAGAGACCATCTCGGTCGAGGACTCGTCGACCGAGATGCCCAGTCGGTCGAGGATTCGTCGACCGACAGGCTCTCTGGATTAACGTTTATTTGCAACTGTCAACTGCTTGTGTCTAACGGCTACTTTTGGTCAATCTCGGTCGAGAAGTTTGTCGACCGAGAGTGTCTCGGTCGAGGAGTGTGGTCGACCGAGATTGACTCTGTTTCAATCTTTTAATTAAACCACTAAGTGTGTTTATGAGTGTGCATAATGTGATCCTTTTGGAAGGGATGACTTGTCTAACTATGGTGTGTAGCTAGGGAAGATCTAACGCTTGATTTACATGCAATCTAAGTACTTGTACATTATATAACTGTACAAGTTTTTACAATAGTGATTACATTGCATGAAAGTAAATATGTAAGCTCGTGATTTCCCTAGTTGCTTTGTCATCCACCATAATCCTGCACACTCAAGTAGCTCGTTAGAATAATAAGAATGAAATGTTTGTCATCATCGAAACAAAGGGATTTATCATAATGTCCAATTTATCCAACAATCTCCCCCTTTTTGAAGATGACAAACATTTCCTAAAATATGAAATAAGGAAATATAAAGCATGTGAGTTTCATACCTGAAGATTACCTTTTGTAGCCATTCTTGTTTTACAAGTGTGAGTGCTGGCAATCAGGATGAAACTCATATATATTTATATTTTTGATTTTATATTCTTTTATTTATATTTTTATTCTTTCTCCCCCTTTGTCATTTCAAAAAGATATCCAATTTGAATATTTTATTTTCTTTTCCCTTTAATTTTATATTTTGCTCCCCCTTAATTAGATATCCTATTAGGAACAGGGATTTATGTCATTTTTGTCTAATTTAGCCACAATTTATTTCTCAATTATATGCAAAGGATGTTAAGCCTTGAAATATATATATATATATATATATATAAAAAAAAAATGTCTCCAACCAAAACAAGGGATGTTAAGCCCTGATTTGTTTAGAGAGTTCCTTTAAGAGCAAGATATATCATTTTGATGAAATTCTTTTTCATGCAAATTTCTTTTAAGAGTCCGAAGGTCATAACAAACTCCAAATGATGTTAACAATGTTTTTGTAAGCTTCATAATCAAATAATCAAATTTGTTTTTATAAGCTCCCCCTTAATCTTACGATTTAAGCAATTTAATGCTTCTAAGGTCACAGATGATTTTAAATTTTGATTTTGACCTTTATCAAGAGTATACTAAGATTAAGTACAATAGAATAATGTCCAAATAAGCATCTTGTCAAAGCTTATTTTAGGTCGCCCTTGACTTACGACCATAGCGCCCCTTGGTCAATTTTAATTTTAACCAAGAGGCAAATTCTGTAGATTTCCAAGATAGACATTCATTTCTGCAGATAGCTTATAAATATCAATTTGAAGTATATATGAGCATCATAGTAAAGTCTTTGACCTTGATTTTTCTAGAATGCATGTTTTACATGATGTTTCATATGCTTTGCGATGGGTACATGAGTATCAAATCCCATTTCTTATTATACCCTTATCATAAAATTCTTAAACATATATTTTGAAAGCAAGATTTATATCTTAAAGTCAAGCCTTTTGCTTTTAATTTCTTAGAACAAGCAAATAGATAAAAACATTAATATTTTGTTCTAAGAAGTACCGTTTTGGCTTTGTCATAGAACCATCATCATCACAAGCTGTGTCCACAATTATTTTCTATTATGTTAAGATGCTTTTATGATATATACAATTATAATGATCATTCAAGATTTGTATATATGAATCAAAACATAATGAAGCGTGTTAAGTGATACTTAATATCAAAACATCAATGAAGGCATGATTAATATCTCAATTTCTTATAGATACCTATTGAGAAATTCTTCATTTTATTTCAAACCTTAAAGTTCTATGTCTAAGCAATAACTCACCAATAACACATTTGCTTGCTATAAATCATCAAGAAGTCATGTATACAATAATCATTTTCCATTTGTTCTATGTAGCATAGCATCATTTTTATGAGTTGAATGATAAAATAGTGAAAGCATACCCATGATGCAATGATAGAACCATAATTATTTCATGAGATACAGTAATTGTAATCATGTCATAACACATGATTTCTATATGGATAGACCAGGAGATACTTTAGAAAATCATGTGAAATAGTTAATTCTAAACATGATGATATCAAAAAGATCTTCAACTAGTTTTGCATGTAAAATAGTCATTAACAACAAATAGATGGCACATAGATTCGTCAAAAGATTATTCAGCAATTTTACTGTAGATTTCCAATTTTGAGTACTTATATGTGAAATGCATTTGTGCCATTTAGTTTTATCATTTGTGCAGAATGATATCTTCATATGAACTGAATCACAATGATAAAGAACAATGACTATTCATGGTTTGCATACATAGATCAAGAAATACTTAGGATAATCCATGTGAAACATGATTCATTTTCAAATCAATTTGATGATAGTCCAAAAGAATCTTATTCATGTTTCATGAGTTTTCAGTTTTAAGACAAACTATGAACATGCTTAATAAACTTTCTTAACCAAGGAGTAAAGTTTGTTCAAAAATCAGTCTTCATATATCATTTTTGCAATATGTTTAAAGATTTTATATTCATGATGTAGAGAGATCAATTTGATTCAAAATATTTCCTGCAATTTAATCTTGATCAAACATTTATAACAAATTGATAGCAACACTAAAAACAATAGATACATCAGAACTTGAAAACAGTAATCTGCTCGGTCGACTATTGCTCGACCGAAAGTGTTCTCGGTCGAACAGTTTCTCGACCGAGGAAGTTTCTGTAATGTGTTTCAGTAATAGTTTTCAAGTAAAATTTAGATTATTTTAATTCAATTATGCAATTTGAAAGTTTAGTTAGATCAAGATAACCTTTAAATCAAATCTTTTAAGTTTCGATTTATTATCCCTACAAGTTAAGTTGAGATAGACATAAAGATATGCAAATTAAAGGCTTTGGTCATATCTCAACTTAGTCTAATCAAATCAATTTGGGGATTTTGGAACCCATACTAACTCAACATCCTTTTTCTTGTATGGGCAGGAGAAGGAGTAATGTCCAAGATGTAAACAATAGTGGCAACATATAGAATCAACCTCATATCTCTTTCTATGATTTTGATCTAGGTTGTTCTTTGGTACAAATGTATATTTGCCTCTATGTACATTCATGGATTGACTCGCTTGTGTCCTTCTCCAACTAGGTTGTTGATAGGATTTCCCCTTAGGCTTATAACCTAGTCCTCTTCTCCCAATTTGATGATAGGGATTATCTAATATTTGATCAAGGATGCCATTGTTATTTAAACTTCTAACTTTTTGTTGTAGCTTGGTGATCTCATCCATTCTTTTCTTGATATCTAATTTTGCTTGGTCTAGATTGGATGATAATATATTTCTTTCTTTAACTATATTGTCATAATCTACGTGGGTGCACAATATAGGTTGTTTTTGAAGATCATTTACTTGAGTCTGCAAATTAGTCTTTTCAAGGGAAAGAAGATTGCAGTTAGTTTCTACTGATTTCAATTTAAGATCACGTTCTTCAATTCCCCTTTTTAGATCTTCATTTTCAGATTCAAGAGCAAGAAGTTTAGTATTTAAATCATCATTTACTTTATTTGATTTCTTCAATTTCTTCTTGCACTCAATGTATTTTTCATGCATTTCTTCTAGACTAGCAATTAGATCTTCTTTTGATAAATCTAAAAGACTTACCTCTTCCTCTTCTTCTTCATTGATTGTAGCAATGAGACACTCTTTATGTGCATCTTCCTTCTTTGACCTCCATGGACATCTAGATGTAGAGTGCTTTGTTCCTAAGCACCAATTGCAACTTGTTGAACATTTGCCCATGCTTCTTTGGTTGTAGTCACCTCCTCCCTTCATCTCTTCAAGACCTTGTTAGGGCTCCTTGAAGCCTGCTCTGATACCAATTGAAAACCTCTAGAGGGGGGGTGAATAGAGTTTTATAGATAATTTAACAATTAATTAACTCAAGCAACCACAAGGACAATATTGGACAAGGAGACACAAGGGTTTAGAGTGGTTCCTAGCCTTAGCAAATACTAAGGTAGTCAGTCCACTACCCGGTTGCTTACCCAACCGGGATTTGAAAAGAAATCTATTTTATTACCTCGCAAGGACTTTACATAAAATACAATTTCTTTTCCCAAACCCTTCAAGCAGCCTTCACCTAGAAGTAATCGCCCAACCTTGAAGCAGCCTTCCCTTGAAGTAGATGCACCAACACCCGTTGCACCAGCCTTCTGAAGTAGCTTCCCGTGCGATAGCCTTCTTGAAGTAGCTTGAAGTCCCCTTCTCCACCTGAGAAGTCAACCCTCTCCAATCCGCAGCCTCCAACCCTGGGAGTAGCAAGGAGAGTACAAAAGATAACGAGGAACAAGAAGGAAAACAGAAATTACAACTTATCCTTTTAAGCACAAGGCTTGATTTGCCTATATCAAGCGTATAAATCTCCTAACCAATGTGTATGACAATGTGATTGTAGTGGATAGGAGATACTAGCCTATAGGGCACGAAATGGGAGCAATAGGAATGAATGGCAAGTGTAGGAATTGCTCTATTGCTCTAAAACAGATTGCAAGTGTGTATTCAAGCTCAAGTATAGCACAAGTATATCTTAGATGATCTTTGGTGACCTAAGGCATGTCCTATTTATAGGAATGACCTATGTATGCTTAAGGACGTTCTAGACAACTTCTAGGGGGTTCCTAGTGCTTAACTAGCCGTTAGGAATAAGTTAGGCGCATTAGCAACGGCTAGTTAATTAATTCTGCAGTTGCTGTCAGAGACCATCTCGGTCGAGGACTCGTCGACCGAGATGCCCAGTCGGTCGAGGATTCGTCGACCGACAGGCTCTCTGGATTAACGTTTATTTGCAACTGTCAACTGCTTGTGTCTAACGGCTACTTTTGGTCAATCTCGGTCGAGAAGTTTGTCGACCGAGAGTGTCTCGGTCGAGGAGTGTGGTCGACCGAGATTGACTCTGTTTCAATCTTTTAATTAAACCACTAAGTGTGTTTATGAGTGTGCATAATGTGATCCTTTTGGAAGGGATGACTTGTCTAACTATGGTGTGTAGCTAGGGAAGATCTAACGCTTGATTTACATGCAATCTAAGTACTTGTACATTATATAACTGTACAAGTTTTTACAATAGTGATTACATTGCATGAAAGTAAATATGTAAGCTCGTGATTTCCCTAGTTGCTTTGTCATCCACCATAATCCTGCACACTCAAGTAGCTCGTTAGAATAATAAGAATGAAATGTTTGTCATCATCGAAACAAAGGGATTTATCATAATGTCCAATTTATCCAACAACCTTAACTGCATACCCAAAGCTTTATGTAGTCATTCCCAAAAATGACTCGTGAACTGGGGCTCTATCAGAAACAATAGTAGCTGGAACCCGTGCAAGCTCTCTATATCATCTATATATATATCTGTGCAAGTTTCTCAGCAGTGTTAGTTGTTTTGACAGGAAGAAAATGTGCTATCTTAGTAAACCTATCAACTATCACCCATATGGAATCATGACCTTTGGTTGTTCTAGGCAAACCAACCACAAAGTCCATGGCCACATGATCCCATTTCCACTGTGGTATAGGCAAGGGTTGCATTGTTCCTGTGGGATTTTGATGTTCAGCTTTAACCTGCTGACACACCGGACACCGCATAACAAACTCAGCAATATCTTTCTTCAATCTAGGCCACCAATATATATCCTTTAAAATATGATACATTTTGGTGATCCCTGGATGCATTGCATACATCGAAGAATGAGCCTTCTTCCAAGGCTAACTTCCTCAAGTCATTAGCATCAGGTACCACCATCCTATCATGGTAACAGACTACATGATCCTATGACTCATGAAAGACATCTCATTTCTCACTACCATACTCTGACCTGATCTGCTGAACCGTAGTATCAACTTGTTGTGCTTCTTTAATCTGCTATCTCAGAGTAGATTTCACGTGCATCTCAGCTAACAACCCGACTAACAATGATACTTTAAGTTGTATATTGTTTTGCCTCATAGAGATAAGCATATCTCTCTTAGAGCACACTAATGAGTTCAACTGTGCTTTATCTAAGGCTGGTGGTGATGATTTTCTACTCAATGCATCAACCACTACATAAGGCTTTCCTGGATGATAATCAATTATACAATCATAGTCCTTGATTAACTCCATCCAGCGGCATTATATCATGTTCAACTCATGTTGTGAGAACATATATTTTGGATTCTTATGGTCTTTGAAAATCTGGAATGTTTCCCCATAGTGATAATGTCTCCAGATCTTCAAATCATGAACCACAGCAGCTAGCTCTAGATCATGTGTGAATAATTCTCCTCATGTTTCATAAGCTGTCGAGAGGCAAACAAAATCACTTGATTATCCTACATCAACACACATCCTAGTTCATTCTTAGATGCATCACAGAAAACTATATACCCCTTCCCTTGCTCAGGTAACACCAGCACAGGTGCACTTGTTAACCTTTCTTTCAACAGCTGGAAAGAATGTCGACACTTGTCATTCCAGACAAAAGGAACCTCCTTCCTGGTCAACTTGGTTAGGGGTAAAGCTATAGAACTGAAGTTCTTAATGAACCTCCAATAATAGCCTGCCATTCCTTGGAAACTGCGTATCACTGTTGGTGTTTTTGGTTGTTCCCATTGCAGGACATATTCTACCTTCTTAGGATCAACACAGATACCTGAGGTAGATATTATGTGTCTTAGAAAAGAAACTTCTGGTAACCAGAACTCACATTTGTTAAACTTAGCATACAACTTATGCTCTCTTAGCAAAGTTAAAGCCTGGTGGAGGTGCTGCTCATGCTGTTGAGAATCTATACTGTACATCAAGATGTCATCTATGAAGACTACTATGAACTGATCAAGAAAAGGTCAAAAGATTCTATTCATGAGTTCCATAAATGCAGCTGGTGCATTAGTTAGTCCAAACAACATAACTATGAACTCATAGTGACCATACCTTGCCCTAAAGGTAGACTTAGGTATGTCACTCTCCTTGATACGCAACTGATGGTATCCCAACCTCAGATCTATCTTAGAAAAGATAGTTTTACCATGCAACTGATCAAACAGGTCATCCATCCTTGGCAAAGGATACTTGTTCTTTATGGTTACTTTATTTAACTGCCTGTAATCATTGCATATCTGCATTGATCCATCCTTCTTCTTAACAAAGAGAACCGCAACACCCCATGGTGAAGTACTCAGTCAGATAAAACCCTTATCAAGCAACTCGTGCAGCTATTTCTTGAGCTCTGCCATCTCAGCAGGTGCCATTCTATACGGTGTTTGTGCTATTGGTTGCATGTCCGGAATTATATTAATATCAAAATCAATCTCTCGGGGCAGAGGTACACCTGGAAGTTCCTTAGGAAACACATCTTCAAATTCCCTGACTATCAGAACTTCAGAAGGATTAGAGCTCTCTATTGTGGTGTCAACCACATGTGCCAAGAATGCAAAGCATGCTTGTCTCATCAGCTTCTCAGCTACCATAACTAACACAAGATAGGTTGGAAGAATCTTTCTATCTCCCTAAAAGATCCATGTGTCACCATCATCTGTGAACACAGCTTGCTTGGAAACACAATCCAAGACAACCTAATATTTTTCTAGGGTGTCCGTCCCAAGGATTATATCAAACCCATGCATCTCAAGTGGTATAAGAACCACATGAATGCGATGTTCAGAAAAGGAAAGAATGCAGGGAGAACACACCTCCCGCAACACTGCAGATCCCATCAAAGGGGTTTCTAACAACAGACTATCTACTCTATGACCGATAGTCATGTTGTAGTCATGAATCCCTCTTCGAGGGATGAAGGAATGCATAGCACCTGGATCAATTAAAATAGTTACGAAGCAGGATGAAGACATATCAGAATGAAATAGCTTCATCTGACATGTCACAAGTCGAGGGCTGACTACTGCTTCGGGTTGATTCATTGCATATAATCTCGACGTTGCTTGTTGTTGACCCTATGCTCAGTTGTTGGGTGCTGACGAACCAACTTGGGATGCTTGCCCATGTCCTCAAGTTCCACTCGAAAACTACCTCCTCTGAGATCCTTGTTGAATCTGCCTCTGGGGTTGAGTCACCATTGTATTCCCAACTAGACAATCCCTTGCCAGATGTCCCACTTGTTTGCACTGATGACAGATCCTGGTCTCAAGATAGGGTCTATGAGGTCCAATCATCGATGTTGATGCTGTGTTGGTGGCTCTATTTGGAACAAAACTACGGACCCTACCCCTACTCAACGTCCATTACATCTAGGTATTAAATCTTGATGGTGTTGCTGGTGCAGAAAACCTCAACTTCTTAAATCTCTTGGACCTTTATCCTTGAAACTGAGTGTACATGTTCTTACCACTGGTCTGTCACTTCTCAATCACAGATCTCTCCATCCATCTAACAGACTCCACCAAAGTGGCAAACCTCTCCCTGTTCTCCAAAGCAGTCACATGAGTGGTCAATTTAGCGTTTAACCCTTACTCAAAATGCTGAATTCTTTCCTCATTAGTAGTTGCCATATGCGAACAGAATCACAAAAGTTCCATGAACTTAGCCTCATACTCGCTAATGTTCATCGGTACTTGTCTAATCTTCTCAAACTGAGATATCTTCTCATCTAGGTAAGTCTTAGGGAAGTATCTAATGACGAATTCTCGTCGGAATTCTTCCCATCCGACTTCGACACCTGGCCTTTTGCCTTCTTCAATTGTCCACCAATGGCCAACACTCCCTTTTAAAAGGTACACTGCATGTCTAACCTTCTCAGCTTCATGGATATTAAGGATTCTGAAGGCCTTCTCTAGCTCAATCAACCATAAGTCAGCATCTACTGGGTCAGTTGTACCAGCATACTCTGTGGCTCCTACCCGACAAATCCTCTCAAAAGATTTACCAGCTCCCTATCCCTCATTATGGACAGATGCCCTAGGTGAAGGTGGTGGCATCCTATCCATCATGTGTGTCATAACTGCCATGAACTGCCCAAATAGAGCGTTGAAAGCTGGATTCTCTATCATGGCTGGGTCAAATTGGGGTTGTTCAAGTATAGGTTCCTCCCTAGTCTGGTCCCTTGCATCTCTTCCTGGTGCAACAACATTACTCTCAACAACATGTTCTTCATGTGATATAGACATCTTCAAGTTCTTCTTATCCTCCTATATGAGCAGAAGTCACTATTAGATAAATTGGAAGACACTAGAACAGACTCAACAACTCAATCCTATGTCTCTGTAGAATCAATGAACCTAGCACTCTGATACCACTAAGCTGTGGCGTACGAATCACAAAAACATCATTCACTTAAACAGAAGCGTTCGTTAGCAGCAGATTACTGAAAATCACTAAAAATTAAAACCATTTACAAAGAGATCCATACACTGGAAAACTCTTTCAAAAAGAACCAAAGTAACTCAATTACATTCTAGTTCACAAGTACATGTCTCGTACCATTCCCTCTCCCTGTTAAAACTGTACATAAGTAACATAAGTACCTTGAGGCATCAAGCCAAAATCTCATATTGATTTATTAAACTAACTACTAACTCCGAGGACCTGAGAGTACAGAGACGACACATAGGACTCTATATACAAGACATGACAGCCAGTGTCTCCACTTGAGAATTCACTACTGTCCCTGCTGCTGCTGGTGCTCTTCCCCTGTAGTACGGTTTCTGCCTCTTCCTATGCATCTACCTAAAAAGTTGGATCCCACGGGGGTGAGACAATTAAAATTGCCCCAGCGAGAGATATAACTTTCCGCCAGAAACATTATTATTGTAGTTTATTAGAATAAAATTGAGTAGAGGAATCATATAGATTCAATAATAGTTAAATTAGTATCTAAATAGGTTAGAGTAATATTCTTATTCAAAGCATTTCATCTATAACTTGATAAAACAACATGACACTTATTCAATAAGGAATATGAAGAGCATGTATAACTTTTATCCGATATACTAAGTATGATAACATCAACCAATGATTCTCGTATTTCAACCTTAAGCAAATACACTACACGGCTGATTACATTTTACAGTCATACTCAATGCCCTGAAGAGATGAAGTATACCGTTCATGCTCCAATCGACCATGATTACGTAAAGCATCGGTACCACACAAGGTCAATGGAAGATCCGGACTCCAAGACCTCAACCTTCTCGATCAGTATGAGATTACATGGTGGAGACATCACGTGTCAAACTGCAATTAGCTTGCCAGGGTATAGTGGCATCTTCTAGAGTTATAGCCCACAACATATATTCTCTTTCGGGTTATGGTCTGTAGCCAATGCCTGGTATCATATCATGGAGTCATGGCCCATAGCCATACCCAAACTGGGGTATGGTCCGTAACCAATCTCATGTATAAGATACAGCCCGTAGCCATTCCTATGGGGCATAAGGATATAATTGCCCAATTACCCCCACATATTAAAAAATATGTGCTAAGAGTTAAACTCATTTCAGCATTCAGCAAATTCTGATGTTGATGGCTCTGTGGTCAGGGCAACTACATTCTATGATATCACTTGATTAATTAAATGTATTACCATATTATTTTAACATCAAACAAGTTCTCAAACATCAATTATTTTAACAATTCCTACAAAGAATGTGTAATACTTTCATCAAGTGTTCAAATCTTTAATAAAGCATTGGGATCTCAATCCCTCATCTCATTAGGAGCATTCTCATCCTTTCATAAACTCATCATTATTATTATAATAAAATGGGTATTCAAACCCTTAGTTCATCAAAGAACATTTGTTACCACTTATGAGGTAATTGGAACACCTTCAGGTCATCTGACCAAGGTAACATGACACTTGCTACACAAGCATCTCATATGGCTCACAAAGCCTATTTCACCTCTTATTACCTCTCACTAGGTAACAAAGCAAATTTTGGCTCACAAGGCCCATTTCATCTCTTGTTACCTCTCACTAGGCAATAAAGCATATTATGGCTCACAAGGCCCATTATTAATAATAAATGAAACATCATAGCTCATACCTGGCTATGCTCATCATCTCAAGATACCTGCATGGTCATAACACATTATGACAGTTATATCAATTACATATCAACATCATGCTATATAAAGGTAACACCACTAATCCTTTACTAGGGTTAGGATTTCCCAATTCATGTCAATTAGAGATACTCAACTTATTATCCATCATTAGGTCTATAGTTAATCATCTCATTGCCCAAAATTAGGGTTTCATGTATTATAACCCAAAATTAGGGTTTCTCATACCTTGAACCTGTATTAGGGTTAGGCCTTCAAACTAGGGTTTCATATAGTAACACATAGCATTACCCTAGATTAGGGTTTCATATCACATTTCATCACCCTTGATTAGGGTTTCACTTAGCATTGCCCTAAATTAGGGTTAAGGATTCATTAACCTTCTTGATTAGGGTTTTATGATCTCATCATCTTGGATCATACCCTAATTACATATCGTATTTTGAAAGTGATGAAGATTAATCACTACATGATTATCACTCATGTATGAGTTCCTCTCTCTAATCCTTTCTAGGATGTTAATAATCTCAATCGTGATTAGGTTAAATCAATTCGAATGAAGGGTTCACATAGTGTATTAAGTCATTTCTTCCATAAGCATCCAAATGTCAATTATTCTAAGCATACTTACTCACTAAGTACCTTAGTGATACTTTCATGGAAATCAACCTTGAGATACTTTATGATCACTCATTTAGGTTTGGGATTAATTGATCCTTCAAACGATCTTGGGGTACTTGACCTCCATTCAGTCTTGAGGTGCTTGACCTCCATTCGGTCTTGAGGTGCTTGACCTCCATTCGATCTTGAGGTGCTTGACCTCCATTCAATCTTGAGGTGCTTAACCTCCATTCGATCTTGAGGTGCTTAACCTCCGTTCGATCTTGAGGTGCTTGACCTCCATTCAGTCTTGAGATGCTTGACCTCCATTCGGTCAAC
This sequence comes from Alisma plantago-aquatica, assembly GCA_963693085.1. Lineage (NCBI taxonomy): Eukaryota > Viridiplantae > Streptophyta > Magnoliopsida > Alismatales > Alismataceae > Alisma > Alisma plantago-aquatica. The sequence continues at coordinate 81,898,963 of OY856414.1, read as the reverse complement.
TCTCTCAAACGGTCAACATGACCAAACAGTTTTGAAGATCAAATTACCCATTCGATCTTGATCAACTTTGCCCATTCAATCTTGATTGATTTTACCCATTCGGTCTTGATCACTTTTACCCATTCAGTCTTGATTGATTTTACCCATTCGGTCTTGATCACTTTTACCCATTTGGTCTTAATTGATTTTACCCACTCGGTCTCAATCAATTTTACCCATTCGATCTTGATTGGTTTTACCCATTCGGTCATGATCAATTCCATCAATTAAGTCTTTAATCAATTCAATTGATTGGAGTTTGTAATCAATGGATTATTAATCATTGAACCTATTACAAGTCAATCGATTAGAACCATTAGATCATCATCAAACCATGACATTTCCTGACCTCAAACGGTCTTGACGTCCTTTGACCCCAAATGGTCTTGAGACCGTTTGATGTCAAATGGTCTTGACACCGTTTGACCCATCCAATCACTGAAATTGGTTGAATCCAATTAGGGTTTCTTCAATAACCCGATTGAGGGTTTGTACTCAGGGAATCTTAAAGTGTTGAACCTTTTGGAATTAATTCAATTAAATACTATTGCATCATCATCAATCTACATTAGCATTGATCCTCCTAACAGTTTGAGACCGTTTGATCTCAAACGGTCTTCAGACCGTTTACTCCCAAACGGTCTTGAGACCGTTTGGTTTCAATCGATCTTGAAACCGATTAGTTCCAATGTTGAAATCATTTGCTCATATACTTTGTTGAAGTGTGTGCTTATGATTATGTCATCATCATCAAGCTTCGATCCTTCAAAATCTACTGCCGTTCTTATGGAAATCTCATCAATTATTCAAAGGAATTTCAAGAAGAACAAAATGATCAACAAGTGATGGAGAATTGAATGTAATAATTACATTTAAGGGTTCAAGTTATATAACCCGCTTTCAAAGTTGAAACCAAACTTCAAGCTTCATGCCTTCAATGGTGAATGAATATTTCTCAACCTCCCAAGGTCCGTCCTCAAGCTTTTGAGTGAAAAGAAATGGCTAGGATTGAAGATTGAATGAAGAAAAGAAGAAATCAAGCATTGATTTTCGATTTCCACCATGAAATCAAGGTTGAAGATGATTATGGAGATTACCTACAGGTTGGGTCACATCCTCCTATTCCTCCTAAGCTCCCTTATGCTCAGTCAAAGCAAGAAGAGAAAGAAAATCCAAAAAAGAGTCTTCAAGTGGGTGGAAAATAAAGTGTTTATAAGGGAATTTCAATGAGAGAGAAAGTGATATAAAAATCCTTTAACTCCCAAAATTGATGCCACATATACCCCTAAAATACTTGCATTCAAATCCATCTTACCCACCTTAAAATTACTCTTCATTATCTATGAATTAAACGAAAAGCAATTAAGCACCTTAATTCATATAATACTAATATCCCATTTTTATTGGATATTACTTTTTAGTTAACTAATGTGAGTGGGCTCTCCACTCACTTAGGATATTTTCGTGGCCTTTGCAAGGAACAAGGACGTTCACACTTATGCAAATTCAACCATCTCATATTTGGTTGAAGGGCACTCCCATTAATATATTTATTTTTGCATTAAATTGAATTATGTTTCCAATTATGCTTAAATCTTGATTATTTTAATATCAAGATTCTCTCTCCTCCAAAATGATTCAAATGAAATGCCCCTCTCATTTTATTTTATCTACATGATTCCTAGAAACATGAGGGATTCTCTAGAAGTGGTATTTTACATATTGAACCCTAGGTTTTGGGTAAATTGCACATTACACTAAAACTAGGTTTTAATGCACAAACATTGCTCAATAAGCTCTTTCTTAAAGCTCAGGCTTGTGGTAGCCATACCTCTGCATCATTTTCATTATTATGATGCTTCAACACCTGAGGAATATTTATCATGTACGATTTGCAAGTTAAACCTTGAACTTGGGTAATTTTCACTTTAGTCCAAAATAGACAAAACATTATTTCAACATTATTCAAAAAGGACTAAAATTGAAACTTAAGTTCCTCTTAAGCCTTAATTACTTTTCAAGAGATAAGAGCAATAATATAATTAACTTTATTAAGCAAAACATCTAGGCTTAAGGCATAACCCAGGTCAGGGATGTTACAATGATGGTGTCATCTGCATATTGTATCACATTATGTGTGCAACCCCTAGGCTTGTTGGTGGACCCAACGTCTGTGGCATTCCGTATGAGTGAGTTTAGGACTGCCGTGATGATGATGAATAAGTAGGAAGATAGTGGGTCACCTTGTCGAATCCCATTAGTGTTCTTAAAGTAGCCATGTGGGGACCCATTTATGAGGGTCATAAAGGTTTTAGTGCTGATGCAGGATCGTATCTAGGAGCACCATTGGGTAGGCAAATTGAGTTCATGCATACATTTAATAAGGAATTTCCAATTAACGTTGTCAAAGGCCTTTTCAAAGTCCAGTTTAAAGATGAGAGTCCATTCGTGAAGTGTGTGGCATGTATGTATGGTCTCATGTACCGTGATGAATGCATCTTATATATTCCTATGTGGAAAGAAAGCACAATGTTGGATGTCAATGATGTTGTTAAGGAGTGGTTTCATGCGATTACTGAGTATCTTGGCAATGATCTTTTAAGTAGAATTGATGAGGCTGATGGGTCTGTAATCCCAGATGGAGTTTGGATGATCAACTTTTGGGATCAGGGCTACATGGGTGTGAGGAGATGTTTGATGTGATGTAGTCGGTGGATCTCTACAAGTAGCTTTGTGAAATCCTCTTTGATGATGGGCCAGGTAGCTCGATAGAAGGACATGCCATATCCATCCGGCCTAGGTGATTTGTCCAACCCTAAATATTGCATCACACTTTGGATTTCCCTATCTAGGAAGGGATCAAGGAGATAGTTAATAGTTGGGATCTTATCTGTGAAAAGTCTATCCTAGTCAATCATAATCAGTTGATGTAGTGTATGTCCATTGTTGTATAAACTGTTAAAAAAGTGGGTAATGTGATTGGTGAGGTTGTATATGGGTTCAGTGGAAGTATCAATACCATTAATGTTGGTGATCAGTAGCCAATTACGCTTGGTATTGCAGGTCGAGTGGAAAAATTTTGTGTTCCTATCTCTCTCCTTCATCCACTTGATTTTGTCTTATTGTTTCCATATGATCTCTTCGTGGGCTTTGAGAGTGTTGATCTCTTCGGTAAGTTCCATGTGTGCATTCATGGATTGTTGTAAGGTGGTTAGGAGTTGTTCTTCCTTTCTTTTGATCATCTTAGGAATGGATCCAAATTGTGTGTGGTTCCAAATCTTGAGGATAGGCCCTAGTAACTTGAGTTTGCGGTGTATGTTGAAACATGGGTTGTCTATGGATGACTGTGTGTGCCATACATTGCTAATCATAGGGGTGAAATCTGGGTGGTGAGTCCCAAAATCTTTGATGTGAAAGGGTTTATGACCCCACTGAGTGAGTTGAATTTGTATAAGAATAGGAAGGTGATCAGATAGGCTAGATGTAGAGAGAGATGTGTGGACTCCTGGGTGTAATTGTGTCCATAGATTATTACATAAAAAATGGTCTAGTCTGGCTCGACAAATACCTATGTGCCACGTCCAACAGTCGTTGCTAGAGTGAAGGTCACAGAGGTTATGCGTTGTGATGAATGTATTGAAAAGAGAGTCTTGATGAGGTACCATTGTATGACCTTGTGATAGAGCATGCGGTCTTTCCTCAGGACATGTGACCATGTTGAAATTTCCACCAAGGATCCATGGAGTATCTCTGTGTTGTGCAGCCAAAGAGTTCAATTCTTCTATGAAAGATGCTTTATAAGGTCCAGGGGGACCATATACTCCTGTAAAAAGCCATGTCTGGTTGGTGGTGATATGACGAAATAGAACCATGATGTTGTGATTGATAATGGTGGACTAGGTGGTGTGATATGTCTGGTCATTCCATCCTATAAGAATGTCACCACTATAAGCAGAGGAAAGGTGTTGGATCCATTTGTTAATGTCGACCTCCCATATGCTTAAGTTGGAAATCGTTGAGGGTGGTTTTGGTTTCTTGAATGGTGATGATGTCGATGTGATGTTGGTAAATAGTGTTTCTAATGGTTCTTCTTCTAATGATAACTGATACATTGGTTCCTTAATATTAGTCTTCTATTTCATTAAACATTTGATTTTGATATAAATATCATATGATGAGCATGTGATATGTATAAGGATGAATGAGTAGAGAATTCAATGAAGGACCCATAATGAAATGAATAGATTCAAGCCGTCGAATTAGCCTATGTTCAACCCAAATATATGTGCACATAAAACATGTATATACTTTTTTAGGAATTGAAATAATTATCTTAATGATTTTTGAAGAGAGATTTTTAGTCAAGACTGCATTTAATATGGTATGTCATTATCATTAGGATTCTATCAAATTCGTAATGACATCATATAGAAGCAAAATAGTCCCTAAGGATTCCACTTTTAGGCATATTAATGAAGCTTGAAGAAAGCTTTAGGACTTGCATGCACAAGTAGGCAAAAGAGAAGTTGAAGAATGTCATATCACTTGCCTCCAAGGGTGATGATCACGAGGTATGATATAGTGATCCATGAATAGCCTCCAATATCCTTTATAAGCCCTCCAAAAGATCTAAAACCAAATATCCAAGAAAGATCTAACCTCCACTAGGATAAAGAGAAGGGAAAAGATTTTTCTTCAACTATATGGGGTAGGTTCCAACATGGGACTTATCCAAAGGAAGAAAAGGAGATGAGTGATAGAAAAAGAAGAGGTATTAGAAGGTGGATATTACTTGGTTGGGGATGGAAATAAAGATACCAATTTTGAAAACAACATAGAGAAGCTTGATCAACAATATGTATCAACATGCAAGTTTCTATCCATGACCATGGACTCCTTAGATCTCCCATGAACCACCTAAGCTCTCCTCCATGTTCTTATAAAAAATATGGGGTGTCAAATAAAGCTATGCCACTTGTGAGGGATTTCAAAATTAGAATGGGTGTAACTGCCTAAATAATCCAAAACTAGTGTGTAATATACCCCTTAGTCAGAGCTACCATTCTGTTAGCCATCCTACAATTATCATCTACATGGGCATCATTCCCATTGATATACATTGGATTATCATTGATTTCACACCTTCCAATGACTAGAGATTCCATTGCTTGGCACTCTCATCGACCAACAAGCACATTAGTTGACAACTTAGAAGCAACATCAATTATCAAGCTTTCCTTCTCATCAATTTTCAATCAAGGACTTCCATCATTTTATAGGTCCATGGTTATCATTGGTTCAGACTCATGACTCTCATTGGTTGTCAACCTAGAATCTCCATGAGTTGATGGAGTGCATGTGCCAACACTCAACCACCACTACCACAACACTAGGCTAGGAGCAAGGAATAGAAACCCTAATATACATATGGTCATATGTGTCTTTAAATAGAAAATATAGATCTTGGATATTAACACAAACTTATATATTTTTACACATATTTCAAGAAAATTCTAAATTATGGTAAAATTTCTTATTATTTCATAAAATATTTTCATTGGTTTTATCTATCTGATGGAGACAATATTGCCACTCTATGTGTGGATGCGAATGGCTACAAACAACAAGCCTAAGTCTACAAGAACTGTCAAATGGAGAGGGGACCAATTCATTTGTCCCTTCCAGGTTGGAAAGAGCTATTGTGGGTGGCTGATTGGTTTGATGGTCATGCCTATCTTTCTCATGAATGTTTTATTCCAGAGTTCATTATGGATAAGAGGGATGGAATAGATGGTTAGATTTTTATTTCCATCCTTTCTTTTTATTTGTATATGTGAACTTTATTGTAAAGACCACCAAATCATTGGCTAGATAATATACCAAAGTGCTTGTTTAAGGCCAACCAGAATGTTCTTGGAGATATGGATAAAATAAACTATTTAAGTTGTCTGATGAAAAGACAATGCTTTGGTGGGAACCTATTATGGGTTTTCTCACAATAAAGTGAAAGGAACTTCCCAATGTTTTTAAAAGCTATCAAAGGAAATTGTACGTGGCCAGTAGCCACCATTGGGTATATCATTCAAACACTACCATCTCCCTATCAATTGTTTATTTTAGGTTTATGATTAGAATAATGTCTAATATATCATTATTAAGAGTTCAAGGACATCTCAGTAATATGAGGGACGATGGACATAGGTACATACTGGGAGGCTTTCAAAATCTTCTCTTTTGAATCATTGTTTCAGTTTGTATTTTAGGAAATAATAATTATACATCTACCCAAAAGTTCATTATTGAAAAAATTAATGAAGTATGTGTAGGACTAAGGCTAAAAAGGATGTGTATGAGAAAACAACTCGATACAACATATTTGAAACCACTTCAGAGTTAAGTACATACTATAATATGAAGTTTTTTGTTTATGGTGTTATGAGAAAAAAAATATTATTTCTTCTTATATTTCTCTAGAAGTGGAGGGGACAAGGTTGCATTCAATTATGATAAGACTTATCAAATAAGATAATTTGTAACTTTCAAGGGAAGAACTAACAATTGAGGCTATATGGATTCATCAATGCCTAGAATTAGGGGGTCTTATAAAAGGTTTGTGAATTGAGGTTGATCATCTGGGAAATTTTGGAAATCATGTATTATATTCTGAATTTTCATGTATATATATATATATATGTGTGTGTGTGTGTGTGTGTGAAATAATGGATTGAGCAAGACATATTAGAAAGCTTGAGATTTCTATGTCTTGTTTAATAATTTTGGGTTGTGAATGCAATTTCTCCATATAGAAAATGATTTCATGTATTTTGTTGTTTTAGTAATCCATTATTAATTATTGGTGAAAGAAATAGTGGAAAACTCAATAATATAGAAGTTCTCGAGAGTAAGGAATAATTGATAACTAAAATATGCAAATCTTTTGGATTTTTTGAAAGACAATGTGAAGGCAACTATTAGACTTAATTTGGCCCTATCTTGTACCCAGCAAGAGAATATACAAAACTAGGAGTAATTGCCAAGTTTAGATAGGAAAGGAGTTATTACATGCCATGAATAATTTAAATAAAGAAACTTGAGAGGCAAGTAAAAGGCATTTGATGTCCCTATTTTGCTATCAACTTTTGCTTAGTCTGAGGTTAAGTTATCATGAAGTTTCTCTTAAAGTTTGGGGTCAATTAGAGAAAATATGAGAGTGATATGAATTATATAAGTTTCTATTTAGTGAGCGATTAATTGATATATATATATATATATATTGTGTCACATTTAATGTGACTAGTAACATAGGCCCCACCCTTTTATTATGTCACACAGCCGTACAACCCTTGGCTCCCAGATCGATGATCTACGGATTTTCTTTTTTCCTTCAGATGAAAGGGGAAAGTCAAGCTACAAAACACCCTTTTCCTTCTTCTTCTTCTTCTTTTTCTCTCTCTTTCTAATCCACAACAACCCCAAAAACGTTCCCATTGAACCTAGGAAGGAAAATTAGACCAATCATCCCTAGTTTCTCCAGTTTTTGTGTGTGTTTGGGATTTCCCCAAATCCTTATTGGATCTAGAATCCATTGATAGTCGACACTTCTCCCTAATATCTCCCTATATAAATCCCTTGGCCCCAGCCCCTAAGACAGTAACCTCACGCATGAGTCTGTGTTTCAAGCAAGCTCAAAACACCATCAAGATCCCCTAGCAGACTGCCACCGATCGTTTAACCCCTCTGGAAAACTCCATGCACGAGAAGAAGTGGAGGACGAGGTGTTGACCATCCTAAGATACAAAAAGAGTTAAGAGGAGACTCAAAGAAGCAGGGCCAACCCATCCTAATCTTTTAAATAGTCATCAGTGAGGTATTCACTGTATTCCTATTCTTTGTGTACATCTGGTTTGTACCCCATGATATGCAACTTGGTTCCTTCTACTACGACCACCCTAGGCTTTGAAAAGTGGTTGGCCAAGTCCAATGAGGTGGCAAGGAGATCCCTGGACCTTTTTTTTCTCTAGGAGAAGATAATGGAAAAGTATACACTTGAGTTGACTCATCCATTGTAGAACCCAAATCCTTTACGAGGTTGAAGAAGGTCGAGGACCAAATTACAAAATGAACCCTCACATGTGTGAAAATCCAATTCAAGACACAAGGAAAATTTGGTCCTTTTAGTCTCTCAAGAGCCTGGCTCACATGGAGCTCAAGGCTGACTTGGCGTTGTCATTGGCCAGACATGGCCCATGTGACCATTAGTAGATAATGTGAATATTGCAAATAAGTGTTGTGTAAGAACCCTGACTTGTGTTTTGGGTTAACCCTTTTTTTTCTTAATTAAGTTCTTAGGACCTTTCTATAATCCTTTGATATGATCCTAGATCATGTGGAGAACTTAAGTTTTCAGTTTAAGCTCATCTGGATGATGTTTGTGCTTTTTGTACTTATTTTGGGGCAAATTGTAATTTACCCCTTTTTGAGGGTTATCTTACAATTTATCACCTCTATAATGTTCCTTCTCTCTCTTAGCTTCATGAGATAGAACACGATGCCTTGGTGTGCCTTTGTTGATCGTTGGATGAGTGTTGGCATCACTTGTGATGACTAGGGTTTCTAGGGCATGATGTGTTTCGACCATGTATACATGTATGGGTGTAGCTACCTATGTCGCGACCTATGTGTGTCTTTGGTGTGTCTCGACGGAGACACTTTTCTTGGGCATGTTGTTTCAACCTAGGGTGTCTTGTTGAGGTCGAGATAGTTGGTCTTTTAGCGTCTCAACCTAAGAGGTGTAGCGAACCCTTGTCTCGACCAGGACGTGTGGGTTGGTCTATCTTGACCCTCTTTTAGGATGTCGTGACTGAGATCATGTTGGGGGTGACCCAAGTAGGTCGAGACCCAATATAGGTTGTATCATCACCTTGTGCTTGTGTGTTTTAAGTGGTTTCATGTTAGTTTCATGGGTGGACAAGTGTCCCTTTGAAGCCCTATCTTATTGAAACCTCATCCTTCACCCTACTTCCCTCCTCTTTTGCTATATAAAATATTACCTCTCCATACAAGTGACCCTTTTCTGCCATCTTCTTCCTCTTTTCATGCTTGGTCATCCTGGGAGCATTGAGGATCAAGAAGATTTGTTTAGAGCTCTTGGTGGCCAGACTTCCCTTGCATGAGGTGCTTGTGATGATCTTTGCTCATCTTCTACCTTGGTAAGTATATGCCTTTCCTTTGATATGTTTTCCTTGGATTTCCTACCCCATATTCTTCTCTTTCCTTGGCCTTAGTCTATGTTTTGACATGATTTCCGTTATTGAGAAGAAAACTCCTCATCATAAGGGTAATAGGTCACGTTTTGACAAGGAAACACCCAAGTGAGAGGGAGTTCCTCCTCTCTTTTCTCCTTTCTTTGGACCAACCTAGGGTTCTTTCTTGCCCTTTTCTTATTCCATCTTTGACCATGTTTTCTTCTCCATCTTGAGATGGTTTGTGGTTGAGAGTGGAGCTTTGGCAGAGCTTCTTTTCCCCTTGGTGATCGTGTACTTGGAACTTGCAATCCTTGGAGTGATCTTCCTTAAGGCGGGTGATATAACCCTTAACCCTCTCTATTATTGTACTTTTCATACATGCATGTTGCTTTTTCTCTCTCTAAAATGTTTCCTAAATCTTCTAGTGGATGATGCTAAGCTCTAGAACTTGTTTGATGCTAAAACCATTCTTGGTTTGAAAAAAATCCAAAATCCTAGTTTTGGTACCCGATTTTTGGTGATTCTTGTGACTGGTGGTTTTCTCTCACCCTTTAATCGTAGTTTTGCTCACATGTATGATGCTTATGTTTCTTAATATTCCATGGAGTTTAGGTTATTCTTGAAAAGTGGTAAATGTAGTGTTCTCTCTCTTGAATGAGGCCCCATTCATGGTGATTTAATGACACTTGTGTTAGGGTTTTGATAATTGAATTTTGGGTTATGTTTTCATTCTTATGGATGGTGGATTTGATGATAGTTCCATGTCTTGATAGTATCTTGGCCAATAACAGTCACTACATCTTGTTTTGCTTTGGGTTGTGACACCTTGTTATGTGAGGTTTTGGTTGAGGCATATGACCTGGTTACGGTCGTGACATCCTAGACTATGATGGTCGCAACACTTACCTTTATGTTGGTCAAGACATCTGCTTAGTTTTGGTTGAGTTGTTACTTTGAATTGAGGTCACAATATAAGTTTTGCTGAGTGGTTTAAACCCTAATCCTTGTGATGCTCGACACATGGTTTTATGTGGTGTTTGAGACACCTTATTTCATGGTTGTGGTTGAGACACCTAGGTTTTTTGTTGCGGTTGAGACACCTTGGGTGAAGGTGGTCGAGACACTTATGTCTTGGGTGGTTGAGACACATAGGTGTGTGCTGGTCAAGACACATACTTAACTATATAATAAAATAAGGTATATGGGTAAGTAAGTAATGAATCATGTATAGCGTTGTTTGGGTGAGTGTTTGGTTATTCCTTATCATGTTCCTAACCTAGAAGATGTGTATGGAGCCCTAACCCTAATTTTGGGTGATTGTTTAGTTGTACAACCCTAATCTTCTATGTCTGGAGCCCTAACTCTAATTTTGGGCCATGTGATGTGTTTACTTCCCTCTCTTGATGTGGTTATCATTTTATGATGTTTCTCTCTTTTGTTTATAAATCCCTAACCTAGAAGGTGAAGTAAAGTTGAATATCATCATTGTGAATATTATGATGGTGATCATGTGCACAGGGGAAATGGATATGAGTCATACGAGTCATGATGAGATCATACTGATATGATGGGTCCAATGACCTATGATGGCTTGATGCCTATTGTGAGGTGATATCCTCAAGTGTTATAATTGAGGTATTTATACCCCACAATGATATGACATTTGGTGATGGCCTTATGAATGGTCGTGCTACAAGTATCAGGTGGTGATAGTGTTACACATTCACACCTTATATGTTTTATATCTTCTAGAGTTGTACAATATATCTTATCTTTATAGAATGTGTTTTGGATTTATACATTGTAACTTGATTGATGTTAAAAGTCACCCAATTGGCTAACTATTCAAGTGGAACCCTAATCATGTAGGTGCCATTCCATAGATCATTTCCATTGTCAGCTCTAATTATTGGATCGGAGAAATGAGTATAACTTAGAGCGCATATTTTTTAATATGTGAGGGTGCAAGTTGAGTAATTCCTTGCGTCCACAATTATAGGTTGTGTGAGATGTCCATGCATGAGCTGATCTCCTTGTGATATGGATGTCCATGCATGAGCCACTCCTTTTAAGAATGGTCATGCATGAGCCAGTTCTTCTAGCGTTGTTACCTGTACCAAGGTGGGCTAGGTGTTTATATAAGGATGACCATGTGTGAGCCGATCCTTCTGTTGACTATATGTCACCTGTTGTAGTTGACTAATATTTCTTTACGGTTCTTTCTCTTGTGTTGACCAAGAGGTGTGGAGGGGTAATTTATTCTAGCTCTTCGTTTGACCTTGTATGGCACCGATTTCAACTTAGCAGTGGTCAGTTGGATTTGGCTAGTATGACTCAAATCCTCAGGGTATTTATAAAATATGTAACTCGGTCGTGTAGTATTTTGCATAGGGTCAAATAGGAACAACATTGGTTGAAGTCCTTTTCCTTATCCTTTTACAGATTTCTTGAATTACAAGGCGATAAGAGAAATCAACTAATATACATGTTCTTCACATTCCTTTATCCATTGATTACATATCATTTAGTTGAATTTCCTTAACCTACTTGGTATTTTATTTACCTACTTAGCTTATATCTACTTTTAATAGATGTTGGCAAAGAGTTATATCTCTCACTGGGACATTTGGTCTCACCTCGTGGATTTCCACATCTTTTAGGTGATCGAGCTTGAGGTTGTAGAGATCGTGTTGCTGGTACTGGGAAGCAAGAGGATCAATAGTTGTGGAAAGTTTGGACATGTTACTTGTGTATAGAAGTAGAGTCCTATATGTCATCCTTGTACACTCAGGTTATTGGGGAGGTTTTTGTTGTATGTATAAATATGAGGTTTTGGCTTTTTGCTTGTTATTATGTAGAGATGGCATATATGTATATGAATAGGTTATCATGTGTACAGGATGTGGCCTGAGAGCCAGTGAATAGTATCTTCTATAATGTTTTGGGCATGTGATATGCAATATAGGTGGCTTTTGTGGACTCATGTGCAATATTTTGTGACTCCTATGGTTTGTTGAAATCGATTTTAATCTCCTATGTTTTATGGTAACTTGAATGTTTAGTTTTAGTTCCGCAGTTTGCTTTTGAGTTATCATGTTGTGGCACGTTGGGGTGTCACAGTTTGGTTGTTATCAGAACTTTAGGTTCGTTGAGTCTACAGGGGCATAGGACTAGGGTTGTGTCTATTCCAGTGTCCTCTAGTTTATCTTATGGTCAGTTCTTCTTATGCAAAAGAAGAAAAAGAAGAAGAAGAGTCGAAAAGATGACTGGAGAACACAAAGAACACATTGTTGAAAGTGGAGTTGTTGCAGTAGGTGGAGGTGCAAGGAGGTAGGATGTTGATGGGAGCACGCTAATCCCCTAGTCTAGGGCAACTATTCCCCATGCAGAATCCTAGGGAACCGGGAAGACCTTCGAGAGGTTGAGGTGTGTTGAAGCCATGGAGTATGTTGGTACAATAGATTCAGTAGACACGGATATTTGGTTGACAAAGCTGGAGAAGTCCTTCAAGATCCTTAGTATCCCTGAGGCTGATAAGGCGAAGCACGTAGTGTACCTTCTAAAATGAAATGATGGGCATTGGTGGGCCATTAAGGAGGAGAAACAGCCAGGTGTTGAAATCATTTGGGAGGAGTTCAAATTGGAGTTTTTTAGCATGTACTTCCTGTTTACCTATCTTGACGAGAAGATCTCTTAGTTTGATAAGATCAGGCAAGGACCCATGACGATCAATGAATATGAGGAAAGATTCATGGAGTTTTTGAGGTCACGTCCTCATATGGAAGTGATATATGAGGAGAGGATCATAAGTTTTGAGAAGGGGTTGAATTCTGAGTTGTCTACCCCGGTAGTTGCTCTGGAGAACCATGAGAAATTTGTCACATTCGTGGAGTCTATCAGGAGGATTGAACAGTTAGTGGTTGAGAAATAGGAGAAGAGTGCCAAGAAGAGGCATGCATGATATCAAGGGCAATCGTCAGGAGGATTTAAGAAGCCTAGGTTCTCTGCACCACCAGCCCCATAGAAGTCCAGTACACACACTCAGTGGTCACCCATTTAAGGCAGACGTCGCACCTTTCCACCGATAGGAGCCCCCAGCACAACTTCAGTATCCGTGACAGGGTCATCGATGCCGTGGTATGAGAGCATAATGTGCTACAAGTGTGGTCAGTTTGGGCATACCAAGCAATTTTGTCCCATGAAGGATGATGAGGTAACCCGGAAACTGAGGTAGAGTCAGCAGGGCTTGAAAAGACAATAGTACAACAGTGGAGGAGGACAAGGATGTGGACATGCATTGCAGGATGGTTCTTTCAGGATAAGCCAGTAGAGGATAGGGACATCACCAGGAGACAGATAGATTCTATGCCATGATTCATCTGGAAAGATTAGTCGACCCACAAGTAGTGACAGGTCAGATGGAATTATTTCATTCTGATTTGTCATTTTCTTACTTTATATCAATTTTGGTTGATCCAGGTGCGACCCGCTCTTTTACCACTCATGATGTGATTTCTAGTACCTCTTATCCTGTTAGACATAGACATGATAGTATTTGTTTAGAAACCCCACTAGTTGGTTCTACAGAGTTGTTGGAGGTGTGTCCTTCCTGTGTCCTTTCTTTTTTAGGACATAGCATTCAAGTGGATCTCCTACCACTTGACATGCATGGATTTTATGTGATTCTTAGAATGGATACCTTGGAGAAGTATCAGGTGGTCTTGGACTATAGTGCCAAGGTGGTGACATTTTGGAATGGCGATGTAGCATGGATCTACCAAGGAGATAGGAAGATTCTTTTGATGTGTCTGTTGTTAACGGTGGTGGTGGAGAAACTAATGAGCATGATTACGAGGCATTTTTGGTACATAAGATGGATACTAAGGCAAGGAGTCCTAGTATTCATGAGGTTCCAGTGGTATGTGAGTTTTAGGATGTGTTTCCAAAGGAGTTTCAAGGTGTTCCCCCACCTTGAGAGAATTTTGAGATCAATCTAGCCCCTAGTACCTAGTTGATAGCGCAAGCACCATACATGATGGCACCAGCTGAGATGGCAGAGTTAAAGAGACAGTTACAAGAACTTCTTGACAAAGGTTTTATTAGGTCAAGTACATCATCTTGGAGCACTCCAGTGGTGTTCATGAAGAAGAAAGATGGATCAATGAGACTATGCATGTACTATAGACAACTGAATAAGGTGACGATAAAGAACAAGTATCCTTTATCGAGGATAAATGACTTGTTTGATCAGCTATGAGGTGTTTCAATGTTTTCCAAGGTTGACTTGAGATTAGGGCATCACTAGTTGCAAATTAAGGTGGATGACATACCAAAGACTACTTTTAGGATGAGGTATGGTCATTATGAGTTGGTGGTTATGTCGTTTGGGCTAACCAATGCTCTGGCAGTGTTAATTGGACTTGCTGAATAGGTTGTTCCCACCATTTCTTGATCAATTTGTGGTGGTCTCCATAGATGATATCTTGATCTACTTGAGGGACATCCAATAGCATGAGAAACATCTACGTCAGGCATTGACCATGTTGAGACATCACCAGTTGTATGAAAAGTTCAGCAAATGTGAGTTTTGGCTGAACGAGGTGTCCTTCCTAGGACATGTGATATATGTTGAGGGTGTTTGTGTAGACTACAAGAAAGTGGAATCTGTTATAGAGTGGGAGTAGCTAAAGACACTAACAGAAGTTCATAGTTTTTTGGGTTTGACAGGATACTATAGGAGGTTCATCAAGAACTTTAGTTCAGTGGCGTTACCCCTAATGAAGTTGACAAGGAAAGATATGCCTTTTGTTTGGGATGATAGGTGTCAGTGTGCTTTCCAGTTGTTAAAGGAGAAACTGACTAGTGCATAACTGTTGGTTCAGACTGAGCAAGGGAAAGGATACATAGTTTTTTGTGATGCGTCAAGGAATGGTTTGGGTTGTGTGTTGATGCAGGACAAGACAATGATTTCTTTTGCTTCACGACAACTCAAGAAATATGAGGAGAACTACCCAACCCATCATTTGGAGCTAGATGTAGTGGTCCATTCCTTGAAGATCTGGAGGCACTACCTTTATAGCAAGAAGTGTCAAATCTTCATAGATCACAAAAACCTAAAGTACATCTTTTCACAATGGGAGATGAACATGAGACAGAGATGATGGATGGAGCTAATCAAGGATTATGATTGTTCGATTGATTACCATATCGAAAAGGCAAATGTCATGGTAGATGCTTTGAGTAGGAAGTCTTATTTGTCATCTTCTGTAGACAAAGCATAGTTTTGTTCCTTATTGTGCTATAAGCAAGACATGTCGGTCTCATTATGTCATAATGAATGGGAATCTAAAGGTTTCCCTATTAGTTGGGCTATAGTCACATCTACAAGTGAAGCCCATGTTGAGGCAATAGATTAGGGAGGCACAATCGGTTGATACTATGATACATCATATATGATCAGAGTTTGGCAGCACGAAGTGTGATGACTTCCATGAGGCAGATGATGGGATGATATGTTGCTGCAATAGAGTCATGGTTTCTGGTATTGACAAGTTGAGAAAGATGATTTTGGATGAGGCTCACCCTTCAATGTAAGCTATGCACCCATATAGCACCAAGATGTACCAGAATCTGGAAGATTTGTACTAGTGGCCTGGCTTGAAGCATGATGTGGTTGAGTTTGTAGCCAAGTGAATAGTGTGTTAGTAGGTTAAAGTAGAACATCAGAAACCTATAGGGATGTTACAAACGTTGCCATACCACAGTGAAAATGGGATCATGTGACGATGGACTTTATGGTTGGTCTACCTAAGACAGCCAAGGGCCATGATTCTGTTTGGGTGATTGTTGACAGGTTGAACAAGTCACCACTCTTTTTGACTCTGAATATGATGTATATGCTAGAGAAGCTTGCTCAGATATATGTTTATGAGATCATTTTTTTGCATGGTATCCCTGCTACTACTGTGTCAGATAGAGGACATCAGTTTACAAGCCACTTTTGGGAGCGTTTGCATACATTGTTGGGTACACAGTTGAGGTTCAACACCCTATTTGATGGTCCAATTGAAGGATGGTTCAATAATTCAATTGATGAATAAATCAAGGAGTCAATTGATAGGTGATTCATTGATGGAAACCTTGGATTGGTCAAGTGTTGAAAGACTTTTTGGTCCATTCAGTTTTGAGAGGGTTTGGACCAAACAGTCTTAAGACCGTTTGAGTCCAAACGGTCTCAAACCATTTGGAGACCCAAGCCTATTCAGTTTCAACATCTCTCTTGCTTAAACGGTTTCAAAGGCAATATGCCCAAACGGTTTCAAACCGTTTGAACGCTAAGAATTTGAGACCGTTTAAGGTCTAAGTAAGCAAGACCATTTGAAGTTCAACATGGTTAATCCATTTGGATATCTAATGTAATGGAATATTTAATTGGTTAATTCAATTGGACACTTCATGTAATTGAAGGTTCAATTGATCAAATCTTCTGGACATCCTAGAGGAGGATGAGAGAGAGATTCATACATGAAAAATAATCATGTAGCAATCAAACCTAGCACATCCAAAATGAGCGAGGTATACAATTAGGGTATGATCCTTGAGGAAGAGATCATAAAACCCTAATTGAGTTAATTGATGAACTCAAACCTTAAATTAGGGCAATTCTGAGTGAAACCCTAATCTAGGAGGATAATGTGTTATGAATTCAGAGTAATGATATGAGTAACCCTAATTCATGGTATTTTAATGTTAAACCCTAATTAGGATGAATAGTAAACCCTAACTGTGGGTTATTGAATATAAACCCTAATCTAGGGTGATGTGATGTGAATAGTGAACCCTAATTCTAAATAGGGTGATGGTGTGTGAAACCCTAATTCTGGATTATACTATATAGTGTGAAACTCTTATCTTGGACAATGAAATGATGAATCATTGGTCCTAATTGATCAAAGGGGGATGAGTACCCTATTTGAAATGAAATGGGAAACCCTAACCCTGGTAAGGGAATAGTGGTGAAATACTTGAATAGTATGAAACTAAAATATGATTGATATATCTATTATCATTTGTGCTAACCATGCAGGTATACTAAAATGATGAACATTGCCAGGTATGAGCTATGATGCTTTATTTTTTGAAATTATTTATTGGGCCTTGTGTGCCATAATATGCCTTGTTGCCTAGTAAGAGGTATTATGAGATTTAATGGGCCTCAAGTGCCAGATGAGATGCTTGTATAGCAAGTGTCATGTGTACCTTGGTCAGATGCCTGAAGGTGATGGTTACCTGAAATAGTGGTAACAATGCTCAGTGATGAGCTAAGGGTTTGAATACCCAAAACCATATGTTTATGGCATTGAGTTTGAAATAAGGGAATGCGATCCCAATGTCTTTTAGAGACTGAGAAATAACTAATGAAAACAATACATGTTTCTTTATAGCATTTGTCCTAGTAAATTATGTTTGAAAACTTGACTGATGCTAAAAGAATATGATAATGTACTTAATTAATCAAGTGAAAGATATTCATGTAGTGCTCTGACCATAGATCCATCATCGTCAGTAGTTGGTGATGGTGAAACAGGTTTTCTTACGATATCTCCTATAGATCGCACATTTGAATATGCGGGGGTCGATGGGTGAAAATATCCTTACGTCCTAATGGGGGAATTGATGGAAGCTAAACATTAAACCTCTCAATCCTTCAATGTATGTTCTGGGATGGATGTATCGTAAATCTCCCGATGATGTTAATGTTGAATTGATGGAGGTAAACATGAAATCTCTTGATTACAAAGAGAGTACAGTCACCGATGTAGCTCTATAGCGAAGATGCCACTATACCCTGGCAAGCTATGTAGCAGAGACACAAGATGTCCTACATGTGATCTCGCACTGACCGAGATGTGGGAAGTCATGGAAGCTGGCTCTTCCACTGACTTTGTTTGATACCGATTTTGACTTCGCAGTGGTCGGTTGGAGTATGAGCGGTATACCTCATCTCCTCAGAGCTTAAATATGTTTGAAAAATGTAATCAGCTGTGTAGCGTATTTGCATAAGATTGAAATACGAGCACCACTGGTTGATGTTATCCTGCTTAGCATGTTCTTGACACATAAATGTTACTTATGTTCTTTAATTCATTATTGAATAAGAAACATGCTGCCTTCTTAAGTAATAGCTAAAATACTTAAATAGGAATGTTTCTCTAATCTGCATAGATATTGATTTATCTGCCATTGAAATATATTATCCCATTGCTTAGTTTATTTCTATTAAACTACTATAATAATGTTTACGACGGAGAGTTATATCTCTCGACGGGGCAATTGTATAATTGTCTCACCCCATGGAATTCAACATTTTTAGGTAGACGCAGACAAAGAGGCAGAACCTCTGTAGTAGGGGAAGAGTGATAGCAGCAACAACAGGGACAACAGTAATCCTACAGGTGGAAATATGGGTTGTCAAGCTATGTCAATAGAGTCCTATGTGTCATCTCTGTACTCTCAGGTCCTAGGAGTCAGTAGATAGTGTTTTTATAATCGGTCTGAGATTTTGGATTTAAGCCTCGAGGATTTTGTTACTTGTTCTTTTATCAAGGCAAAGTAATGTATATATATGTCTCAAGAAGAGATGATACATGGAATATACAATGTGGACCAGTATGTAATTATAATACTTTGGTTCTTGTTTAAAGAGTTTTCCTAAGAATGGATCTCTTTGTAAATGATTTTAATTTTTAGTAATTTTCAGTAATCCGCTGCTAACAATATGAGTTGGATGTCACACTTAATTTCTTACCTTGAATCACATATGAATCACGATATGAGGCTTTGTTTGTTGAAGATTGGAAATGCTTGGTCAACCTCTTTCTGATCTGCAACTTTTGAAGGTTTGGGATGACTTCCTTGCCATAGGATATTTCATCAAGGACACAAAATTTACCACATCCATTAGCTAAGGGTCATTCCCAACATGTAGGACAACATGACATGAAATAGTCACAACCTAGATATCAAATGATAAAAATGGAAAATTCATGTACATCATTAATTTCCACAACTTCAAATAGCTATATCTCCTCGTAAAAACCTCCAAACATTCTAAAATTGTATACATTGGCTCACAATATCCTAAAGTACTGACACGATTTTACCGTGCGTATAACGCAAGTGCACGTGTCAGAGTAATACAGGCCTTTTTGAGGCTCAAATTGAACACAGGGACATGGAACTATCGGTAGACTACTTACTAACTACTCGTGATCAGCTAGACCGATTAAAAAGTTTTGAGAGCTGATTGAAAAATAAAAGAAAAATTAAAAAAAAACAAAGCGATCTATTAAATGTTGAGTTTAATCAATTTAGATGGAAATCTTTAGGAATGTGGTTTCACCACGGGTTTTCGTTGCATTTATTTCTATATAGTTAATCAAATTCGTCTCTCATTCTGGGTAGTGGCCTGTAGTCAGAATTGTTCACTGTCGTGATACAATTCACTACCTAAATCTAGGTCGGTTCCACGGTCGTAGTATCCTATACCCAAAACTAGGTGCATGAAGACCAAACTCTAGGTTTCCACCATTAACCGTACATCACCTTGTTCAAGGGTTTTATTAATTAATGTAAATTTTGTCCCTTTTTAACTATTAATTCTTCTTTCAAAGCACTTAAAGGCATTAGATTATCATTAAGGTGATCAATCATAATGATGTAATGGAGAAAACGAAATCATACCACGGATTTAAGAGGCAAAATATGAATTAGTATGATAAAAACGTCATACAACGATTACCCGGGCTACTGTCGGTCCTAAAGACAAAGGGGATTAGCCCCGCATGTTCATCTCAATGAAATACATGGTAGAAGAAAGGGAAAACATGAAGAAACGTGAATGAAAGTGATGTAAACCCCTGAACGGAGAAGATTCGGGCATTCCTCGACATAGAATGCGCGATCTACAGCCTTCTAGCGGTGGAAATCATCTTCTACGGCTCTTGCAACGATTGAGGTGTGATTCTGGGCTCCGTTCTCTTCTCCACACCTCCTCGGGACTTGTGCAATGTCTAATGACGTTATTTTCCACTCCAGGCCGCCGTCATTAGGTATATGGACCAAATTAGATCGTTGAAATATCACCACCATTGGATTCAGGCGGATCTGGAACAAAAACTGATCTGACGGTGTCGATACCATCGACGCGAGTCGATGGTATCGACCAGTCATGATATCGGCAAGTTTTCTTTATTCTCTGACGCTCTGACTGATGCAGAATCGATACCATCGACAAGGGTCGATGGTATCGACACCTTTAGGCATTGATTTTGTCACCTTTATGACACTGAAGCTGTGAAACGTCGATAGTATTGACTTTTGTGTCGATAGTATCGACAGGTTGATTGCTGACTCGCTGAGGGTATCTCGCTACCATCGAATTCCCAGTCGATGGTATCGAGTCATCTTGGCACCTTGCGGATGTCTCACTGTGACTGTGTCGATACTATCAACATATGTTGATGGTATCGACAACTGTGTATATGCGTTTTTCCTAAAATTGCAAGACAAAGCCGAATCAGCTATGCTAAAACCCATTATTATGATCATTTATAATCAAAAAGATAAAATATGAGAGATTTGATATGAACTGAGATTATAGACTAAAACGAATGAATCATGCGATACTAACCACAAAAGTGACTAATAAACACATAAAATGCATGTAAAACAGGTCTATAAATGCGACTCAAAATCATCGCATCAAACACCCCTAAGCTTGAACATTGCTCGTCCTCAAGCAGCAGAGCTATAGAATACAATTGTGAGGGTCAACTAAAGAACAGATTATCACAACAGGCCTTGTGAAATGATCCCCACCAGGCATTCACATATCGGCCCTCACTGACCACAGAATGATAATTACCCTCTAGGCGACAATGATCATTCATAAGAGATATCCACCCCAAGATTGATGAACACTATCAAATAAGGCATTTAATATAATAAAATCCTCTGGTTCAGGCTTGGTGCATCTTTGTGATCTCCTATCTACGTTGCTCGTTTCCTAACTACCATCTAAATGGAAGCAGATCTCCTGATACTAATGAGTGAGGAGATAATCACGGGTGGCCTACTAATTCGAGCAACGGGTGGATGGAATAGGTGGTTGTGGAAGAAATGGAAGCATATAACAGTCAATCATACAATATAAAAATTAATGACCTATCATGATGAAAATGTCCTAATGCTACATTTTAGATGGAATGATGCATGCACTATCATTCTAACTCAATGAGAGACAGAATATCTATAGGACTGCATATGTGCTTGTTCTTCTTATTCTGCATGTAAACAAATTCCTTTCTCACTCTGATCTTCATATTTTTTTCTTCAAGCCCTCATCTTGCTTAACATAATAAGACGAAATTTTCAATATCTTTTCTTGGGCTTATTCACATATCTCCTTTTTTTTCTTTTTTTTTCTTCTTATTCTTAAATTTTCAGAGAGTATGAAATAAGTCCTTTATTTCCATAATAAGCAAGACACATCATTGTACAAGATGATTAAAGTTATGCAAAATGCAACTAAAATGACATTGACATACACTCTAAAATTTTTTAATGCAGGATTATAATGCAACATTTTTTCTTCTTTTTTTTCTTTCAATGCAACAAATGTAAACAATACTACAATGCAATCCTGTCTACATGTCATGCAATCAAGAAATTACAAACTGTATAGTGCTACCAATTCTTATGGTGGATGTAGATGAGATGAAATGGATAGATCATAAGATTAATTGACAGAACCATTGGAAGATATTATATGTCCCTCCTTACTGACATGTGTACAATCAAGAGGTTTCTATCTTTCATTTCAGATTAAAGTCTCATTGCCATTTGATCAGTTTAGGCTCAACGTCCAATTCCGTCCACTTTTCTTGAATCATAGGCATGTACAGTTGTGATCTTATGTTTTAAAGTTGACAAACCCAATTATTTTCATAAGCCATACGCTCAAATCCAAACAAAGCAAGCCCACAATTTTATTAAAAAATTTCAAATTGACCCCTGACTCCCATGTGACAAACAAAGAGATGACACATTTGCATAAACATCCACAATTATACTAGATAGAATGTGGATCCTAAAAACTAAGAAAATTTCTAGAATAAAAGAAAAGGCAATAATGATAAAAAATTAAAAGTAAAAGATAGAAAAAGATAGAAGTTGTTCAATCTCCCCCCCAAGCTTGAATTCGACTATGGCCCCATAGTCAAAAACAATCTTAAAAGGTGGAATAGTGATACCAATCATTGTTCAGGTGGTGGCGGGTACTGCGGGGTGGTGGGATCCCATGATAGATATTGCCCCTGGAAATTTGGATCATACGGGGGCATGGGTGAAGGTTGAGGATATCCCCCGAAGTAGTTCTGGCTCCAATAATTATCATAGAACGGTTGTTGCTGCATCTCCATCCTATGCAACCTGTCATGAATGTTCTCTTGGTTGGCAAGGAGGAGGCACTCATTCTCATAGATGGCCTGCTGATTTAGGAACAGTCGGTTTGTAGTATCCTGAATACCGGAGAAAGAAGCAGTGTGTTGCTGCTGGGTCTACTAAATCTCCTATAGCATTGAGTACATCCCCTGCATAGAGTAGACATCCTCTCCTTGTTGAGAGGGCTGAGGTGTCGGAGGCTGCGAAGATGATGATGCACCCGGGTGGAAGCGTGGACGCTTTCGCGGTGCCACTCGTGAACGAAGAGGAGTGAAAACCTCCTCCTTCTCTTCTTACTCGTCGCCATCGTCATTGTCGTTGTCATACCCTCGTCTTCTTCGTCGGAGTCATTGATGGCGATGATGGGCCACTGAAAGTCCTGAGCTTCCTGGATGTTGAAGACAGGATCTGGAAGCACACACTCCTAGTACTCCTGGTTGACATGGCACTGTGCATAGGCCACACCATCATGGAGCGTAAGAAGGTTGGATCGGTGTAGATGATGCAGGTTGACTTTATTCCTGTTGTCCAGCGAAGTGAGTTGGGAAATATCCAACCCGAGATACAGAGCAAGCGGTGTGATAAGCCCCCCAAAATGGATACGAGCTTTTCTTGTACTCCTCCGCACGGCCAGCACGCACGTCAAGAAAAACGCGCCCCAATTGAGCTCTTCCTGTTTCAACAGTTTATACAAGAAAACAAGTCTGTCTCCTAAAACTTACTGAGAGAAAGATCGTCTCGAGCTAACAGAGTAGTGTACAACATGCAATGTAGAATCCTAACAAATAGATGCTCGAAATCGGCGACGGCTGCATTATGATAGCTGACGGACTTGCCTAAAGGCGTGGTCATCAGTTGAGCAAAGATGTCATCATAATCTATCCGGTTGTCCGACCTACTGTGTTGATTTGGAGAATGGTACCAGTTGTAAATTGAATTGAACTGCTGGAGGGTGAGATTATAATTGTTGTTGTAGATCCAGAAAGAAACACAGCCCTTGATCCATTCCCGATCAGTGGCGATGAGGTCGTTAGGCACAACACATATGTCCAGCGATGCCAAAAATTCCACCACCAATTCTTTATACGTCGGCCACTCACCGAAAAAGGGGTGGCTCTCGGTGTGGAACTGGACCTCATCAGTCCTCCGGGTCGTATGAGTCGCTTTCCCTTCAAGGACATAAGCTAGATTGGCCTCAAACCTAAGGTCGCGGATCATCGTCCGATCGACGTATCATGTTGGCTCGATTTTCCACTTGAGCATCTCCTCGTATATCTTCCGTACTTCCACCGAAGGATGAACAATCCTCGGATGAGGAATGGATCCGGGTGGTGGAGGAACAAATGTCGGAATCTCCATCGGGGCCGCCCTTGAAGAAGAAGCTCCTTCCATCCGCACCATCATCACAGAGAGAGGGGAATAAGAAATAGAGCTCGGTGAAGGTCGGAGAAGATGATCTCCACTCAGTGCAGAGCTCAGTGAAGATATCCTGATCCTTGGAAGCTCGACGGAGGCCTCCGGTCACCCAACAATGCTCAAAGTACAAGTGGAAGGAAGAAAGTCTGAAGGTGTGAAGATAATTGACAATCAAACCTTCCTTTTAGAACTGAATCTGTCACTGCTGCCGCTCCATCGATACCATCAACAAGTTGTTGATGGTATCGACACCTGTAGGCGTGATCCGCTCTTCGTGACTATCGACAGTTGTCGATGGCTAGATTTGGGGGCCCAGATCGGTGACGTGTTGTCGATGGTATCGACCCATCCCACGGATCGACTTCCGAAAATGGCATACGTCGTTGATTTCTTCTCGCGGATCGGTGACATGTTGCATCGATACCATCAACGCGGGTCGATGGTATCGACTCTTCATGGATCAATTACCCTCGTGAGGCCCGGGCGCCGCTTCCTTGCTATTGCTATGTTGATACCATCGACGCGGTCGTCGATAGTATCGAATTCAATGAGACAAATCTTCTGTAAATCTTCAGGGATCTCATGAGTATCGACATCCTAATCAATACTATCGACCTCGAGCTATCTTTTTCTTTGACGTTACTGATGGTAGGTCGATACCATCGATGAGGCCGTCGATAGTATCGACTCAGAAAATTTTCTGCAGCCGCTTCCCTATACCCATGTCACTACCATCGACCTTGTGGTCGATGGTATCGACTCTGACTCAGTCCTGCACACTGAACAAATGATCAAGGTATCATTTTTACACTAAAAATGAAATTAAACCAAACTAACTTGTAAATGTGAAGGAAAATGAAGAAACTACCAATGGTTGGGTTGCCTCCCAATAAGTGCCCTTCTTTAACATCTTAGGCTAGACAAATGCAAGCTTATCTTGCATTCTTAAGTGCTATGAGTTTGACCTCATGCACTTTCCTCGTGTAGTCCTCGCCAAAGTAAAGCTTCAACCTTTAACCATTAACTAGAAATGTCGTCCCTCCATGTGGGTGTACCTCCTCTACAACAAAAGTTCCACTCCACCGGGATTTTAATTTCCTGGGATGCAACTTCAACCTCGAGTTGAATAATAACACACGATCTCCCTTTTTGAAGACACACAGTTGAATGTGTCGATCGTGAATTAATTTTGTTCTTTCTTTGTAAATCCACGAGTTTTCATAGGCGTTCATCCTCCTCTCATCTAACTCATTGAGCTCTAGCATTCGCTTCTTCCCTGCCTCATCATAAGTAAAATTAAGCTTCCTTAAAGCCCAGTGTGCCTTGTGTTCCAGCTCTACTGGTAAATGGCAAGCCCGCCCATAAGCCAACCTAAAAGGCGTAGTGCCTATAGGTGTCTTAAATGTGGTCCTATACGCCCATAAAGCATCCGATAGTAAAGTACTCCAATTCTTTCTTGTCGAAGCCACTGCGTGCTCCAATATTTTCTTGATTTCTCTATTTGACACTTCGACCTACCCTTGTGTCTGTGGGTGGTACGGGGTACCAACATTATGCTTCACCCCGTACTTTCTTAATAATGCAGCAAACTTTTGATTCTTGAAATGGATGCCTCCATCGCTAATAATCACCCTTGACACACCAAATCTACAGAAAATGTGATCTTTAACAAACCAGCACACTATAGCAGCATCATTAATCCTTGTGGGTATTGCCTCTACCCACTTCGATACATAATCAACAGTAAGTAAAATGTACAAATTAGAGTTCGAGGACACAAAGGGTCCCATAAAATCGATGCCCCAAAGATCAAATACCTCAACTTCCTGAAACACATTGAGGGGCATCTCTTGCCGCTTGGAAATATTACCTGCCCTTTGACAGGAATCACATCTTCGCACATAGTCGTAGGCATCCCGGAAGAGTGTAGGCCAATAAAGACCAATCTCTAGCACCTTGGTCTTCGTTCTTGAGCTCGCATGATGACCACCAGTTGGTAGTGTGTGACAATGACTGAGTACACTATCATATTCTACCTCTGGTACACACCTGCGCAAAATGTCGTCCCTGCTTTGCTTCAACAAGATGGGATAATCCCAGAAATAATATCTCAAAGAGTGGAAATTTTTCTTTTTCTCTTGATAAGTCCAATCATCTGGGATTATTTTATAGGAAAGATAATTAACAATGTACGAAAACCATGGATCCTTTGATTTTACAGAAAGGATTTTCTCATCAGGGAATGTCTCGATAATGGGTATATTAATATCCTTCTCATCTACCCGCTCTAACCTAGACAAGTGGTCCTCAACCACATTCTCAATTCCCGCCTTATCCTTGATTTCAATGTCAAATTCTTATAACAATAAGATCCACCTAATCAATCTAGGTTTGGGATCTTTCTTTTCCAACAAGTATTTTATGGTGGCATGGTCCGTCCATACCACGACTTTTGACCCTACCAAATATTGGCGAAATTTTTCGAATGCAAAAATGACGGGGAGAAGTTCTTTTTCAGTTGTGGTGTAGTTAAGTTGTGCCTCGTTTAACGTCTTGGATGCATAGAAAATTACCGCGGGTTTGTTCTCAAAATGCTGCCCAAGAACAGCCCCTACTGCAAAATTTGAAGCATCACACATGAGCTCGAAAGGCTTTGTACAATCTGATATTTGAACAACCGGTGCGGAAATTAACTTTTCTTTCAGTACATTGAAAGCATGCAAACATTTTTCATTGAAATCAAATATCGCATCTTTTTCAAGAAGTTTCGACAATGGTTTAGCAATTTTTGAGAAATCTTTAATAAAGTGGCGGTAAAATCCTGCATGACCGAGAAAACTCCGTACCCCTTTAACTGAATTAGGTGGGGTTAATTTTGAAATAACCTCAATCTTGACTGGATCCACCTCCAGTCTCTTGCTAGATACCTTGTGCCCAAGCACAATTCCCTCACTAACCATCATATGACATTTTTCCCAGTTGAGAACTAACTGTGTGCCCTCACATCGTTGTAAAACTTTATCCAAGTTGTATAGACATTCATCAAACGACGCACCATAGACGAAAAAGTTGTCCAGGAAAACCTCTAAACATCGCTCAACCATATCAGAAAAAATAGATAGCATGCAGCGCTAAAAGATGGCTGGTGCGTTACACAAGCCGAAAGGCATACGGCAATATGTGAATGTTTTGTAAGGACAAGTGAAGGTAGACTTCTCTTGGTCCTTAGGATCAATGGAGATTTGATTGTAGCTAGAGTAGCCGTCTAGAAAACAAA
The DNA here is from genome assembly GCA_963693085.1 of Alisma plantago-aquatica. Classification (NCBI taxonomy): domain Eukaryota; kingdom Viridiplantae; phylum Streptophyta; class Magnoliopsida; order Alismatales; family Alismataceae; genus Alisma; species Alisma plantago-aquatica. Next base: position 81,871,483 of record OY856414.1, on the reverse strand, counting down.
AATGAGATTGACCAGCTAGTCGCTCTAAAATTTGATCGATGAATGGAAGAGGAAAATGATCTTTTAACGTAGCAGAGTTCAATCGATGGTAGGCAATGCACACACACCACCCGGTTACCAATCGGGTCGTGACCAACTCATTTAACAAGTTGTGAGTGACAGTGATTCCCCCCTTTTTAGGGACTACCTATGTGGGGCTTACCCACGTCGAATCGAAGATAGTGTAAATGATGCCTGCAGAAAGGAGCTTGATCACCTCCTTCTTGACTATCTCCATCATGCTTGGATTGAGTCTACATTGTGGCTGGATTACAGGTTTGGCTCCTTCCTCGAGCTGGATCTTGTGCTAGAAAAGTGTAGGGGAAATCCCCTTGATATCCGCAACTGACCACCCGAATGTGCCATGGTGGTTCTTCAGTACGATCATCAATTGATCCTCTTCATCAGCACTCAGATATGCCGAGATAATCATCGGTAGTCTTTCACCATCGGCTAAGAATGCATACTTTAAATGTGGAGACAGTGGCTTCAGTTCTAACTCTGGTGGACTGATCAATGATGATTGAAGTGGTGGTGGGAGTGGCCCAAGATCTTCATAATACTTGGCATAATAGCGCGGAAGCACTTGAAGAATCTTGACACATTCTTGTAACAACTTACTTCTCATCCAGTCATGCATTATATTGACAAGGCAAGATTCAAGGGGCAGTTCTGGATATGCGTCAAGGACAGAACTTGCTATTGCATCATCTTCAGTAGAAAAAGGAATTTCCTCATCTTCATCATTTGGAAAACCCACAGCTCTACAAAGAGAAACAACTTTGGTCTATTCCATGATGTCTACAACCAGCGTCCCCTTATCTACCTTGGTCATTACATGAGCCACATCTAGAAATGGCTTCCCTAGACAAAGAGAAATGTTCTGATCAAAATGTTTCACCATACGACACTGCTCCTTTGCCTTTGATTGTGTTGCACTTGTGGGCATAACCATTTCAAATCGGTCATCCGTGATTCCCAATGTCAGATGGCCTCTTCCCATTTCTAGTATCATATCTACAGTAGCTTGGAAGGGTCTTCCAAGGAGTATCTCATTTCCTTGTTCATCTTGCATTTCCATTACCATAAAATCTGGTGGAAATACAAACCTATCAACTTTAACCAGAACATCCTCGCAAATACCATACGGCTTAACCACAGAATTGTCCGCTAACTGAATCGTCATGTTGCTATGTCTCGATTCTTTAAGTCTCAGCTTCTTGAAAGTAGAAAGAGTCATCAAATTGATACTTTCCCTGGAGTCACACAATGCTTCGCCGAACTTCACCTTACCGATGTAACATGAAATATTCAAGCAGCCCGGATCTTATCTTTTTGGTGGCAATGTTCCTAAAATGAAGGCTCTCACTTGCTCTTTAAGAACCACCACTTCAGTATTAGGAATCTTCCTCTTCTTCATAATTATATCTTTTAGAAACTTTCCATAAGAGGGTATATGCTCTATTGCTTCTAACAATGGAATGTTGACAGAAAGTTTCCTAAAGCTGTCTAGGAACTTCTTAAACTGAGCGTCCACTTTCTTAGCCTTCACACTATTTGGATATGGGACAGGGACAGTCTGTACCCTCTGATGTGGCGGGACATATGGTGTCCTCTTTTGAGTCTCTTCCTCAGCAATGGGTTCTGGTGTGGCATCCTCAACGGCATCCTCTATCGGCTCTGTGATTGTAACCTCCTCTATGGCCTCACCTGTGGTTATCGGCTCGGGTGTGCTTGGTTCATCGACCCTGGGGTTTAAAGTCTGCTTTCCACTCAGCAACAGAATTGACTTGGCTTGTTGATTTCCTCGTGGAACATTTGTATTTCCGGGAAAACCTTATTGTATAGGCTTTTTCAGATTTGCTATCTCAGCTGCCATCTGCGCTAACGATGTCTCCATAGTTCTCATCTCAGCCCCATGACTTTGTAAGGTATAATGACCCCGCCTCTCGGTAAACCCCAATTAAGGGAGACCGAAAGGTCAGAGCCGTTATCCAATAACTCGGATCAAAGGTTCGACAAATAATCAATAATAATTATTTGATTCTACTAACTAAATTGAAATCTGGTAGAAAATTAAAACTTTATTTACCTTTGAAAAACTTTGGAAATCTATCTATCTAGAGCTTGAATTATTCTATCTAATCCTCCTTGCACTTTATTTCTTATTTCCACAATGTGTCACTTTACTGTTTGTTCTTTCAATTGTTGTTCCTAAAACACAGACAAACAAAACGTCAGTCAGTATATCGAAATATACTAGTATGTGGGGACAACCAAAAGTTTGCACATATGGATAACAATCTAATTATCACAATCAAGTTAATTAACAATCCAATTTACACTTTTCAGTATCACATTCTCCACAGCTTTTGCCCTAACCCTGGCATACCCACCTTAGGGTTTCTTTTGCAAATGACTTAAGGCCACCTTCTCAATCCCGAGCTTGGTGCCCACCAGTCATGCAATATCATGGGCCACCTTCTCATGGTGCCCATTGGTTTACCCATCTGGGCCTGACCTTTGGCATCTTCCATCAGGGTGGCATTAGGTGCGAGAATACATACTTCTATTATTAATGTGATAATCATAGTGACTTTATGATTTGCAAGTATGAACATCAAAACTGATAATTTGCATTCAATGCGATTAACCATCTGGAAAATCCTCAGGAAACTAAGGCAGTTATTCATAATTAACCACATACATGATTAGCAGATTCAACAAGCTAACAACAATTCCAAGCAAGCAAGTAATCCAAGAAGTAGATCAACAATCACGGAATTCCTAAAAAGTATATGTAGACTATTTACTACACTTTACTAAGAATATATCTATTTAATTGACTTGGATTCACTTCCTAGGGTTTCTAATCCGAATTGGGGTTTTATTAGGGTTCTTTTTTATCTTTTACAACTTTCCTTATTTATATTCACAAAACCCTAGAACATTAGTTCTAAGTGCAAAACCCTAATTACTCACATATTCACATTAGAGCCTTTTTATCATTGTAGGTTCCTTTTGGATTAACAACTCATACTCCATTATGATCTAATTCACCTATGAATTCCATTTATCATTAATTCCAACTTTATCCATTAGAAAACCCTAATTATCATATTAAGGTATCTATCCATGATTAGGAACTTTTTATATTTAAAATATCTTAGAACCATCATTTAACAACATATTATCATATTTTTCGAATTAAATATGATCTTATCCTCTTTTACCCTAAATTAGGGTTTCCAAGTGCTTAATCATTCATAATTGGTGTAAAACCCTAAATCATGCAATAAATCATCTATATCAGGTTCAAGTTCATCATTAACATTTCAACATGTTACTATTACTTAATATCACCAATTAAGCATCATGAACCTAGCCATTAATTTCAATCAGGGTTTCTAACATAATTTCAAAGCACTTTTCATTAACTTAGCACACTTTTGCAAATATGAACAAAATAAGGATTTAAAAGTATTTTTATTGGATTCTAAGTGTTCTCCTGATCAATTTTCATATTTTGTATGTTTCCATCGGAGCTACCAATTAATTTCTAGAAATTTTGCAAATAAAGGTACCTTTTAGCCAATGGCGGCTCGACACGTCATCCCAAGTGGACCGGCCCTATGGGGGGAAATACTTCCCTACCCTTCCCATCTTGCATGTGCGCCAGGGGCACTCGGGTATTTTTGCCCAATTTGTCTTCCTCCTCCGCTCTTTTGTGTTTCGCGAGCCAATCTTCTGGGACGGTCAAATCTCTAGTTGACTTCCATCGGAAGGATTCCTTCCATGCTCGGTTCTCCACCTCCACCTGACCCAACCAAACTCAACGACAGTCCTAAGGGCTCCAACTGTGGCTGGAGTCGCCGATACGGCATAGGGGTTCTCCCGGCGGCAAGCCAAGGAAATCTGAGATACAGGAGGGCTCGAGAGAGGAAATTGACGGTAGCTACTTATACCGAAGGTCCCACATCATCTCGCAGATTTGTGCATCATCTCACTGAGGGAAACCACCCCCTTATATATCATGTGGCTATAGAGCACCGCCGGAAGGGTCCCTACATTTAGGGGATTCTTCTAGAGACCCCCAAGCTAGGCAAAACCTAGGATTAATCTGTCTGCAATAAACTCACGAATAAATCTAGCATAATTTCGAGTTTGCACACTCATTGATTGACAAGAAATTCAATCAAGGAAAACTCGGAGTTATGTTCTTGCTTTCCTAACCAGAAGTGAGATGGAATACAAGCTCATCATCGTTGGATCTAGATCTGATGGCCCTAAACGCACGCGTCAAGTCAAGGGAATTGTATTCAGAATTGTGACATTTATTATAAACCCAACACTTTAAGGAATCTTGTAAAAGCTATAACTCCCAAACCAAATATCCAATTAATCTCAAATTTGGAGGGAAATTCCATAATGACTTAATATACCTCTCTACAAAGATTGGGATCATTATTTCAAAGAAAACGTTCCTTTTCTTTAAGTTCAATATATCTCTTAATTATATATATTTTTCACCTATTTTCTCTTTCCTTTGCTATTAAATTATTATTTTGGGTCCCTTGGACCTCAAGAAATCCCAAAGGCACGGATTCACATATTGGGGAAAATCTATTTGCCTTTATCTTCTTTTGAAAGTCAATTTCTCATATTTCCCTTTTATTAATCAATTTATTTTCCTTTTTAATTCTCTTTTTAAGGATTTCTCTTTATCTCTCTTCTATTTTCCTATTGGAATTCCTTTTAAAATTAGGAATCCTTGGGATACAAAAATCCACCAAGGATAACTCAATTATACCTATTTTCACATATTTTCCACATTTCATCATTATTTTCAATTTCTTTCTTAACAAGGAAATACTTAATTGGTCTTTACTTTTCTTATTGCATTCTCAATGCAACTTTGGACTCCTTGGGACCCAAGGAACCCAAGAGGCACGAAATCCAACTTTGTATTGTATTCTTTTTGCCTCATGGAGGTTTCCACACCTTTCTTTTCTCAAAACTTAATTATTCATTTACTAATTGAATTTCCTTGTTATTGGGCCCAATAGCCAATAAAGCCCACAAAACAATCATCAAGGCTATTGTAAATGAAATCCATTTATTCAAAATAGATTATATCATTATTCATTCCAATATCTTTAATATGAGAAATTACATTTCTCACCAAATGAACCCAAAAATTGGGGTTGTAACATCCTTCCCCTCTTACAAGAATTTTGTCCTCAAAATTCTATCAAGCAAACAAACAGTTCAAGATAAGCCTTTCATACGTCCATCAGGGCTCCCATGTGGCTTCACCCTTTCCATGGTGCTTCTCAAGAACCTTCATCATCTCATATTCTTCCATCTGAGTTCTTTCTTACCTTGGTATATCGTACCCTCATAGCTGACTCAGGACATTTCAGCCTCTCAAAAGTTGAATGGGTTCAAGGCTCAGCACATGGCTTGGGTACCTCACATAGTGCTCTAAATCACACTCATGGAACACATTACACATCATGTTATCCTGAGGGGCAAGGCTAAACACAACCATCTCCACCAATCCATCTCAAATGGACCCATATATTGGGGACTCAGCTTTCTCAGATGTAGCCTAGAGGGGTCGGATTTTCACAACACATATTTTCCCATAGTGAATTGCATGTTAGTCTGCTTTGCATCAGCTCATGACTCATGTCACCACTGGGCTCTCTCTCGGCCATTGCACGATCAAAGTGACTTCATCTACAAACACTATGGCCCTTTTCTGACCTTTGTGAGGCCTCCTTCACCAACATCATCTTAATGAAGTGGTGACCGACACAACCTCTCAATAAAACTTCTTACATCCCGATAAGGCTATGGTGTTAACATCACATCTTAAGAACTGTCTTTTTTTATCACCCTGAACAAGCACACTTGCTCTCATCAGACTCTCTAGTCTGGATCATACTAACCATTAGTTAGGGGTGATAAACTATACTATCATCAAGTTCTTCATGTATCTACTTATACCTCATGGAAGTGAACCCTTAGGTTATACTCACATCATGGTGTAGTTGAACCATCTTTCCATCCTACAAGTAGTTCAACTGAATCCGTCCCTTGACAATATTATTTCTTCCTTATGTTATCTAAGTAAGGCGATCTACCATAACCTGTATTTCACCTTGACCTTCTTGGTCTAGGCAAGACTTACCACCCTATCTGTAGTGATGAATTCCCATTCCCTCTCAGGGATTCTTTAACCTCTAATTCCCAACACTGGGTTACTGGTGTTCGTCATTCACCCATGGCTTGCATGGCCACATGCTACATGCAACTTCACATCAAGCATCCCAAAGTGCTACTATCACTTACTATCTTTGTAGTTTCATGGTGTATGGCGATCTTAAAATCATGATTTCCCATATTTCATGATTCCTCAAGATTGATTCCTCAGAAACCCTAAACCAATCTCATCAGGATTTCGTCACCTTCCTTTCCAAAGAAGGGCATTTGAGGTTCTACAATCATCTTTGCATTATATCACGGGCTAGGATGGCTAACCAAACAATCATTTACTTGATTAACCGCTATTGATACATCTAGGTGTTATCCAAACTTATCTCTTTTTCTCAACTTAAGGTTAGCCTAGAAACCTCAACTTCTTCTAGCTTCTAGCTAAAATAGACAACAACTTCTCAACCAGAGCATTCATTACCACTTCACATCCTTAGGTATTAGGTAATGTTTGAAGACATATACTTCCATGTATTCTACTTATCATCTCATCTCTAAGTTTGTCTTCATCAAGAAACTCTGAGCTCCTCTTCATGGTGATCAAACTCAACCTTGCATAACTTGCAAATTCCAGATAACTCATGGTATCACATCCTCACAAGATGATCTCCCTACTAATCTTAGTGTTTGTAAACCATTCATGTATCATTCACTCCACAAGGGTATGTTATCATCTCTATCCTCATACCTTGTAGCAACATTCCAACTCACATCATCTTTATCATTGGTGTATGGCATTCGTATTGTCCTATCTCTCACTCCCATAACAAGAGGAAATAAACATTTGGTTGCAGTCCAAATACAGAGTTCTCCCTGTTCCAAGAATAGAGATGGTACATCCAACCTTTCTAGTACACCTTTACATCTAAGTTGAAATGTGCCACATATGTCTCTACAAACATCACGATATCACTTACTTCCATGGAAAACTGGTCTCGAACCTACTTGGTCCAAACACAATCCTTGGTTGTCTCCTCTAGGTCTATAGGGTGCCGACACTTTTGGGGTCATCCCTCTTTCCTTATGCATCTAGAGAGTGCCCTACTCATCTGCCCTTTGGGTCCCATGAGTTCATGAAGGTGATCAATCTCCTAACCCATGGCCCTTAGACAATGATAGTTGTTACCTCTCGACCCTATGGTCATGTGCAACTAGGGAATTAGGCAACTCCTACTTCCATCGGTCTTATCCCCACTTGACCCTAAGATAGACTTAGGATTCCATTATAGTACATGTCTAGCTTAGAACCTTACCCAAGCCTTCATCATCTCTCTTTGCATTCATGACTGACTTTCATCCCTTCATAGGGGTCACGGCAACCTACCTACCTTGGACAAGCCCCATATCGGTTACCTACATGGTAACACATCCACATGAACTTAGATATGGGTCTACAGGTTCATTCTCATACCATGTACTTTTCACTTAGCTTTTCAAGATCCTATGAAACCTCTTTAGGTTTCCTCCAACCCACAAAACTGGTAAACACCCAACCAAAGGGTCCCTCTCCCAGGATGGGAGGAAATACCACTCTTGACAACAAGGTCATAACCATTCTTAGGGTTCACATCCATATGAGCATGCTTAACGTAGCATCTAATAAGGCACAAACGGTCCACCTACTAAACATGCTAGGTCTACTAGTTCTCATTCCTCAGCATTAGATCAATATCATACCTTCCCTTGTCATCATCAACTTAATTGTGAGGGGTTCGTCAAACATACCTTTAACTTATGGGGTTTCCTTTACCTCCACACATGAGGAGTACCCTGCTCGAAACTATAGAGACTCAAGTCTCATTAGGAGCATCAGATACACTACTTCCCCTCTTAGGCCTAGGAACGCTAGGTCCACCTGTGGGTGTCCAACTGCATGCTCAATCTCTTCACCACGAATCAAACATGTCCAAGGTATGACATCTACTTCCATGATCCTTTTATATAAGAAGCACCTCAGAGTTAAGTCCTCCTTAAGGACGACTGACTAGGTATAAAGCCTCACAAGTGGTTACTTAAACCTCCTCAGGGTCTAAGGCACTCTTTGTCTCATCTCAGCAAGTAATCACTTATACCATAGGTACATAGGTTCCAAAAGCATCATCCTCTCGCTAGGGTTTGATTCCTCTAACAACCACCAAGATATCATCCATCTCTAGGGATCAAGCACGAGGCAACCACTATCATCCACTTAGGTCGCATCATCCTCACTCCCCATTGTTCCTCATATCTCGGGGTTTAGGATTCCAACATTCTTGCTGAGGTCATTCTTTCTCTCTCTAGAGCTAACTCCACATCCAGTCATACTACTAGAGGTCCTCTCTCCATGAAGGATCAAGCTCACGAGCATACCTCTACATGGGTGAAGCCTATGCTCGAACTTATGTTTGCTCAAGATCATCCATAGCCATTTATGCTTACTTCATAGGCCATCCATCATGATCTCTTGACCAGGGTTTCATCCTGCTGTCAGCACTATTGACGCACTCTGGGTGCAAGCTATATCCTACTTTCAACAACCCATAAGGTTTCTATAAGTTTTTCTCTAACCTCGTCCATGAAGGAGCTATCTGTCGCTCAAACATGCACGACCCTTCCTAGGGTTGGGTTGCCAAAGGTACTCGGTCATCAATTTCTCATGGCTCATATGGCATCCAAGGCATGTCTATCCAAACACCTGGTATACCACGACATCTAACTCATCATGTCATCTCTCTCTCTCTAACCTCCACTTAGGGTTAACATCATCATTAGAGGATGTTCTAGGTCTCTACTTTAATGGAGATCTCTACCTCCAAGACTAACTTTCTCTACTCATCCTCCTGACAAGAAGGTCTAGCCTTAGGTCTCTCCTGAGGCCAATGACAACTCGTGTCATACGACCTAAGCATGTATCTATTCTTTTATGCTTACTCTATTAAGCTTATGTCCATGACATCTTATTTACATGCTTTTCATTAATTTGGTGGAGGATTTCTTAGACCTTATCAACTTTACCCATATCTCAAGAGGGTGAGGAAAAGAGAGAAAACCCTAATCCTTAAGGTCCTTAATAGAATTTGAGTTGAGAAGGGATGAACAAGATGAGAGAGTCCTAAAGGTATCTTATTTCGAGTCATATCCTAAGACATCATCCAAGCAGTCACACAATCCAGGAGTCCTCATATTCTGACTAGCAGTGTGGAGGAAAATATTGCCAGCCCCTAGACGTGATCCTTTTCTAGACACCTCTGTCTTTCAGACAATCCTCTAATAACTCCCTCGGTTCTATGGAATTTGTAAAATTTAATAATTATTAAAGATTGAGTGAGGAACCTATGCTCTGATACCAATTGTAACGACCCCGCCTCCCGGTAACCCCCAATTAAGGGAGACCAAAAGGTCAGAGCCGTTATCCAATAACTCGAATCAAAGGTTCGACAAATAATCAATAATATTTATTTGATTCTACTAACTAAACTGAAATCTGGTAGAAAATTAAAACTTTACTTACCTTTGAAAAACTTTGGAAATCTATCTATCCAGAGCTTGAATTATTCTATCTAATCCTCCTTGCACTTTATTTCTTATTTCCACAATGTGTCACTTTACTGTTTGTTCATTCAATTTTTGTTCCTAAAATGCCTACAAACAAAACGTCGGTCAGTATATCGAAATATACTGGTATGTGGGGACAACCAAAAGTTTGCACATATGGATAACAATCTAATTATCACAATCAAGTTAATTAACAATCCAATTTACACTTTTCAGTATCACATTCTCCACTGCTTTTGCCCTAACCCTGGCATACCCACCTTAGGGTTTCTTTTGCCAATGACTTAAGGCCACCTTCTCAATCTCGAGCTTGGTGCATGGGGGTCACCACTCATGGTGCCCACTAGTCATGCAATATCATGGGCCACCTTCTCATGGTGCCCATTGGTCTACCATCTGGTCCTGACCTTTGGCATCTTCCATCAGGGTGGCATTAGCTGTGAGAATACATACTTCTATTATTAATGTGATAATCATAGTGACTTTATGATTTGCAAGTATGAACATCAAAACTGATAATTTGCATTCAATGTGATTAACCATCCGGAAAATCCTCAGGAAACTAAGGCAGTTATTCATAATTAACCACATACATGATTAGCAGATTCAACAAGCTAACAACATTTCCAAGCAAGCAAGTAATCCAAGAAGTAGATCAACAATCACGGAATTCCTAAAAAGCATGTAGACTATTTACTACACTTTACTAAGAATATATCTATTTAATTGACTTGGATTCACTTTCTAGGGTTTCTAATCCGAATTGGGGTTTTATTAGGGTTCTTTTTTATCTTTTACAACTTTCCTTATTTATATTCACAAAACCCTAGAACATTAGTTCTAAGTGCAAAACCCTAATTACTCACATATTCACATTAGAGCCTTTTTATCATTGTAGGTTTTTTCTGGATTAACAACTCATACTCCATTATGATCTAATTCACCTATGAATTCCATTTATCATTAATTCCAACTTTATCCATTAGAAAACCCTAATTATCATATTAAGGGTATCTATCCATGATTAGGAACTTTTTATATTCAAAATATCTTAGAACCATCATTTAACAAAATATTATCATATTTTTCGAATTAAATATGATCTTATCCTCTTTTACCATAAATTAGGGTTTCCAAGTGCTTAATCATTCATAATTGGTGTAAAACCCTAAATCATGCAATAAATCATCTAGATCAGGTTCAAGATCATCATTAACGTTTCAACAGGTTACTATTACTTAATTTCACCAATTAAGCATCATGAACCTAGCCATTAATTTCAATTAGGGTTTCTAACATAATTTCAAAGCACTTTTCATTAACTTATCACACTTTTGCAAATATTAACAAAATCAGGCTTTAAAAGTATTTTAATTGGATTCTATGTATTCTCCTGATCAATTTTGATATGTTGTATGTTTCCATCGGAGCTACCAATTAATTTCTAGAAATTTTGCAAATAAAAGTACCTTTTGGCCAATGGCGGCTTGACACGTCATCCCAAGTGGACCGGCCCTATGGGGGGGAAGACTTCCCTACCCTTCCCATCTTGCACGCGCGCCAGGGGCACTCGGGTATTTTTTTCCCGAGTCAACTTCCTCCTCCGCTCTTCTGTGTTTCGTGAGCTAGTCTTCTGGGACGGTCAACTCCCTAGTTGACTTCCATCGGATGGATTCCTTCCATGCTCAAAGTCGGTTCTCCACCTCCGCCTAACCCAACCAAACTCAACAGTGGTCCTAAGTGCTCCAGCTGTGGCCAGAGTCGCCGATATGGCACAGGGGTTCTCCCGGCAACAAGCCAAGGAAATCTGAGATACAAGAGGGCTCGAGAGATGAAATTGGTGGTAGCTACTTATACCGAAGGTCCCACATCATCTCGTCGATTTGTGCATCATCTCACTGAGGGAAACCACCCCCTTATATAGCATGTGGCTATAGAGCACCACCGGAAGGGTCCCTACGTTTAGGGGATTCTTCTAGAGACCCCCAAGCTAGGCAAAACCTAGGATTAATCTGTCCGTAATAAACTCACGAATAAATCTAGCATAATTCTGAGTTTGCACACTCATTGATTGACAAGGAATTCAATCAAGGAAAACTCAGAGTTCGGTTCTTGCTTTGCTAACCAGATGCGGTCTGGAAGACAAGTTCATCATCATCAAATCTAGATCTGATGGCCCTAAACGCACGCGTCAGATCAAGGGAATTGTATTCAGAATTGTGACATTTATTATAAACCCAGCACTTTAAAGAATCTTGTAAAAGCTATAACTCCCAAACCAAATATCCAATTAATCTAAAATTTGGAGGGAAAGTCCATAATGACTTAATATACCTGTATACCAAAATAGTTCTCATTATATCAAAGCAAACATTCCTTTTCTTTAATTTCAAGATATCTCTTAATTATATATATATATATATATATATATATATATATATATTTCACCTATTTTCTCTTTCCTTTGCTATTAAATTATTATTTTGGGTCCCTTGGACCTCAAGAAATCCCAAAGGAACGGATTCCCATATTGGGGAAAATCTATTTGCCTTTATCTTCTTTTGAAAGTCAATTCCTCATATTTCCCATTTATTAATCAATTTCTTTTCCTTTTTAATTCTCTTTTTAAGGATTTCTCTTTATATCTCTTCTATTTTCCTATTGGAATTCCTTTTAACATTAGGAATCCTTGGGATACGAAAATCCACCAAGGATAACTCAATTATACCTCTTTTCACATATTTTCCACATTTCATCATTATTTTCAATTTCTTTCTTAACAAGGAAATACTTAATTGGTATTTTCTTTTCTTATTGCATTCTCTATGCAACTTTGGACTCCTTGGGACCCAAGGAACCCAAGAGGCATGAAATCCAACTTTGTATTGTATTCTTTTTGCCTTCTGGAGGTTTCCACACCTCTCTTTTCTCAAAACTTAATTATTCATTTACTAATTGAATTTCCTTGTTATTGGGCCCAATAGCCAATAAAGCCCACAAAACAATCATCAAGGCTATTGTAAATGAAATCCATTTATTCAAAATAGATTATATCATTATTCGTTCCAATATCTTTAATATGAGAAATTACATTTCTCACCAAATGAACCCAAAAATTGGGGTTGTAACATCCTTCCCCTCTTACAAGAATATTGTCCTCAAAATTCCATCAACCAAACAAACAGTTCAAGATAAGCCTTTCATACGTCCATCAGGGCTCCCATGTAGCTTCACCCTTTCCATGGTGCTTCCCAACAACCTTCATCATCTTATATTCTTCCATCTGAGTTCTTTCTTACCTTGGTATATCGTACCCTCATAGGTGACTCAAGACATTTTAGCCTCTCAAAAGCTGAATGGGTTCAAGGCTCAGCACATGGCTTCCTCACATAGTGCTCTAGATCTGACTCATGGAACAAATTACACATCATGTTATCCTAAGGGGCAAGGCTAAACACAACCATCTCCACCAATCCATCTCAAATGGACCCATATATCGGGGACTCAGCTTTCTCAGCTGTAGCCTAGAGGGGTCGGATTTTCACATCACATATTTTCCCATAGTGAACTGCATGTCAGTCTGCTTTGCATCAGCTCGTGACTCATGTCACCAATGGGCTCTCTCTCGGCCATTGCACGATCAAAGCGACTTCATCTACACACACTATGGCCCTTTTCTGACCTTCGTGAGGCATCCTTCACCAACATCATCTTAATGAAGTGGTGACTGACACAACCTCACAATAAAACTTCTTGCATCCCGATAAGGCTACGGTGTTAACATCACATCTTAAGAACTATCTTTTTGTATCACTCTGAACAAGCACACTTGCTCTCATCAGACCCTCTAGTCTGGATCATACTAACCATTAGTTAGGGGTGATAAACTATACTATCATGGAGTTCTTCATGTATCTACTTCTACCTCATGGAAGTGAACCCTTAGGTTATACTCACATCATGGTGCAGTTGAACCATCTTTCCTTCCTACAAGTAGTTCAACCAAATCCATCCCTTGATAGCATTCTTTCTTCCTTATGTTATCTAGGTAAGGCGATCTACCATAACCCGTATTGCACCTTGACCTTCTTGGTCTAGGGAAGACTTACCACAATATATCTAGTGATGAATTCCAATTCCCTCTTGGGGATTCTTTAACCTCTAAGTCCCAACACTAGGTTACTGGTGTTCTTCATTCACCCTTGGCTTGCATGGCCACATGCTACATGCAACTTCACATCAAGCAGCCTAAAGTGCTACTATCACTTACTATCTTTGTAGTTTCACGGTGTATGGTGATCTTAAAACCATGATTTCCCATATGTTGTGATTCCTCAAGATTGATTCCTCAGAAACCCTAAACCAATCTCATCAGGGTTTCGTCACCTTCCTTTCTAAAGAAGTGCATTTGAGGTTCTACAACCATCTTTTCATTATATCACGGGCTAGGATGGATAACCAAATAATCATTTACTTGATTAACCGCTATTGATACATCTGGGTGTTAGCCAAACTTATCTCTTTTTCTCCACTTAAGGTTAGCCTAGTAACCTCAACTTCTTCTAGCTTCTACTTAAACTAGACAACAATTTCTCAACCAGAGCATTCATTACCACTTCACATCCTTAGGTATTAGGTAATTTTTGAAGACATATACATCCATGTATTCTACTTATCATCTCATCTTTAAGTTTGTCTTCATCAAGAAACTCTGAGCTCCTCTTCATGGTGATCAAACTCAACCTTGCATAACTTGCAAATTCCAGATAACTCATGGTATCACATCCTCACAAGATGATCTCCCTACTACTCTTAGTGTTTGTAAACCATTCATGTATCATTCACTCCACAAGGGTATGTTATCATCTCTATCCTCATACCTTGTAGCAACGTTCCAACTCACATCATCTTTATCCTTGGTGTATGGAATGCGTATTGTCCTATCTCTCACTCCCATAACAAGAGGAAATAAGCATTTGGATGTAGTCCAAATACAGAGTTCTTCCTATTCCAAGAATAGAGATGGTACATCCCACCTTGTCAGTACACCTTTACATCTAAGTTGAAACGTGCCACATATGTCTCTACAAACATCACGATATCACTTACTTCCATGGAAAACTGGTATCGAACCTACTTGGTCCAAACACAATCCTTGGTCATCTCCTCTAGGTCTATAGGGTGCTGACACTTTTGGGGGCATCCCTCTTCCCTTATGAGTCCAGAGAGTTCCCTACTCATCTGCCCTTTGGGTCCCATGAGTTCATGAAGGTGATCAATCTCCTAACCCATGGCCCTTAGACAATGATAGTTGTTACCTGTCGACCCTATGGTCATGTGCAACTAGGGAATTAGGCAACTCCTACTTCCATCGGTCTTATCCCCACCTGACCCTAGGATAGACTTAGGATTCCATTATAGCACATGTCTAGCTTAGAACCTTACCCAAGCCTTCATCATCTCTCTTTGCATTCACGACTAACTTTCATCCCTTCATAGGGGTCATGGCAACCTGACTACCTTGGTCAGGCCCCATATCGTTTACCTACATGGTAACACATCCACATGTACTTAGAGATGGGTCTACAGGTTCATTCTCATACCATTTACTTTTCACTTAGCTTTTCAAGATCCTATGAAACCTCTTTAGGTTTCCTCCAACCCACAAAACTGGTAAACACCCAATCAAAGGGTCCCTCTTCCAGGATAGGAGGAAACTACCACTCTTGACAACAAGGTCATAACCATTCTTAGGGTTTATATCCATATGAGCATGCTTAACCTAGCAACTACTAAGGCACAAACGGTCCACCTACTAAACATGCTAGGTCTACTAGTTCTCATTCCTCAGCATTAGATCAATATCATACCTTCCCTTGTCATCAACTTAACTGTGAGGGGTTCGTCAAACATACCTTTAACTTATGGGGTTTCCTTTACCTCCACACATGATGAGTACCCTGCTCGAAACTATAGAGACTCAAGTCTCATTAGGAGCATCAGATACATTTCTTCCCCTCTTAGGCCTAGGAACGCTAGGTCCACCTTTGGGTGTCCAACTGCATGCTCAATCTCTTCACCACGAATCAAGCATGTCCAAGGTATGACATGTACTTCCATTATCCTTTTATATAAGCAGCACCTCAGAGTTAAGTCCTCCTCAAGGACAACTGACTAGGTATAAAGCCTCACAACTGGTTACTTAAGCCTCCTCAGGGTCTAAGGCACTCTTTGTCTCATCTTAGCAAGTAATCACTTATACCATAGGTACATAGGTTCCAAAAGCATCATCCTCTCGCTAGGGTTTGATTCCTCTAACGACCACCAAGATATCATCCATCTCTAGGGATCAAGCACGAGGTAACCACTATCATCTACTTAGGTCGCATCATCCTCACTCCCCATTGTCCCTCATATCTCAGGGTTTAGGCTTCCAACATTCTTGCTGAGGTCCTACTTTCTCTCTCTAGAGCTAACTCCACATCTAGTCGTACTACTAGAGGTCCTCTCTCCATGAAGGATCAAGCTCACGAGCATACCTCTACATGGGTGAAGCCTATGCTCAAACTTATGTTTGCTCAAGATCATCCATAGCCCTTGATGCTTACTTCATAGGCCATCCATCATGATCTCTTGACCAGGTTTCATCCTACTGTCAGCACTATTGATGCACTCTGGGTGCAAGCTATATCCTACTCGCAACAACCCATAAGGTTTCTATAGGTTTTTCTCTAACCTCGTCCATGAAGGAGCTATCCGTCGCTCAAACATGCACGACCCTTCCCAGGGTTGGGTTGCCAAAGGTACTCGGTCATCAATTTCTCATGGCTCATATGGCATCCAAGGCATGTCTATCCAAACACCTGGTATACCACGACATCTAACTCATCATGTCATCTCTCTCTCTCTAACCTCCACTTAGGGTTAACATCATCATTAGAGGATGTTCCAGGTCTCTACTTTAATGGAGATCTCTACCTCCAAGACTAACTTTCTCTACTCATCCTCCTGACAAGAAGGTCTAGCCTTAGGTCTCTCCTGAGGCCAATGACAACTCATGTCATACGACCTAAGCATGTATCTATTCTTTTATGCTTACTCTATTAAGCTTATGTCCATGACATCTTATTTACATGCTTTTCATTAATTTGGTGGAGGATTTCTTAGACCTTATCAACTTTACGCATATCTCAAGAGGGTGAGGAAAAGAGAGAAAACCCTAATCCTTAAGGTCCTTAATAGAATTTGAGTTGAGAAGGGATGAACAAGATGAGAGAGTCCTAAAGGTATCTTATTTCGAGTCATATCCTAAGACATCGTCCAGGCAATCACACAATCCAGGAGTCCTCATATTCTGACTAGCGGTGCGGAGGAAAATATTGCCAGCCCCTAGACGTGATTCTTTTCTAGACACCTCAGTCTTTCAGACAACCCTCTAATAACTCCCTCGGTTCTATGGAATTTGTAAAATTTAATAATTATTAAAGATTGAGTGAGGAACCTATGCTATGATACCAATTGTAACGACCCCGCCTCCCGGTAACCCCCAATTAAGGGAGACCAAAAGGTCAGAGCCGTTATCCAATAACTCGAATCAAAGGTTCGACAAATAATCAATAATATTTATTTGATTCTACTAACTAAACTGAAATCTGGTAGAAAATTAAAACTTTACTTACCTTTGAAAAACTTTGGAAATCTATCTATCCAGAGCTCGAATTATTCTATCTAATCCTCCTTGCACTTTATTTCTTATTTCCACAATGTGTCACTTTACTGTTTGTTCATTCAATTGTTGTTCCTAAAATGCCGACAAACAAAACGTCGTTCAGTATATCGAAATATACTGGTATGTGGGGATAACCAAAAGTTTGCACATATGGATAACAATCTAATTATCACAATCAAGTTAATTACCAATCCAATTTACACTTTTCAGTATCACATTCTCCACTGCTTTTGCCCTAACCCTAGCATACCCACCTTAGGGTTTCTTTTGTCAATGACTTAGGCCACCTTCTCAATCCCGAGCTTGGTGCCTGGAGGTCACCACTCATGGTGCCCACTAGTCATGCAATAGCATGGGCCACCTTCTCATGGTGCCCATTGGTCTACCATCTGGTCCTGACCTTTGGCATCTTCCATCAGGGTGGAATTAGGTGTGAGAATACATACTTCTATTATTAATGTGATAATCATAGTGACTTTATGATTTGCAAGTATGAACATCAAAACTGATAATTTGCATTCAATGCGATTACCCATCCGGAAAATCCTCAGGAAACTAAGGCAGTTATTCATAATTAACCACATACATGATTAGCAGATTCAACAAGCTAACAACATTTCCAAGCAAGCAAGTAATCCAAGAAGTAGATCAACAATCACGGAATTCCTAAAAAGCATATGTAGACTATTTACTACACTTTACTAAGAATATATCTATTTAATTGACTTGGATTCACTTTCTAGGGTTTCTAATCCGAATTGGGGTTTTATTAGGGTTCTTTTTTATCTTTTACAACTTTCCTTATTTATATTCACAAAACCCTAGAACATTAGTTCTAAGTGCAAAACCCTAATTACTCACATATTCACATTAGAGCCTTTTTATCATTGTAGGTTCCTTCTGGATTAACAACTCATACTCCATTATGATCTAATTCACCTATGAATTCCATTTATCATTAATTCCAACTTTATCCATTAGAAAACCCTAATTATCATATTAAGGGTATCTATCCATGATTAGGAACTTTTTATATTCAAAATATCTTAGAAACATCATTTAACAAAATATTATCATATTTTTCGAATTAAATATGATATTATCCTCTTTTACCATAAATTAGGGTTTCCAAGTGCTTAATCATTCATAATTGGTGTAAAACCCTAAATCATGCAATAAATCATCTAGATCAGGTTCAAGATCATCATTAATGTTTCAACAGGTTACTATTACTTAATTTCACCAATTAAGCATCATGAACCTAGCCATTAATTTCAATCAGGGTTTCTAACATAATTTCAAAGCACTTTTCATTAACTTATCACACTTTTGCAAATATTAACAAAATCAGGCTTTAAAATTATTTTAATTGGATTCTATGTATTCTCCTGATCAATTTTCATATTTTGTATGTTTCCATCGGAGCTAAAAATTAATTTTTAGAAATTTTGCAAATAAGAGTACCTTTTGGCCAATGGAGGCTTGACACGTCATCCCAAGTGGACCGGCCCTATGGGGGGGGAGACTTCCCTACCCTTCCCATCTTGCACGCACGCCAGGGGCACTTGGGTATTTTTTCCCGAGTCAACTTCCTCCTCCGCTCTTCTGTGTTTCGCGAGCCAGTCTTCTAGGATAGTCAACTCCCTAGTTGACTTCCATCGGAAGGATTCCTTCCATGCTCAAAGCCGGTTCTCCACCTCTGCCTAACCTAACCAAACTCAACGGCGGTCCTAAGTGTTCCAGCTGTGGCCGGAGTCGCCGATACGGAACAAGGGTTATCCCAGCAACAAGCCAAGGAAATATGAGATACAAGAGGGCTCGAGAGGGGAAATTGGTGGTAGCTACTTATACCGAAGGTCCCACATCATCTCACGGATCTGTGCATCATCTCACTGAGGGAAACCACCACCTTATATAGCCTGTGGCTATAGCACACCACCGGAAGGGTCCCTACATTTAGGGGATTCTTCTAGAGACCCCCAAGCTGGGCAAAACCTAGGATTAATTTGTCTGCAATAAACTCACGAATAAATCTAGCATTATTCCGAGTTTGCACACTCATTGATTGACAAGGAATTCAATCAAGGAAAACTCTATTACAACCCCAATTTTTGGGTTCAATTGGTGAGAAATGTAATTTCTCATAATAAAGATATTTGAACATATATTGATATAATTTATTTTGAATAAATTGATTTCATTTACAATAGCCTTAATGGTTGTTTTGTGGGATTTATTGGCTCCCAATAACAAGGAAATAAGGAAAGGAAATTCAATTATTAAATTAGTAAATGAATACTTGAGTTTTTTTAGAAAAGAATGAGGTAGAAACCTCTAGAGGGCAAAGGAATGTAATCCAAGGATGAATTTCGTGCCCCTTAGGTTCCTTGGGTTCCAAGGAGTCCAAAATTGAAAAGATAATGCAATATGAAAGGAAAAGATCAATTAAGTATTTCTTTATTAAGAAAGAAATTGAAAGCAATGATAAAATGTGGGAAATAAGTGGAAAGATGTATAATTGAGTTATCCTTTGTGGATTTTTGTATCCAAAGGATTCCTAATGTTAAAAGGAATTCCAATAAGGAAAATAAAAGAGAGATAAAGAGAAATCCTCAAAAAGAGATAGTTTAATAAAGAAAAAGTAAGATAATGAGAAAAAGGATGAAAGATAAGGAAAGAGGCTAAGGTATATCCCCAAGATGGGATTTCGAGCCATTAAGGTTCCTTGAGGGTCAAGGAACTCAGAATAATAATTTTATTGCAAGGAAAAGAGAAAATATGTGAGAAAATATATATATATATATATATATATATAATTAAGTGATATCTTGCACCTAAAGAAAAGGCATGATTTCTTTTAGATAATGAGCCCAATTTCGGTAGAGAGGTAGATAAAGTTATTTTTAAGTTTCCCTCAAAGTTTGGGATTAATTGGACACTCGGTTTGGGAGATATGATTTTTGGAATATTTCCAAATGTGAAGAGGATAACATTAAATGTCACGAATTTCCAATTTGTTTGTAAATGATTATCTTGGCGCGTGGAATCTGGGTCATCAGATCTGAAATTTGACGGTGGCTGCTTGTCACCTACCTTGGCCAAGAAAGGAAAACAAAGCTCCGTTTTGTTAAATTTCCACTCGATTTTCTTGCAACTCAGTGGGTGTGTGGGACTAGAGATCTCAGAATGAGAAGGTGGCCTATGATGTTGAATGGCTAGAGGACACCATGAGTGGTGACCCCAGGCACCAAGCTCGGGATTGAGAAGGTGGCCTTAAGTCATTAGAAAAGGAAACCCTAAGGTGGGTATGCCAGGGTTAGGGCAAAAGCGGTGGAGAATGCCATACTGGAAAATGTAAATTGGCTGGTTAATTAACTTGATTGTGATAATTAGATTGTTATCCATATGTGCAAACTTTTGGTTGTCCCCACATACCAGTATATTTTGATATACTGACCGACATTTTGTTTGTCGGTGTTTTAGGTGCAACCCTGAAATGAACAAACGGTAAAGTGACACATTGTGAAAATAAAACATAAAGTGTCACGAGGATTAGATAGAGTAGATTCAAGCACTGGATAGATAGACTTCCAAAGTTTTTCAAAGGTAAGTAAGTTTTAATTTTATACCAAATTCCAGTTAGTTAGTAGAATTTCATAATTATTATTGATTATTTGTCGAACATTTGATCATGTTAATTGGATAACGGCACCGACCTTTTAGTCTCCCTTAATAAGGGGGTTATCGGGAGGCAGGGTCGTTACAATTGGTATCAGAGCGAAGGTTCCTCACTTAATCTTTAATAATTATTAAATTTTACAAATTTTGTAGAATCCAAGGGAGTTATTAGAGGATTACCCGAAAGATAGAGGTGTCTAGAAAAGGATCATGACCGGGGGCTGACAATATTTTCCTCCACACCGCTAGTCGGAATACGAGGACTCCCGGATCTGTGTGACTGCCTGGCCAAAGTTTTAGGGTATGAATCGAAATAAGATACCTTTAGGACTCTCTCCTCTTGTCCATCCCTTCTCAACTCAAATTATGTTAAGGACCTTAAGGATTAGGGTTTCCTCTCTTCTCCTCACCCTCTTGAGGTATGGTTAAGGTTGATAAGGATTAAGGAATCCTCCACCAAATTAATAAAAAGCATGTAAATAAGATGTCATGGACATAAGCTTAATAGAGTAAGTGTAAAGGAATAGATACATGCTTAGGTCGTGTGGCACAAGTTGTCTTTGCCCTCAGGAGAGACATGAGGATAGACCTCCTTGGCTGGAGGATGAGTAGAGAGAGTGAGTCTTGGAGGTAGAGATCTCCATTAAAGGTAGAGACCCAACACATCATTTGAGGATGGTGGTAACCCTAACCCTAAGTGAAGGTTAGAGAGAGAGATGACATGATGAGTTAGATGTCGTGGTTGACTGAGTGTTTGGATGGACATGCCTTTGGATTTCCATACGAGCCATGAGTAGTTGATGTCCGAGTACCTTTGGCGAACCAACCCTGGAAAGGGTCGTGCATGTTAGGGTGAAGGATGGCTCCTTCATAGATGAAGTTAGAAGAGAACCTATAGAAACCCTATGGGCTTATGCAAGTAGGGGATAACATGCACCCAGAGTACGTCAGTACTACGACAGTAGGTAGAAACCTTGGCTAGTAAGTACGATGGATAGCTTATGCGGTAAGCATAAAGAACTATGGATAACCTCGAGTAAACATAAGTTAAACATAGGCATCACCCATGTAGAAGTATGCTTGATCCAACTTCATGTAGTGAGGCTGGATGTGGAGTTAGATCTAGAGAGAGAGAAAGCAGGACCCAAGAAAGAAGGTTGGAAGCTTAGATTCTGAGACATGAGGAATAGTAGGGAGTTGAGGATGATGCAACCTCAGTGGATGATAGTGGTTGCCTTATGCTTGATCCCCAGAGGCTGATGATATCTTGGTTGCCTTTAGAGGAACCAAACCCTAGAGAAAGGATGATGCTTCTAGTACCTATGGTATAAGTGGTTACCTACTGGATGAGATAAAGAGTGCTTTAGACCCAGAGGAGGTTTAAGTAACCAGTTGTGAGGCTTTATACCTATTTGGTTGTCCTGAAATAGGACTCAACTCCGAAGTGTTGCTCGAATAGAAGGATCCTGGAAGTACATGACATACCTTGGACATGCTTGATTCGTGGTTCAGATATTGAGCATGCAGTCGGACACCCAGAGGTGAACCTAGGGTTCCTAGGACTAAGAGGGGAAGCATTGTATCTGATGCTCATGATGAGTTTTGAGTCTCTATAGTTGTGAGCATGGTACTCCTCATTTGTAGAGGTAAAGGAAATCCCTTAAGTTAAGGGTATGTTTGATGAACCCCTCACAACTAAGTTGGTATAATGTTGAGGATGAAAACAAGTATGACCTAGAATGGTTTCGTAGGTGTCTGCTTGTGCCTTAGTAGCTTGCTAGGGCTAAGCATGCTCATGTGGATGTATACCCTAAACATAAGGACGTTGGTGACTATTGTTATCAAGGTATAGTTTCCTCCCATCCTGGGAGAGGGACCCTTTTGTAGGGTGTATACCAGTTTTGTTAAGGTTTCAAAGGATCTTGAGAAGCTAAGTGAAGAGTACATGGCATGATAATGAACCTATAGACCCATAGATAACCATATCTATGTGCATGTGGAGGTGTTACCATGGAGGTAACTGGTATGGGGCCTGACCAAGGTAGGCAGGTCACCATGATCCCTGAGAAGGGATGAAAGTCAGCCCAAGAATACAGAGAGATGATGAAGGCTTGGGTAAGGTTCTAAGTTGGACATGTACTATGTTAAAATCCTAAGTCTATCCTAGGGTCAGGTAGGGATAAGACCGATGGAAGTAGGAGTTGCCTAATTCCCTAGTTGCACATGACCATAGGTCGGGAGGTAACAGCTATCATCGTCTAAGAGCCATGGGTTAGGAGATTGATCACCTTCATGAACTTATGGGACCCAAAGGGCGGATGAGAAGGGCACTCTCTAGATGCATAAGGGAAGAGGGATGACCCCAAAGTGCCGACACCCTATAGACCTAGAGGAGATGACCAAGGATTGTGCTTGGACCAAGTAAGTTCAAGACCAATTTTCCATAGAGGTAACTTTGTTATAGAGATGTTCGTAAAGTAGGGACATATGTGGCACGTTTCAACTTAGATTTGAAAGTGTACTGGAAGGGTGGGTTGTACCATCTCTACTCTTGGAATAGGAAGAACTCTGTGTTTGGACTGCAGCCAAATGCTTATTACCTCTTGTTATGGGAGTGAGAGATAGGACAGTACGCATGTTTTACACTAAGGATAAAAGATAATGGAAGTTGGAACATTGCTATGAGGTATGAGGATAGAGATGATAACATGCCCTTGTAGAGTGAACGATACATGGATGGTTTACAAACACTAAAAGAAATAAGGATGTTTTTAGCAGAAGCTATGTGGAACTTACAAATTATACCAGGTTGAGTATGATCACTATGATGAGGAAATTAGAGAGTGTTCTTAATGAAGATAGACTTAGAGTTCTAGTTTGAGATGATAAGTGAAATACATGAAGGTGTATGTCATCAACATTACCTAATACATAAGAAGTGGTAATGGATGCTCTGGTTGCGATGTAGCTACCCAGTTTGGCTAGAAGAGGTTGTTGGGCTAACCCTATGTTTGGAAAGAAGATGTGTTTTGACTAACACACAAATGTAACAAGATATGTTGAACAAGTTAATGGTTGTTTGGTTAGCCAGTTTAGTCCTTGATGTAGTGAAAGGATGGTGATAGAACCTCAAATACACTTCTTTGGATAGGAAGGTAAGAAAACCCTGATAAGAGTAGTTTAGGGTTTCTGAGGAATCGATCTTGAGGGATCATGGCATACAAGAGATCGTGGTTTAAGATCATGAAACATCGTGATACTTCAAAGCTAGTAAGTGGTAGTAGTACTTGGGATGCTTAATATGATATTGCATGTAGCATGTGACCATGCAAGTCAAGAGGTGAAGGACAAACACCAGTAACCTGGTGCATATAAAGTATAAAGAGTTCCGAGAGGGAATGGGAGTTCATCACTGGGGATGTTGTGAGTCTTCCCTAGACTAAGGAAGGTTGATATGCAAAATGGGTTATGGTAGATCACCTTACCTAGATAACATGAGAAAGAAAGGAGTACTGTCAAGAGACAGATTCTGTTGAACTACATACAAGAAAGAGATGGTTCAACTACACCATGATGCGAGTTCACAAGTTCTTGAGTATAACCCAAAAGTTCACTTCCATGAGGTAGAAGTGGATGCATGATGAACTTGATGATAGTACAGTTTATCACCCAATACTAATGGACAGTATGATCCAGAGCAGAGGGTCTGATGAGAGCATGTGTTCTCATTTAGGGTGATACATAGAGACAGTTCTTAATATGTGATGTTAACCACCATAGCATTTATCGGGATGCAAGGAGTCTTATAGAGAGGTTGTGTCAGTCACCACTTCATTAAGATGACGTTGATGAAGGAGGCCTCACGAAGGTCAGAAAGGACCATAGTGTGTGTAGATGATGTCGCTTTGATCGTGCAATGGCCGAGAGAGAGAGAGCCCAGTGGTGACATGAGTCACAAGTTGATGCAAAGCAGACTGACATGCAGTTCAATATGGGGGAAATGTGATGAGAAAATCCGACCCCTCTAAGCTATAGCTGAGAAAGCTAAGTCCCCGATATATGGGTCCATTTGAGATGGATTGGTGGAGATGGTTGTGTTTAGACTTGCCCCTCAGGATAACATGATGAATAATGGGTTCCATGAGTCTAATCTAGAGCACTATGTGAGATACCCAAGCCATGTGCTGATGCCCAAAACCTATTCAGCTTTTGAGAAGCTGAAATGTCCTGAGTCACCTATGAGGGTATGATATACCAAGGTAAAAAAAAGGGACTCAGATGGAAGAATATGAGATGATGAAGGTTCTTGGGAAGCACCATGGAAAGGGTGAAGCCGCATGGGAGCCCTGATGGATGTACGAAAGGCTTGACCTGAACTGTTTGTTTTCTTGATGGAATTTTGAGGACAAAATTCTTATAAGAGGGGAAGGATGTTACAACCCAAATTTTTGGGTTCAATTGGCGAGAAATGTAATTTCTCATAATAAAGATATTTGAACATATATTTATATAATTTATTTTGAATAAATGGATTTCGTTTACAATAGCCTTAATGGTTGTTTTGTGGGCTTTATTGGCTATTGGGCCCAATAACAAGGAAACAAAGAAAGGAAATTCAATTATTAAATTAGTAAATGAATACTTGAGTTTTTTGAGAAAAGAATGAGGTAGAAACCTCTAGAGGGCAAAGGAATGTAATCCAAGGATGTATTTCATGCCCCTTAGGTTCCTTGGGTTCAAAGGAGTCCAAAATTGAAAAGATAATGCAATATGAAAGGAAAAGATCAATTAAGTATTTCTTTATTAAGAAAGAAATTGAAAGCAATGATAAAATGTGGGAAATAAGTGGAAAGAGGTATAATTGAGTTATCCTTTGTGGATTTTTGTATCCAAAGGATTCCTAATGTTAAAAGGAATTCCAATAAGGAAAATAAAAGAGAGATAAAGAGAAATCCTCAAAAAGAGATAGTTTAATAAAGAAAAAGTAAGATAATGAGAAAAAGGATGAAAGATAAGGAAAGAGGCTAAGGTATATCCCCAAGATGGGATTTCGAGCCATTAAGGTTCCTTGAGGGTCAAGGAACTCAGAATAATAATTTTATTGCAAGAAAAAGAGAAAATATGTGAGAAATATATATATATATATATATATATATATATATATATATATATAATTAAGTGATATCTTGCACCTAAATAAAAGGCATGATTTCTTTTAGATAATGAGCCCAATTTTAGCAGAGAGGTAGATAAAGTTATTATTAAGTTTCCCTCAAAGTTTGGGATTAATTGGACACTCGGTTTGGGAGATATGATTTTTGGAATATTTCCTAATGTGAAGAGGATAACATTAAATGTCACGAATTTCCAATTTGTTTGTAAATGATTATCTTGGCGCGTGGAATCTGGGTCGTCAGATCTGAAATCTGATGGTGGCTGCTTGTCACCTACCTCAGCCAAGAAAGGAAAACAGAGCTCTGTTTTGTTAAATTTCCACTCGATTTTCTTGCAACTCAGTGGGTGTGTGGGACTAGAGATCTCTCCAGTAGATCCGAAGATGGAAAACGTGCTGAATCATCCTAAGTTTTAGTATC
The DNA here is from genome assembly GCA_963693085.1 of Alisma plantago-aquatica. Classification (NCBI taxonomy): domain Eukaryota; kingdom Viridiplantae; phylum Streptophyta; class Magnoliopsida; order Alismatales; family Alismataceae; genus Alisma; species Alisma plantago-aquatica. The sequence goes on along the minus strand of OY856414.1, from coordinate 81,844,630 downwards.
TTTCGGTGAGTATTTTGAAAATCCCTAATCGCATGGTGCTCCCCGACCGACCTGAGGAACCAGATCTATAAAAGGGGGGCTACCAACCCCTCTGCAAGATCAAAAAGTTGTTGGCTAGGTGCTACACGACCTCAAACTCTATCATCGCCTATAATTTCCTTTCTGATCTTGACCCCATATCAGTTTGTGACCAGCGGCTTCCCTGGAGATGGGTCTTGCGGCCACGACGACGCTGACCACCACTAATGAATCGAAAGATGTCAGGAAGTTCACCGGAGTGAGGCAAAGGAAGAGAGATCCTTTCCTACCAAAGGGAGGGATGGGATCACGGGGTCAACTTTTGGGTTGACCACGGATGGGAGCTGACTTGCGAACAGAGAGGTCGTAAGGTAGAAGATGAAGTAGCAGGAAAAGTCCACGCTACCCCTGAGTCCAATGCAGGAAGGGAGGGACAGATGGGTCTTTTAACCCTATTCCTCCACCTCCACCTTGCTAGGACGAGCTGTAGAGTTGGCGGCTGGCCATTGGCCCATTTAGTCTGCGTGGATATAAGGTAAAAGGTCCTTTTTCCTACTTGTCACGTTCTAATAGGCTCAAAATGATTTATTTTGTGAAATTTGTAAGAAATCGTAGGATTTTCCGATGGGTACGTATAATATATCAATTTTGATCAGAAAAATACGAGGAACACGTTAAAATTGGTTTGAGAACCTGAAACTGTTCATATTTGCAAAAGTATCTTAATCTAATGAAAGGTGTTTATGTCTTAGATTAAGAAACCCTAATTGAACATATTGGTTAAGTTCATGGTGTTTAATTGATGAAATTGAGTAATTATAACCTGTCAAATAGGTAATGATGAACTTGAACCAGATCTAGATGTTTCTTGCATGTTTTAGGGTTTTATTATGAATAAGAATGATTAAACACTTAGAAACCCTAATTATGTTTAGATGTTGGGTTTAATGTCTTAATTATGTTACTTTGAGATATAATAACCTGTGGAGAATAATAAGATGATATCATACCTGTTTTAGGGTTTGAACGCATGAAGATGCATAATAGCTTAGAATCCCTAACTTAAGGTTAATGGTTGCTCATGAGATATAATTTGAGGTCCTTTTTATAAAACTGATGTTAGGTTAACCTCAGTCTAGTAGATGTTAAAAAAGGCTTTAATGTGAATATGTGAGTTATAAGGGTTTTGCACCTAGAACTGCTGTTTTAGGGTTTTGTGGATACAAATGAGGAAAGTTGTAAAAATATCTACAAAGAACTCTAATGAAACCCTAATGTGGATTAGAAGCCCTAGAAAGTGAATCCAAGTCAATTAAATAGAAATATTCTTGGCAAAGTGTAGTAAATAGCTTACGTATGCTTTTCAGAAATATTGTGATTGTTGAACTACTTCTTGGATTACTTGCTTGCTTGGAAGTATTAATAGCTTGTTTAATCTGCAAGTCAGGTATGTGGTTAATTATGAATAACCACCATAGTTTCCCGAGGATTTTTTGGATGGTTAATCACATTGAATGCAAATTATCAGTTTGAATGTTCATACTTGCAAACTATAAAGTCACTATGATTATCACATTAATAATAGAAGTGTGGATTCTCGCACCTACATGCCACCCTGATGGATGATGCCAAAGGTCAGGCCCATATGGGTAGACCAATGGACACCTTGAGTGGTGACCAGGCACCAAGCTTGGGATTGAGAAGGTGGCCTTAAGCCATTAGCAAAGGAAACCCTAAGGTGGGTATGCTAGGGTTAGGGCAAAAGCGGTGGAGAATGTCATACTGGAAAATGTAAATTGGCTGGTTAATTAACTTGATTGTGATAATTAGATTGTTATCCATATGTGCAAACTTTTGGTTGTCCCCACATACCAGTATATTTTGATATACTGACCGACGTTTTGTTTGTCGGTGTTCTAGGTGCAACCCTGAAATGAACAAACTGTAAAGTGACACATTGTGAAAATAAAACATAAAGTGTCAGGAGGATTAGATAGAGTAGATTCAAGCTCTGGATAGATATACTTCCAAAGTTTTTCAAAGGTAAGTAAAGTTTTAATTTTATGCCAAATTCCAATTAGTTAGTAGAATTTCATAATTATTTTTGATTATTTGTCGAACCTTTGATCTTGTTAATTGGATAACGGCACCGACCTTTCAGTCTCCCTTAATAAGGGGGTTACCGGGAGGCGGGGTCGTTACAAACTCGGAGTTCTGTTCTTGCTTTCCTAACCAGACGCGGGAAGGAAGACAAGTTCATCATCATCAGATCTAGATCTGATGGCCCTAAATGCACGCGTCAGATCAAGGGAATTGTATTCAGAATTGTGACATTTATTATAAACCCAACACTTTAGGGAATCTTGTAAAAGCTATAACTCCCAAACCAAATATCCAATTAATCGCAAATTTGGAGGGAAAGTCAATAATGACTTAATCTACCTCTGTACCAAAATTGGGCTCATTATCTCAAAGGAAACGTTCCTTTTCGTTAAGTTCAAGATATCTCTTAATTATATATATTTTCAGCTATTTTCTCTTTCCTTTGCTATTAAATTATTATTTTGGGTCCCTTGGACCTCAAGAAATCCCAAAGGCACGGATTCCCATATTGGGGAAATTATATTTGCCTTTATCTTCTTTTGAAAGTCAATTTCTCATATTTCCCTTTTATTAATCAATTTCTTTTCCTTTTTAATTCTCTTTTTAAGGATTTCTCTTTATATCTCTTCTATTTTCTTATTGGAATTCCTTTTAACATTAGGAATCCTTGGGATACGAAAATCCACCAAGGATAACTCAATTATACCTCTTTTCACATATTTTCCACATTTCATCATTATTTTCAATTTCTTTCTTAACAAGGAAATACTTAATTGGTCTTTTCTTTTCTTATTGCATTCTCTATGCAACTTTGGACTCCTTGGGACCCAAGGAACCCAAGAGGCACGAAAACCAAATTTGGATTGCATTCTTTTTGCCTTCTAGAGGTTTCCACACCTTTCTTTTCTCAAAACTTAATTATTCATTTACTAATTGAATTTCCTTGTTATTGGGCCCAATAGCCAATAAATCCCACAAAACAATCATCAAGGCTATTGTAAATGAAATCCATTTATTCAAAATAGATTATATCATTATTCGTTCCAATATATTTAATATGAGAAATTATATTTCTCACCAAATGAACCCAAAAATTGGGGTTGTAACATCCTTCCCCTCTTACAAGAATTTTGTCCTCAAAATTCCATCAAGCAAATAAATAGTTCAAGATAAGCCTTTCATACGTCCATCAGGGCTCCCATGTGGCTTCACCCTTTCCATGGTGCTTCCCAAGAACCTTCATCATCTCATATTCTTCCATCTGAGTTCTTTCTTACCTTGGTATATCATACCCTCATAGCTGACTCAGGACATTTCAGCCTCTCAAAAGATGAATGGGTTTAAGGCTCAGCACATGGCTTGGGTACCTCACATAGTGCTCTAGATCGGACTCATGGAACACATTACACATCATGTTATCCTGAGGGGCAAGGCTAAACACAACCATCTCCACCAATCCATCTCAAATGGACCCATATATCGGGGACTCAACTTTCTCAGTTGTAGCCTAGAGGGGTCCGATTTTCACATCACATATTTTCCCATAGTGAACTGCATGTCAGTCTGCTTTGCATCAGCTCGTGACTCATGTCACCACTGGGCTCTCTCTCAGCCATTGCACGATCAAAGTGACTTCATCTACACATACTATGGCCCTTTTCTGACCTTCGTGAGGGCTCCTTCACCAACATCATCTTAATGAAGTGGTGACTGACACAACCTCTCAATAAAACTTCTTGCATCCTGATAAGGCTATGTTGTTAACATCACATCTTAAGAACTGTCTTTTTTGTATCACCCTGAACAAGCACACTTGCTCTCATCAGACCCTCTAGTATGGATCATACTAACCATTAGTTAGGGGTGATAACCTATACTATCATGGAGTTCTTCATGTATCTACTTCTACCTCATGGAAGTGAACCCTTAGGTTATACTCACATCATGGTGCAGTTCAACCTTCTTTCCTTCCTACAAGTAGTTCAACTGAATCCGTCCCTTGATAGCATTCTTTCTTCCTTATGTTATCTAGGTAAGGCGATCTACCATAACCCGTATTGCACCTTGACCTTCTTGGTCTAGGGAAGACTTACCACCATATTTGTAGTGATGAATTCCCATTCCCTCTTGGGGATTCTTTAACCTCTAAGTCCCAACACTGTGTTACTGGTGTTCGTCATTCACACTTGTCTTGCATGGCCACATGCTACATGCAACTTCACATCAAGCAGCCCAAAGTGCTACTATCACTTACTATCTTTGTAGTTTCACGGTGTATGGTGATCTTAAAATCATGATTTCCCGTATGTTGTGATTCCTCAAGATTGATTCCTCAGAAACCCTAAACCAATCTCATCAGGGTTTCGTCACCTTCCTTTCCAAAGAAGTGCATTTGAGGTTCTACAACCATCTTTTCATTATATCACGGGCTAGGATGGTTAACAAAACAATCATTTACTTGATTAACTGCGATTGATACATCTGGGTGTTAGCCAAACTTATCTCTTTTTCTCAACTTAAGGTTATCCTAGCAACCTCAACTTCTTCTAGCTTCTAGATAAACTAGAAAACTATTTCTCAACCAGAGCATTCATTACCACTTCACATCCTTAGGTATTAGGTAATGTTTGAAGACATATACTTCCATGCATTCTACTTCTCATCTCATTTCTAAGTTTGTATTCATCAAGAAACTCTGAGCTCCTCTTCATGGTGATCAAACTCAACCTTGCATAACTTGCAAATTCCAGATAACTCATGGTATCACATCCTCACAAGATGATCTCCCTATTACTCTTAGTGTTTGTAAACCATTCATGTATCATTCTCTCCACAAGGGTATGTTATCATCTCTATCCTCATACCTTGTAGCAACGTTCCAACTCACATCATCTTTATCCTTGGTGTATGGCATGTGTATTGTCCTATCTTTCACTCCCATAACAAGAGGAAATAAGCATTTGGTTGCAGTCCAAATACAGAGTTCTCCCTGTTCCAAGAATAGAGATGGTACATCCCACCTTGCCCATACACCTTTACATCTAAGTTGAAACGTGCCACATATGTCTCTACAAACATCACGATATCACTTACTTCCATGGAAAACTGGTCTCAAACCTACTTGGTCCAAACACAATCCTTGGTCATCTGCTCTAGGTCTATAGGGTGCCGACACTTTTGGGGTCATCCCTCTTCCCTTATGCATCCAGAGAGTGCCCTACTCATCTTCCCTTTGGGTCACATGAGTTCATGAAGGTGATCAATCTCCTAACCCATGGCCCTTAGACAATGATAGTTGTTACCTGTCGACCCTATGGTCATGTGCAACTAGGGAATTAGGCAACTCCTACTTCCATCGGTCTTATCCCCACCTGACCCTAGGATAGACTTAGGATTCCATTATAGTACATGTCTAGCTTAGAACCTTACCCAAGCCTTCATCATCTCTCTTTGCATTCACGACTGACTTTCATCCCTTCATAGGGGTCATGGCAACCTGCCTACCTTGGTCAGGCCCCATATCGGTTACCTACATGGTAACACATCCACATATACTTAGAGATGGGTCTACAAGTTCATTCTCATACCATGTACTTTTCACTTAGCTTTTCAAGATCCTATGAAACCTCTTTAGGTTTCCTCCAACCCACAAAACTAGTAAACACCCAATCAAAGGGTCCCTCTCCCAGGATGGGTGGAAACTACCACTCTTGACAATAAGGCCATAACCATTCTTAGGGTTTACATCCATATGAGCATGCTTAACCTAGCAGCTACTAAGGCATAAATGGTCCACCTACTAAACATGCTAGGTCTACTAGTTCTCATTCCTCAGCATTAGATCAATATCATACCTTCCCTTGTCATCAACTTAACTGTGAGGGGTTCGTCAAACATACCTTTAACTTATGGGGTTTCCTTTACCTCCACACATGAGGAGTACCCTGCTCGAAACTATAGAGACTCAAGTCTCATTAGGAGCATCAGATACACGGCTTCCCCTCTTAAGCCTAGGAACCCTAGGTCTACCTTTGGGTGTCCAATTGCATGTTCAATCTCTTCACCACGAATCAAGCATGTCCAAGGTATGACATGTACTTCCATGATACTTTTATATAAGCAGCACCTTAGAGTTAAGTCCTCCTCAAGGACAACCGACTAGGTATAAAGCCTCACAACTGGTTACTTAAACCTCCTCATGGTCTAAGGCACTCTTTGTCTCATCTCAGCAAGTAATCACTTATACCATAGGTACATAGGTTCCAAAAGCATCATCCTCTCGCTAGGGTTTGATTCCTCTAACGACCACCAAGATATCATCCATCTCTAGGGATCAAGCACGAGGCAACCACTATAATCCACTTAGGTCGCATCATCCTCACTCCCCACTGTCCCTCATATCTCGGGGTTTAGGCTTCCAACATTCTTGTTGAGGTCCTGCTTTCTCTCTCTATAGCTAACTCCACATCCAGCCGTACTACTAGAGGTCCTCTCTCCATGAAGGATCAATCTCACGAGCATACCTCTACATGGGTGAAGCCTATGCTCGAGCATTTCCCGCTAGAGAGCTGGGAAATAATGTCAAATAGAGCGTCTCTTGCGGGAACCTGTCTATTTTGATCATATCACAGTTCTCCATGAACTGGCTTATATGAGTCACCAGATCTTCATTTTTGAGCCTGTGAAATGCATTGGATTTGACTAAATTGATTAGGCCAGGGTCAATTTTATAATTGGGAATGTTGATAGTCTGCCTATTGATCGGCCCTTTTGATGCAGAAGCAGAAGACACCTTAATCTTCTCTCAGATTGTCTGTTCCTTAGCCATAGCTTCTGGTTTAGAGTCTGAATCTATATCCTCAGGTTGATCTTGAATGTTGTTCTCCTCGTCATATGATCCCCAAAATGGGACCTCTGGTGATGGATGTGCGTAGTCTGTACTACGCGTCTTCACCATGTACTGGTACCTGCAAGGTAATAAATTTGGTTCAGTACAGTGCTAGACGATTACCAAATATGAACGATGAACAATGAATTTCAAAAATAAAAATAACAATAAAAAGTGGCCTAGAGTGGCCGCTTGTAGCACTCGTTGTGCCGACAGTTGTCGTGTCCCCGGCAACGGTGCCAAAAACTTGACACGATTTTACCGTGCGTATAATGCAAGTGCACGCATCAGAGTAATATAGGCCTTTGTGAGGCCCGAGTCGAACACAGGGACACTGAACTATTGGTAGACTACTTACTAACTACTTGTGATCAGCTAGACCGTTTAAAAAGTTTTGAGAGATGATTGAAAAATAAAAGAAAAATAAAAGAAAACAAAGCAATCGATTAAATGTTGAGTTTAATCAATTTAGATGGGAATCTTTAGGATTGCGGTTTCACCGCGGGTTTTCGTTGCATTTATTTCTATATAGTTAATCAAATGCGTCTCTCATTCTAGGTAGTGGCTTGTAGTCAGAATTATTCACTGTCGTGATACAATTCACTACCTAAATCTAGGTCGATTCCACAGTCGTAGTATAATATACCCTAAACTAGGTGCATGAAGATCAAACTCTGGGTTTCCACCATTAACCATACATCACCTTATTGAAGGGATTTATTAATTAATGTGAATTTCATCTCTTTTCAACTGTTAATTCTTCTTTCAAAGCAATTAAAGGCATTAGATTATCATTAAGGTGATCAATCATAATGATATAATAGAGAAAATGAAATCATACCATGGATTTAAGAGACAAAATATGAATTACTATGATAAAAACATCATACAACGATTACCCGGGCTACTCCCGGTCCTAAAGACAAAGGGGATTAGCCCTGCATGTTCATCTCAATGAAAGACATGGTAGAAGAAAGGGAAAACATGAAGAAACGTGAATGAAAGTGATGTACACCCCTGAACGGAGAAGATCAAGGCGTTCCTCGATGTAGAATGCACGATCTACAACCTTCCAGTGGTAGAAATCATCTTTTGTGGCTCTCGGAACGATCGGGGCGTGATTTTGGGCTCCGTTCTCTTCTCCACACCTCCTCGGGACTTGTATAGTGACTAATGATGTTATTTTCCACTCCGGGCCGCCATCATTAGGTATATGGACCAAATTAGATCGCTGAAATATCACCACCATTGGATTCGGGCCGATCTGGAACAAAAACTGATCTGACGGTGTCGATACCATCGACGCGAGTCGATGGTATCGACCCGTCATGATATCGGCAAGTTTTCTTTGTTCTCTAACGCTCCGACTGATGCAGACTTGATACCATCGATGAGGATCGATGGTATCGACACCTTTAGGCGTCGGTTTTGTCACCTTTCTGACACTGAAGCTGTGAAACGTCGATAGTATCGACAGGTCGATTGCTGACTCGCTGAGGGTATCTCGCTACCATCGAATTCCGAGTCGATGGTATCGAGTCATTTTGGATCCTTACGACAGTCTCACTGTAACTGTGTCGATACTATCGACATATGTTGATGGTATCGACAGTTGTGTATATGCATTTTTCCTGAAATTGCAAGAGAAAGCCGAATCAGCTATGCTAAAACCCATTATTATGATCGTTTATAATCAAAAAGATAAAATATGAGAGATTTGATACGAACTGAGATTATAGACTAAAGTGAATGAATCATGTGATACTAACCACAAAAGTGACTAATAAACACATAAAACGCATGTAAAATAGATCTATAAATGTGACTCAAAATCATCGCATCAAGTACCTTCTAAAAAAGTTTAAGACTCAAATCCATTATTTGTTCGTGCAAATAAATTGTTCAAATAACTTTATAAATAGGTGCAAAAACCTTGAGTGGAACTAAGTTAATAATAAGATCTTTATCTAATAGTCCAAAATTACTAGTTATGATCCTAACACACCTAAATGCTCATCAGTTGACCACTTGAGTTTTTTGTGACTACGAAATGGACCTCTTGGACTCATAAGTACCCAAGTCGATTAATAAAACGATATTCATGATAATTAAGCTTAATTAGGTCTGACAATCTCCATTGTATCTATGGTTACACGTTTTGAGTGAAAAGAGTCCATAATTGAATAACCAAATCCTCAATTTGGTATCAATCATATACATAATATTCATATTAATAAAATACTCTATTGGATATCAAAACCCTAAAATATGGGTTATCAACTTAGTCAAGAATCATAACTTTCTTACAACTATCAAGGCATGCTTAATCTTTTGACCCTACCATGATATTAGCTTATTTGTATGTATGCTTGTGTGAACTAGTTACTTGTTTGAACTAATTACTTTCATGTTTGATTATACTAAGATGACAAACCTTGAACATAATTTAGAGAAATATATTTTATACCCTTGTGTAGCTGCCAGAATTCTTGTGCTATGGATACAAGGCATCTTGGAAAAGGGTTATCTCTTGGTGATGGCCTTGAGGTCCTATACAAATAGGGATAACTCATGATGTCTAGTCTTGTAGTCCTTTACATTGAGATATGATACATACTTATCTTTGGCGTAGATGTCCCTCACGCACCCTTCTTCTGGAAGTGGTTGAAAGGCATATGTCGGTATAATGGACAAAGAAACCTAAAACATGCTTTGTATAAAAGAATGTCATTTAAAGTGTACTTAACTTGTTTATATATCTTTCTTAATATTTGTTCCTAGACAAGAAACTTAATGTAATCTTTAATTGTGTATACATACATTTTCATAGTGTACTTAATGCTTTAGCAGTAATATATTTCATTTATCACATTTTCTGGATGACAAATGGATATCCACTACAACTACTACATGAAATGAGATACCAATGGGTTATCTTGAAATAGAAATGGGTACATGTTCCTTTTCTCTATAATGTATCTTGTTATCTATTTAGTTTTTCTATTGCCTTTTCATATATACTGCTTGTGTGAAATAATTATTCCATTTCACACATAGATGCCCAAACCCTACTTTCATTCACTTTGTAACCAATGGGGATAGTATAAGGGAACAAATAGATAAGTGAATAGGGAGTTAAAATAAGCTATCCCTAATCAGAACATTATTTCCCACCAATATACTATAATCATTCATTCTTACCAAAATATGAGGGATTTTGAGGATGCCCTATAGGATTCGTAGAAGTTCAGTATTTTAGTCCACCATAGTCATCACGTGATCCATATTTATCTCTAAATAATATAGAGCCTCATGTGATCATATCCCTCACCTTTTTCTCTTTTGAAATACCTAGTATGCCACATCATGGACACTCTATCTACTAAAATAGATTTCCCCAAACTTGTTCCTTCAATATTATCATTGTCATCTTCTCCAATATTTCACATGCTTAATATGACCCCATGCAAAACTATAAATTTTGTTACAACTAATACACAACAATGAAATATTAGCTAAAAGGAGAATTTACTTTTTTTTAGTTATGTTTTGTTTATGACCAAATCAGATCAAACCTCTTCGCATGGTCCCAAAACATTGGGAAAATTCCTCAAAAAGTGTATATGTGTTTCATGGGAACATTTTTTCTCTTACTTCACCCCTCATGCAATTAACCCCATGTGGGATGAATTTGGGCCCGATCCTAATCACTTGAAGCCATTCATTTCAATTGGAATCTGATATTGACATATGCAAACATCAATAACATTGAGAATAATAATTTAATTTTTTTTTTGCGGTGTTATATTAATCCAGTCACCCTTCATACTTATCACATGCTTATCATATGATATGTATCTTATTATCAATCACTTTAATGTGATATACTCATTTTAAGGAGTCGACATATTGGATATATGGTTTAGCTAAGGTCATATGATTTCACAAAAGCCCAACTGATAATGTACATATTAAGATAAAGTGAATGAATGAGTGAAAAATATGTTGTTGTCACAAGCCAACATTTCAATTCATTCTGCATGGTATGAAATGGATCGAAAGGAAGTTCTCCATTGTAAGAAATGTGGGTTCAAACAGCTGATATACATGAAAATTTTCACCTTATTCAGCCCCTTGTTTGATTCTCTAGAGTACTCATATCCATTTCCTTATTTGGAAAATCTCATCCATTTATCTTCTACATCCTGAAATAGAAATAAGAGGGAAAATTTCATAATGACACACACATATATTGTAATGACCCCCTCCCCCTATTATCCCCAGTTAAGGTAGACCAAGGGGGCAAGAGCCATTATCATAATTCTAGGATCCAAGTTTTGTAAGTAACCAGCTATAATTAGAAATTTCATTGAATGGAATATAGTTTGGTAACAATATGAATATAGAATATCCTCCAAGGAGTTACATGGAAATGGAAACTAATGTTGAAACATAAAATAAATCTATCCATGAATCCTCCAGTAGACTTCAATCATCATTTCCTTTGGTGTCATTTTCTCTGGATGTCCATATCTTTAGATGATTTGTATTTTAACCTAAAATGTAGACAATCAAAATGCATTTAGTATATCTTTATACCATGCATGTGGTGCAAGAAAAATCTATGCATGTAGGTGTAACAACATAACAACCATATCAGCAGTTATTATTAAATCATTAAACATACATTTTCTACTATAACTTCTCAACACTTAATTGTTGAATCTTTATGGTATACCTTCTCACATAGATTTGTCCCTATTGTGGACTTGTGCAACGTTCCTTTTCTGGGGCTTGGTACCAGGTGAGTCTTACTTTCTAGGGCTTGACCTCTCTGTTACCTTCCCTATTGGGGCTTGGTCCTATTTATCTCCACAATGCCTTTTTTCTAATTCTCTACGGCTCACCACCCCACATTTAACCCTCCAAAGATAACATTTTGGGTTCGAGCAAGTTATGTTCATACTAGGTGATACACATAGGGCCTTATCGGTTGTAGGAAAAAAAATAAACAACCAAACATGTCAATGACAACACATTCATAAAATTTAGAAAAACATTAAAATTCAATAAGAGTGGTTATCCAAAAGTAAGCACGTACTTTTCTTCAAGGATTACTGATGCACTGAATATCAACTGCTATTCATAGGTTATTTTATTATGCATTTTGTGCACATTTTCTCATTGTGATGTTATTTGTGCATGGTTCATCATTATTGGTGTGACTTAGATTTGCATCAAATAGTGTTTATTTCCATCGTTCACATTGATTCATTATAATTTATGGGACTTATGTTCTTCTTTATTGAATTTTAGGAAATTGACAAGTCCTGGATCAGTTCAGTTCTACCAACAGCTTTGTCAATGGCACCGACAATTGATTAGAAGAACATGCATGAGTTGAAGACATTAGGTGGTATCGATAGAAGGATTGATGCTACCGACTTGATCAACAATAACTCGTATGAAGCCTTTCGGTGCCACTGGCATTAACTCAATGGTACAGACTTGTACTTGAGAAAATCGTCAGGAGATGTCAGGAAGCAACTCGATCTTTCAATATCTTAGTTGGTAGTACCAACATGCACATGGAGTTGTGATCCAGGAAAGGAGTTAGTGCCACTAACATCCCTTCAGTGGTACTGACTTATCACGATCAGATGAGATTTAAGATGGCAATCAATCCAACGGCCACAACTTAATGATGCCCTAAGTCAAGCATGTGACTATGAAGGATTTTATCCAGACCTAAAAAGGACGTTGATGTTTGTTGTACAACATAGGAGAGTTGTGAGAAGAGAAAGCAAAGGAAAAAGATACGTTCCAGGCGATTCGAGCACTTCTTTTGGACAGATTTGCAGCCTAAAGAGAGCAAATATCTATGTCCGTTGGGGGGAATCAACCAGATCATCTTCTCCAGAGATTTTCATTTATTCTTTGATGTTTTCCTCATCTTTCCCTTCTCTATTTATTTGTATGGTAACTGAAATCATATGGGGTTGATATCCTAATTCCTTAGGAACCGAGAGTAGCCTGATTTTGTGCTATGTTTGACATTATGTGTTAATATATATGTTTCTCCCGATTTCTAGACATAACTCGATTGCTTTATGAGTTATCTATGCCTGATCACCATAGGCTATTTCTTAGACTGTTAAATGTTTTGAGAGAGGGATTAAGGGTTAGACAAGTCATAGATTTACATAGCTTAGACTGCGCCTCAAGAGAGGACTTACAGTTATGACGGTATAGCCTAGAGGATTTGTTAAAGCACCTAACTAATAATTAAACTACTATGAGAGTGGGGTTTGTATTAGATTAGGTAGTGAATTACACTTTGGGAGTGGGTAATTCTTGCTAAATGTCCCTTGGTCTAGGGTTACAAGAACTAATATTGATAAGTGATGTCTTGTGTAGTATGAACTGTGATGAACCTATAATCCTAAGGAATCCATTCCATATGTGATCATAACCTCAATAATTTAGTTTTAATTCTTGCAATTAGTCAGTTAATCACTCAATCATCTCTTTCAATAGGTCTAGCTGATCGAGTAATAGTTAGTAGTAGTCTTTGGATTCATGTTTCCACGAGTTCAATATTTGGGCCACTTTTGGCCTATATTACTGTGATACATGCACTTGCGTTCAAAACATGTAGTAAACACACATCAAGTTTTTAGCGCCGTTGTAGGGGAAAAGGCAATCCAGCACTACGAGTGTTGTGACCTACCACTCTAGACCATAATTTTATTTTTCTTTCCATATTCTTCAAGCTAAAAATTCAAGTCTTCATTTAATTTCTAGTATCCATTTCTCACAGTGATCTTACTATTTTCAATTACTAATTCATGGTTTAGACAAGGACGATTAACTATGGAGAGACAACTCCTCATAGTTTTAGTGCAGAGGAACTTCAGCGTTGAGCATAAGAGTACAATAGTTTTTTGGGAGGACTTCTCTAAATTCCACCACTTGAAACTCCACCACCGCAGGAGACACAACCAAAACAACCACAAATGGATGATGGTAATGTGGAAGCTGAAGAGTACACTGTTTGGGAGAATATTAAGGCTTCCTCAACTACAACTCAATTGGGAACAATAAGAAGGCAGACAGTAATGTGGACCACTGTTCAAGAAATCGGTCTGCACGGATGCATATACTCCCGCATATACCTATTCAATCACCCTACTGCACTGCATAGTACTAATCGGTCCACTAAGCAGTCATGGGCCGCATATACTCCCGCTTGACCGATTAAGCGGCCAATTAAACTCCGTTTTTTAAAAGCTCACAACTAATGTTCATGCATTTTGTACATACATGCATATATACACACATTTCATTATATATATAAATTGAGATATATAGTCATTGAATTATATGTATACATTGTAATACATATAAAAAAATTCCACATGCATTTGTACATTTATTTGAATACCTTTTGATATATTAACATGTATAGATACATATACAATATACCTAAATATACAATCACATATTTGTGCATGTATATATACATTTTGATTTATTCACATTTATACACACTATACATATATTTGTACATTGATTTACCTACATTTTAGTATTTGTACATATATTACAAACACATTCTATATATAGACATATACACATATATAAGCATATCATACATCATACATGCATATTAATATGTTTATAAGTAAATAGATGTATGTGCCTACTCTATATATTTTAATTTATGATCTCACTATATTATTTTATATATAATTAGTTTATTGAAATAAAAAAAATCCAAAACTGCATATACTCCCGTATATACTCCCGCATACCGCATATACTCTATGCGGTACCCTCTCCGCCCGTACACCACATACCGCTTTCCTGAACCATGATGTGGACAACTACAAAATTCAACATGGGCTGGTGGCTCTTATAAAATCACATAAACAATTTTGTGGAAAGTTGTCATATGCTCAAAATTGATGGGGTCTCGGCAACAATGATTTATTTGAAGTTATATTCTTGACTAGAAGACAAAGAAAAAGCATGGTTTCTAACTCTTCCTCCATAATCAAAAGAAAGTTGGGATTAAATGATAGATGTCTTCTTTGAACACTATTTTCTACCCTAAAAGACAAATGAGCTAGTTGGGAAGATCTATAACTCTAAGCAGCATGCAGAGGAGTCTTATTCAAAAGTGTGGGAGAGATTTTAGAACATGTTGAGCAAGGTCCCTCATCATGGGATTGATCTTTATGGCCAAGCAAAGACCTTCTACTACGGGCTGTATAAGGGAGAGAGAAGCTCACTTGATAGTTTCATGATTTTTTCTCAACAACAAGGCAACCAGGTTTCATGAAATTTTAAAGAACATGGAAAAAAATTAGTCATGGGGTGAGGAAAGAGAATCTCCAACAACAATCAAAAGTGTTGGTGTAACGACCCACACTTTTCAGTGTCCAAAGGACCATAAAGTTGAAGATCATTACTCATAAATTCCAGGATCAGATTCAACAAATAACACATAATAGTAAACAATTTACATGTTTGTATAATGATCTCCTCAGCGGAGTTACATAAATTTTAGAAAGAACTAACTTATACATGTGAGAAGAAATACTACTATATTTAATCCTCTTTGAATAACTTGAGTGTCTTTAATGTCTACCATCTATAACCTCATGTCCACGAATCAAGTATATCAAGTACCTAAAATGTCAAAAAATAAATACACGGTCAGTATATTTCTATACTTGTACATGGGTTCGTCCAATAATCACAAGTATACATATATTCAACATCTTTTATTTTCACATAAGAACATAAATTTGCTTTCATATTCTAACCCATATCTGGTCTACTATCTCAGTTGTAACCATTGTCCATCCTTGGACTCATGTGCATTACCCTTAAGGTCAGTCTAACCTAGAGTTCAGAATATCATTATTTATCTTTCTTAATACTCATAGGGACTTTATAATTTGCATGAAGTAAATAAACAAACAAGCAATTATCATTCATTCAATCTCTTTGAGAAACCTCAACAAACTCAAAATTTGATACATGTATTCAAAAGTATAACCACATACCTTATGCCAATGTAGAAACCACGAAGAATATCTCATGTACTTTAAGAGTGCATCCAAACATACAAGCAATAAAGCTTTCAACCAACATTATCTCTCTGATCTTCATCCTGAAGCTTGGAAATCACCCTCCTACTGTTTGGGATCCCTTTGACACCCTCTCCATGGGATGAGATGGTCCACCCCCCTCACACTCCTCATTTCAATCGGGGAAGGAGTTGCCAGAGAGGATGGCGAGTGGTAGTGACTCGTAGGGGGAAAATAGAGGAGTGTGGGTCCTCTAAACTCTTCCTCTCACCAAAAGTCTCTTAGGACCCCTCTTATAGGCAACCTATGCTAGGAGTCACTGGATGCCCTGAATCCTAGTGACTCTCAGGAACTAAATTTTAGGGATGTCCCCTACACTCCATGGTAACACCAACCCAAGGGTTGGTTAGATCCAGATTTCTCTCCTAAATCCATTGGTAACCTCGGATAATTGCCCAATAGACTAGATAGGGAGGGAGAGTCCAGAGAGGATTGAGTTCCCTATTATCTGACAAACACAGCAAAGATGGAGGAGGATGGTGACTTCCCCTCTCATAGTTCTACCCACATTGGGGAGTCTGAGTCCTCCTGGGCTCTGCCCCTAATACGGAAACTTTATTTCTTTGAAGTAAAAGCCCTTTTTAGATAAGTATTTCTCTATAGCACATCATTATTCCAAATTATCTCAAACTTTGAGATCTCATCCCATTACTCCTTTTCTATCATTAGGCAGAAGATAATTCCTAAAACCATGTACATGTTATCCATTATTTGGCTTCCAAGTAAATAGTGGATACTTCTTTAACTAATTATCTAGGCCACATATTATCTTGGATCTTTCTAGAAATTCTCTCATTATCTTATATTCTACTTATAAATCAACTGAAAATATCTTCGATATTAATTATGATCATGAGTAGCATAAATATCCAAATTCATATCCCAGGGACCCATATGTAAACCCTGGTTACCCAATTTGTCTGAAATGTGTCCCTAAGAGCATGAATCACATCTTGAGCCTTCCAAAGATTCCATGAGTTTAATTGCATTCCTAATTACAAATCAAAGGGTTTCATAAACATTGTACCTTACATTAGCCTCATATGAACACATATGCTCAAAAGCACATTATTTACTTAAATTGAACATTTAATATGATTCTAGGGTTTGCAATCATCAACCAAGGTCCCTTAGTTCACTTCCTTGTACTTTGTACCATAATTTCATTTAGGCTTGAAATCTTTGAATTTCAAGGATATAACATTCACCCCTCCTTAAAAGGAATTTTGTCCCCAAAATTCAGGCCTAGGAAGCTTAGGTGAATGATAACTCATATGATTCTCAAATCTTCGTGCTAGCACCCTACTTAGATATCTTTAACAACTTTTCTTGATAAAATAATTTCTCATATTATTACTAAGATCGACACCTAAATTTAAATTCAAGTCTATCCACATCCCTAGTATTCACACCTTATCATCTCTTGATGATTTTATTCTCAATTTGGGATCTCAATTTCACTTGGTGATTTCTCTTTTCACCTAGGTTTCCAACCTATTATTCATTATTTTCACATAAGAGTGAGGTGGAACTTCAAACCCTAGTTCATGTCATTATACTTTCAATGTAGGATATTCATTATCATATCTCAATTTTAAGCATAATTTGTATTTATCCAATCTCTCTCACTCATAATGGGATGAAACATGCATCTGACTACAATCCAACCACAAAGTCTATACCGCTCCATGAGTAGAGATGGTACATCCACACATTATCTTTCAATTTCACATTTTAAGTTGAATCATACTTGATATGACTCTAAACATACTTGTTTTTAGTTCCATAGTATTCTTGTATTCCATGAAGTCAGGTGCCCCTTTCTAACTCTTAAATTTGGGAACAACTTCTCTTGAGTTTTCATGACTTCATTATATCTTTTATTTTTACACCTCAGGTATTATGATCCTTAGCCATTTCCTTGAGGTCTCTAGGATTACAAGTACTTTTAGAGTGATCTCATCCTTATGCATAGAGGGAGTGCCTCTCACATTCACCCATTAGGCCCCATGATTATTATAAAGGTAGCAAATCTCCTGAGTCATGGACCTTGGGCAAACCTAGTTGTTACCTCCCAACCACATGGTCTCATGCATTCAGGCCACAATCAACTCCTAACCCCATCGGTTCTATGTACCTTTAATACACCCTACTTGACCTTAGGATTGCATTAGGACTCTAACCTCCCCAAGGGTTTCTTTGAGATGTCACATCTCTCTTACTTTTAAGCACATTATCCTCTCATATGTTTCTTTAACTCGGATTTCCTTCATCTCTCTCTCTTTTAAGTACATGTTATCCATTATAGTCCCAACATTGGGCTCAAGATACCTTCCTTATCTGGGCTAGGTTCCATGTCAGTCTTCCCTACGTGGGGCTTGACCTCTCTTTGATCTTCCCTATCTTGGGTTGGATCATAAATATTTGCAATGTGGAATTGGACCACCTTCCCTAATTGGGACTTGGTTCGATACCGGTCTTCCCAATCTGGGGCTTGAGCACTTCATGACCTTCCCTTCCTGGGGCTTGGTCGTCCACACTATAAACTCAGGCCACCTTCACTTATCTGGGGCTTGGTGCCATACTGGTCTTCCCAATCTGGGGTTTGACCACTTGTGTCCCTCAGAGATGGCATACTTAGGTTCAAAGAATATATGTACTTTCATCTTTATACCCTTAATTATACACCCTTCAGGTAGCAGTTAAGGTTACCTCAAAATTTAAATTGGTTTATACAAATTACCTTTTAAGGGAAATCTCCTAACTTAGGGTTCCTTCTTGGCTCATAGGAAGAAGTTAGGCTCTCTAGCAGAAACCTGACCCCGAGGTCTAAGGTTTCACCTCCCTCATATGTCATCTTCCCACTCTTGGGTTAACCAACCCTGGGTTGGCACACTAACCCTAAAGGTTTCATATTTACATCTTTATGGATTAATTTTTTTTATCATTGTAACTTCTCAACCCTTGTTGGCTCAATCTCTGGGATACCCTCTCATGGGTTTTGTCCATACCGTGGACTTAGGTCACCTTCCCCTCCAGGGCTTGACCGTGGTCATCTTATTGATTTTATTTCTATTAACAAACTCCCAGAGATGGTATGAGGGGTTCAAACAAGTTATATTCATATTTTTCATTTTCATATATATATATATACATATATATGTATATATATATATGACTATGGGGTTCTTATATTTCTCAAGAACTCTTACATAAATGTCACGCTCCTCATGCATGCATGCATGGGAGACTAGGTCACCTAACCCCATCCTTTTATCTTGCTTATTCCCTTTCAAGTTTCATAAGGGTGGTATTCCATATCACCATGACATTCTCATTATTTATGATTAAGGTTTTAGGGTTATGATTAGGGAATATACCCTATATCTTAGTGTTTCCATGTCCCTTGTCCCTCTAGAGTTCTCATACCCTAATGGGTTATCCCAACCCAAGTCCTTCCTCTAAGAATGGACTTACCCATACTAGTGAATACCTAGGGGTTATGGGAATACCTAGGGGACGAAGGGGCTCCGGTGACGCTGGAGGCAGTAGGGGAACAGCGGAACCCGAAGTGGACCATGGTGGAGGATCTAGAAATCAAAGTACTGAAGACGGAGCACATATATGCGAAGAAAACATGGAAGAGACCACAAACAGCCGGACAGAGCATCCATCAAACAGCGTTGTTATAAGAGAAATAGGATTCCAACTCACCTACGCAGGAGGACGAACGACTGAAAGCAATGATGGGAACCGCGAACCACCATTGGCTCATATCAACACCGATGGGGATCAGGTTGTAGAAGCAGGCGGAAAGGAAATTAACACAGAATTGGGACAAGCTACTGGATCGAAGGAAAAAAAAACTCTTGGGCGGAGGGGCAGGCGGTGAGATCCTTTAGCGATGTCATCAGAGGGACTACATCAAACGGAAACAACGACGCCTTTCTGGAAAAGCTATTTGAAGAAGGGCTATCAGTAGGTGAGGTTTCTCTGGGTGAGGTCAGCAATAGACCGGCCATTTCTGTCATCCCTGAAGCAGAGGAACGGCTAGCTAAACCGTGGAGATATGTTGTAGTGGTCAGGTTGTTGGGTTCTGACATAGGGTATATGACCCTAAGGGACCGTCTGAAGCTTATGTGGAAGATTTCTGGACGGTTCAACATGTACGAAATGGAGCTTGGCCACTTCGTGATACAACTCTCATGCCGCAAAGATTTTGAAGAAGCCTTAACTGGAGGTCCTTGGAAGATTTTTGGTCTAATCCTTGTGGTCTGGGAGTGGTTCCCTACCTTCAAGCCAAGAGAGGAATTCCCAGAGACGATCATATCATGGGTACGGACTTACCCATACTTATATATTTCTAGTGTTTACCCTCACTAGAGGGACCTACACTATAGGTTACATCTTTTCACATTTACTTCTCTAATTAACAATATTTTTAAGGCTTATCAAGCAAAGAAATGAGAAGTAAACAAAATGTGGGATGAGAAACTTAGAAGATACATTATTCCTTAATAATTTTCCCTTATAATTCTTATGATGATTTGAAACTATAAACTATTAAGTATTAATTGCTAAATTTTCTGCTTTGATACCACATGTAACAACTGACACTTTTTAGTGTCCAAAGGATCTTAAAGTCAAAGATCATTACCCATAAATTCCAAAATCAGATTCAAAGAAATAATATAGAATAGTAAATAATTTCCATTCATGAACAAATATTTACATGTTTGTATAATGAGCTCGTCCAAGGAGTTACATAAATTTTAGTATGAACTAACTTATACATCTGAGAATAAATACTACTATATCTAATCCTCTTTGAATAATTTGAGTGTCTTCAATGTCTACCATCTGTAACCTCATGTCCACGAATCAAGTATATCAAATACCTAACACACTGACAAACAAATACGTGCTCAGTATATTTCTATACTAGTATGTGGGTATGTCCAATAATCACAATTATACATATATTCAACATATTTTATTTGCACATAAGAACATAAATTTGGTTTCATATTCTAACTCGTATCTGGTCTACTATCTCAGGTGTAACCACTGTCCATCCTTGGACTCATGTGCATTACCCTTAATATCAATCTAACCTAGGGTTCAGAATATCATTATTTATATTTCTTAATACTCATAGGAACCTTATAATTTGCATGAATTAAATAAACAAGCAAGCAGTTATCATTCGTTCAATCTCTTTGAGAAACCTTGGAAAACTCATAATTTGATATATGTATTCATAAGTGTAACCACAAACATTATGCCATTATAGAAACCATGCATAATATCTCATGTACTTTAAGAGTGCATCAAAACATCTAAGCAACAAAGCATTCAACCAACATTATCTCTCTAATCTTCATTCTGAAGCTTGGGAATCACCCTCCTACTGTTTGCAATCCCTTTGACACCTCCATGGGATGAGATGGTCCACCCCCTCACAATCCTCCTCTCAGTCAGGGCAGGAGTCACCGAAGAAGATGGTGAGCGGGGTGGTGACTCGTAGGGGGAATATAGAGGAGCAAGGGTCCTATGAACTCTTCCTCTCACCAAAAGGCTCTCATAACCCCTCTTATAAGCATCCTACG
Source organism: Alisma plantago-aquatica (assembly GCA_963693085.1). Lineage (NCBI taxonomy): Eukaryota > Viridiplantae > Streptophyta > Magnoliopsida > Alismatales > Alismataceae > Alisma > Alisma plantago-aquatica. The sequence continues at coordinate 81,822,854 of OY856414.1, read as the reverse complement.
CTAGGAGTCGTTCGATTCCCCGAGTCTTAGTGACTCTCATGAACTGAATTTTAGGGTTATCCTCTACACTCCATGGTGACACCAACCCAAGGGTTGGTTAGATCTGGATTCCTCTCCCAAATACATTGGTAACCTTAGATAATTGCCCAACATACTGGATAAGGAGGGAGAGTCTAGAGAGGTATGAGTTACCTATTATCTGACAAACATAGCAGATATAGGCGAGGGTGGTGACTCCCCTCTCATGGTTCTACCCACGTTTGGGAGTCTGGGTCTGCCTGGGCTCTGCCCCTAATATGCAAACTTTATTTCTTTTAAGTAAAATCCCTTTTTAGAGAAGTATTTATCTAGGGCACATCATTATTCAAAATTATCTCAAAGTTTGAGATCTTGTCCCATTACTCTTTTTCTATCATTTTGCATAAGATGATTTCTAAAACCATGTACATGTTATCCATTATTTGGCTTCCAAGTAAATAGTGGATAATTCTTTAACTAATTATCTAGGCCACATATTACCTTGGATCATTCTAGAAATTCTCTCATTATCTTATATTCTACTTATCCACCAACTAAAAATATCTTCAATATATTTTATGATCATGAGTAGCATAGATATCCAAATTCATATCCCAGGGACCCATATGTAAACTGTGGTTACCCGATTGGGTTGAAATGTGTCCCTAAGGCCCATGAATCACATCTTGGGCCTTCCAAATATTCCATGAGTTTAGTTACATTCCTAATTACAAATCTAAGGTTTTGTTAACCATTACGCCTTATATTAGCCTCATATGAACACATATGCTCAATAACACATTATTTACTTAAATTGAACATTTAATATGAGTTTAGGGTTTGCAATCATCAACCAAGGTCCCTCAGTTCACTTCCTTGTACTTTGTACCATAATTTCATTTAGGCTTGAAATCTTTGAATTTTAAGGATGTAACAGTTGGAGAGTCCAGAGTCATCACAACATTGAGTGAGAATTGGACAACCTTACCAAGAAACTAGATTAGAAATTAGGAAATGCATTAGGAGACGAGGCAGAAGAATGTATGTATTTTTGGCAACAAAAATATAGGGGTATAAATGAATATTCATGGAGGAAGGTTCCTAAATTCTTATGGAAGGATCCCAACAATTTTCAATAAGGCCCATCTGAAGCACAACATGATACACCACAACAAGGTAGTGCACATCAACAACATCAGCATGACAGGGGCCCTAACAAGATAGACTGCATAGAAGACATGCTAGGAAAGTTGGCATGTTAGAATGAGACAATAATAGGCCAAACACAATGGGACTTGCAGAATCAAGGAGAACATATCCACATTATAGAGAACTAGATTTCTCAGATAGCAACAGAAGTAGCATCCTTGAAGAAGCCAACCCAGCAAGGATTCCCAGTTAATACTGACATTCCTTCTAATAACCAACAGGTGAAGATAGTGTTACTCCATAGTGGTAAGAAGTTGTTGAATGAAAAAAAGATTATCCCAGAGGCAAGCAACAAGGAAAGTAACACAAGACTAGTATTAGCTATTGATCCACTGGAGCCTGACACCACATCATAGGATAGAGAATTTGAAGAGGAAATTGAAGAGCCAAAGGAAGTCAGGAAGAATGAATATGTTCCACCTCACTAGTAGAAGTTGATGACTCTAGGGCCATTCCCAAACAACTTAAAAGCAAAGAAGGTTGACCAACAATTGTAGAAGTTTTAGATACTTTCAAGAAACTTCATGTAAACATACCACTGATAGATGCAATAGATAAGATTCCATCCCATGGAAAGTTTTTGAAGGACATCATCAACAAATAGAGAAGGATACCTGATTCATATGTAATGGTGTTGAAGGAGGAAGTCAGTGCCCTTATACAAAGGAGATTGCCACAATAGAGACAAGACTCAGGTTGTTTTAATATACCATGCTACATTGGCATGAATAAGTTTGGTGAGGATCTATGCAACTTAGGGGCAAGCAATAATCTCATGCCCTTGACCACATTCAAGAAATTGGGACTGAAGAAATCCAGGAAGAGCAACATCACTATACAACTAACAGATAATTCAGTGGTTAGGCCATATGGTATCCGTGAAGATGTGTTGGTAAAGGTTGAAAATTTAGTTTTCCCGGTGGACTTCGTTTTATGGAGATGAAGGATGATCATGGAAATGAACTACTCTTAGGGAGGCCATTCCAATCTATAGAAGACATGATCCTAGAGATGGGTAGAGGAATATTGACACTAGGTATTCAAGATGACCGCTTTAAAATCAACATGTTAGACTCTCCACAATCAATTGGTGATCAGGCACAATGTCACATGTTGCAACAGTTGAATAATGAGGTGTCTCTATTTCCAGGGAAACCATTTTTTGACAAGGCTCATGTCATGACAAAGGTGTCAAAAGGCACTTTAGAAATGGATATCATAGAGAATACCAAGGAAGTTTCCTGGGTAAAAGCAGTACAATATCTCGATGAGGAGGAGGAGGAGACATGCCCAATGGCAATTGAAGAGGAAACATCTTCCACTCTCACCCAAGCATACCCACAACTACCATTGGAGGCGTGAATCATGAATTTGGTGAATGATTACACTCATTGTCATTATTTGGAGGAGTGTTCTCCATTTCTATAGGCTTTGCCATGTTTCTACACTAGGCACTATGAAGATTTAGGGTCACCTTTTCCATTATTGATCCCATCATTATAGAGTCCTTTAGAGTTTGAGTTGAAGCCACTCCCTCCACATATGAAGTACATTTTATTGGCAGCACATGAGAACCTTTCGGTCATCATTTCAGCTTCATTGAGCATGCATGAGGAGGAGCAATTTCTTGTGGTGCTAAAGAACCATTGTGCAACATTTGAGTGGTCTATAGAAGACATCAAGGGGATATCCCCTAGTTTTTTCCAGAATAAGATTAGAATTGAAGAGAGAGCCAAATCAATAGTTCAACGTCAACAACATCTCAATCCAATCATGACTAACATAGTAAAGAAAGAGGTAGTGAAGCTTCTATCGACAAGTATAATTTACGCTATATCTGATTCAAATTAGGTTGGTCCAACCCAAGTTGGTCCTAAGAAAGGGGGGATCACGGTCACAACAAATTCAACAAATGAGTTAATCTTTATTAGATTAGTGATCGGGTGGCGTGTGTGCATTGGTTATCTCTGATAGAATGCACCACACTTAAAGATCATTTTTCACTTCCCTTTATTGATCAAATCCTTGAACGGCTCGCCAACCTTTCATATTTCTATTTTCTCAATGGTTACTTTGTGTATAATCATATTTCTATCAAGCCACAAGACCAAGAGAAGTCTACCTTCACTTGTCCTTATGGCACGTTTGCTTACCGATGGATGCCCTTTGGCCTTTCCAATGCATAGGCTACTTTCTAGAGATGTATGCTCGCTACTTTTTTAGATATGATAGATCATTGTCTCGAGGTTTTTATGGACAACTTTTTGGTGTATGGAGAGTCTTTAGAAGACTGCCTTGACAGTCTTGACAAAGTTTTGCAAAGGTATGAGGACACTCACCTAGTGTAGAATTGGAAAACGTGCCACATGACAGTGAGTGAAGGGATAGTTTTGGGGCACAAGGTGTCCAATAGAGGAATGGAATTTGATCCAGTAAAGATTGAAGTGGTCTCTAAGATACCTTCACCATCGTCAGTGAAGGGGGTTAGGAGTTTTCTAGGACATACTTACTTTCATCGACATTTCATAAAGGATTTTTAAAAAATTCCAAAGCCTCTTTCAAATTTTTTAGAGAAAGAGCAAAGTTTAACTTTTGATGAGTGGTGTTTGAATGCCTTTGAGGTGTTAAAGGAGAAATTGTTTTCCACACCTGTGGTACCGGCTCCAAATTGGAGCCAACTGTTTAATCTTACGTGTGACGCATTAGACTACGCAGTCGGGGCTATTCTAGGCCAACACAAGGATGAAACCCCCACTGTTATTTATTATGCATCAAAAACTCTTCATGATGCCCAGCTTAACTACACAACAACAACAAAAAAGTGTTTGGTTGTAGTGTTTGCTTTTGAGAAATTTTGTCAATATTTGATTGGGGCTAGGGTTATTATTTGGACTGGCCATGCGGTGATAAAATATCTACTGTAGAAGAAAGATGCTAAGTCTAGATTGATGAGATGGGATTTTCTATTGTAGGAATTTTATATAGAAATTAGGGATAAGGCAAGTATTGAAAATGTTATTGCATATCATTTGTCTAGGTTGGAAAGAGTGGATGAGAAGGAATTAGAAATACATGTTGTTGAGGAGTTCTCGGAGGAACAGTTGTTTTCCATTAAAACTAGGATTTGTGGTTTGCAAATATTGTGAACTACTTGGCATGTGGGGAGCTTCTAGAAGATTGGGGGTATCAATACAAGAACAAAATTTTCCATTCTTTTAGATATTATGTGTGGGATGACCCTATCTTACTCAAACAATGTAGTGATGGAATTTTGAGGAGGTGTGTGTTGAGTGTGAGTTTGAGAGCATCTTAGCACATTGTCATTCCCTACCTATTGGTGAACACCATGCCAGCTTGAGGACACTGGCCAAGATGTTAGAAAGTGATTTTTATTGGCCTTCACTTTTTCAAGATGCTTATAATTTTGTGTGTAATTGTGATGCATATCAGTGGGCATGAAATATATCTAAGAGACACAAAATGCCCGTTTTTCAAGAAGTTGGGGTTTTTTATTTATGAGGAATCAATTTCATGGGATCCTTTGTGTCTTCCAATTCTAATTTATATATTTTTCTTACAGTTGACTACATGTCTAAGTGGGTGGAAGAAATTACAACCTGTATCAATGATATTTTATGTAGGTTTGGGGTGCCAAGAGTAATGATAAGAGATGGGGGATCTCACTTCACTGGAAAAATGTTTGGAGCTTTACTGAGCAAGCATGGAGTGAGGCATAGAGTAGACGACCCAAATGGCTATCTCAACACTTAAGACGATCATCTGGTGTACCAAACGGTTGCCTCACCTTGTGAGACAATCGGATGGGGTGCAGTCAGCTAATATGTTGCATGAATTGAGTACCTAAACACTTTAGTAATCAATCCAATTATTATTCAAGATTAAACTCCTCTTCTATATGAGTTCCTATGTGTGTGACCCTATAGGTCCCATATCACGTTGGTAGTGAATGTCCATAACTAAATTATGACATCACAAGCAGAGAGTGGTTCCTAGTCACACATTAATGCTATCCAAGTGAATGGAAAGTGGGAGAACAACTGCAACCTACAATCTATGTAAGGTGTTGCAGTGATTGTATAATTCCTTATCTCTAATATTTAGAGTGAACTCAAGGCATGGAACCATCACCCTCTAACCATTCAACCCATGTTCCATGAACCAAGAGCAGACTATCTAAGATAATGTGACCTCAATATCATATATTGATTCACATTTGCATGTGCATGTATTTCTCAGTCTAACTTATCAAGTGACCAGGATATCAATCTCTAGTAGGAGGGACAAATCACATCTCTATCACTCACAGTTAGTCCCCATGTGTCAAAGTCACCCTATCATCATCATTATAACAACCCATGTTTCAGAATTGCATGTGATGATGTCAAATCGTACCAGACGACATTTGATCATTGTGGTGATTTTAGGTCTAAGAATCACAATCATCACCTTCACTATGAGAGATGACTATGACCACCCATGATGGTTTCCATGTGTCACTCTCAAGGTGGGTATGTCTGATACATTGTTCCCTAACGTGTCTATGTGCTTGGTTTGATATTACCATATCATGACTAATGAGGTTCAATCATCAACCAACCACACTCTAGTCTTATGTGTTACTGGTGTCTATCTACCTTCCACAGTATCAACTGACTAGGGACATAATAAGAATGTACATATTCTTAGCATTCGTATGATCTCATTCTCCAAGTCACATACTTGAAGACATATGTCATTGAGTATTTTCATTCTGTAGACATTCATAATGTTTCCTCATTATCTCATAACTGAATGAAACATAATGAATTGGAAGCTTGCCTTTATGAGTATTTAATCAAATCCTTTATGGTGTATTGTTACAACCCCGACTTTTGGGTTTATTTGGTGAGAAATGTAATTTCTCATATTAAGGAGATTTGAACAAATAATGATATAATTTGGTTCGAATAAATGGATTTGGTTTACAATAGCCTTGATGTTTGTGTTGTGGGCTTTATTGGCTATTGGGCCCAAATAATAAGAAAATTCAATTAGTAAATGAATAATGGAATATTTGAGAAAAGAAAAATGTGGAAACCTCTAGAAGGAAAATCCAAAAAGGGATTTCATGCCTCTTGGTTCCCTTGGGGTTCCAAGGAGTCCAAAGCTGCATAAAGAGTGCAATAAGAAAAGAAAAGATCAATTAAATATTTCTTTATTAAGAAAGAAATTGAAAACAATGATAAAATGTTGAAAATAAGTGAACAGATGTATAATTGAGTTATCCTTGGAGGAATTTCGTATCCAAAGGATTCATAATAATAAAAGGAATACCAATGAGGAAAATAAAAGAGAAATAAAGAGAAATTCTCAAAAAGAGCTATTTTCGTAAGAAATAAACATGATAATGAGAAATAATGCATATAGATGCATCTAGAAGGATAATAAGTATCCTTAAAAAGGATTTTTGAAATTTTGGAGTTTCTTGGGGTCCAAAGAACCCCAATGAAGAAAGAGGAAAGAGAAAATACCAATAAGGTCAAATAAGAAGATAATGTGAATATACAATTAATGAATGTTGTGGTTTTGTTAATAAAGTGGTATTTTCTACTTAAGGAAAACTTAATTTCGTGGCTAATGGACTAAAAGCCAAGAATAAAAAGAATAAAGGAAAAGGTTTTAGAATTCCTAAATACTCAAATAATAGAGAATATCAAAAGGGTAGAGAAGAGAGAGAAACATGTTTCTTAATAAAGGAATATAATTCCTATTGGGAATAGGCCTTGTTCCTTCATGGACAAGCATGTTGGGGCATGACTACCCTCCTCTATAAAAGGGTATACCCCTTGGGATGATCTCAAACAGTTCCCATGCATCTCTCTCTCCTCTCTATCTTCTTTTTTGTGAGAACCCTAGTTTGGAGGGTAGAGCAGCCCTGGAGCAGACCAGGGGCTGAGAAGTCATCATGTTGGGAGCGGGAATCTTCCACGATGATCCTGAACGATCCTCTATCCTCTCTGGGTGCTAGAACCTCCACATTCACTTGAAGAAGGGTTGTCGTGCTGGCCGTGGTTTTGCAGGTCACCTGGCCTGGACCGATCACCTTGGCCACGGCTGAGGGCCTAACCGAGCATGAGGAGGTGTGGCAGAGGTGGGGGGACCGCCCCTGGTGGCCTTCAGGGTCGGGAGAGGGCGGAAGGGATGCGTCTGATTGCTGCTGCAGCGGTAGCCTAGGGTTCAGGAAGGTTGAATACGACCAAGCCGCATCGGACAATTTTACCCCTCAGTGTATTAAAGGACCAATAACTCAAGCGTGGGAAAAAGGGTCTTTTCGAAATGTTTGCTAACCCAGCCGAGTTTGTTGCATGGAAGGCGCCTATGTGGTAGCACCCCATTGGCCCACAGTAAGTTATTTTTGTTCAATTCGTATCTCAATAACCGTAGCTCAGATAGATGCGCATTATACATGAATTTTGCTCAGAAAATGAGAGGAATACAATAAAAATATATTTGAAGCCTACTTATGATTGTAATTCGAAAAGTAATGGAAGTTGTTAACTTTAATGTAATGATGATTAAAGAAACCCTAATTGGGAATGATTAATGTGATTAGTGGGGTTTAACTGATGATTAAAGTTAATATTAACATGTTAATCAAAAAGAGATACATTAAGATCGAAAAAGATGAATTTTGCACGTAATTAGTTTAATTGAAAGTTCATGTGCATGAATATGTTTTAATGGGCCTTGAAACACTAATGTTGGTAATTAGGACTACTAATGGCTTTAATTATTTGATTTCATGTATAGAAATGAGTTGTCATGGTTATAAGATATTTCGAGCATTAAAGTTCCTAATTTGTGGATAAATACCTTAAATGTAGTAATTAGGGTGTTCTCATGAATAAAAGGTGGAATTAATGGCAGTTCGAGTTCATATGTGATTTGGACCATAATTAACTACAAATTGATGATAAACGAGCATAATGACTTTCTCATGGGTTAAAGAGGATAAAAAGGGTAGCTTTAATGAAAAGAGGCTTAATGGACTTATATAATGGTTAATTATGCCTTAAATCTGAAACTGAGGTTTAGATGTTGAGATAAATTAGGGTTTGTGATCAATTTCATTAAATTAGGTTTAAAATGGTAAAAGATGAAGGGAAACCCTAATTGCTATGGAAACCCTAAAAGTGGACTAGAAACCCTAGGAAGCGAGCTAGATTAAATAGATCTTAATGACATGAGTAATAAAAGGAAATTGTATAATTGTTTTAGGATCTTATTGAATGTTTGCTTGCCTATTGATTGGTTGGACTATTTCTATTCAAATCGTCAGATCAGGTATGTGGTTAATTATGAATAACCGCCTTAGTTTCTCGAGGATTTTCCGGATGGTTAATCGCACTGAATGCAAATTATCAGTTTGGATGTTCATACTTACAAACTATAAAGTCACTATGATTATCACATTAATAATAGAAGTATGGATTCTCGCACTTACATGCCACCCTGATGGATGATGCCAAAGGTCAGGCCCAGATGGGTAGACCAATGGACACCTTGAGTGGTGACCCCAGGCACCAAGCTCGGGAATGAGAAGGTGGCCTATGATATTGCATGACTAGTGGGCACCATGAGTGGTGACCCCCAGGCACCAAGCTCAGGATTGAAAAGGAGGCCTTAAGTCATTGGCAAAGGAAACCCTAAGGTGGGTATGCAGGGTTAGGGCAAAAGCCGTGGAGAATGTCATACTGAAAAGTGTAAATTGGCTTGTTAATTAACTTGATTGTGATAATTAGATTGTTATCCTTATGTGCAAACTTTTGGTTGTTCCCACATACCGGCATATTTTGATATGTTGATCGACGTTTTGTTTGTCGGCGTTTTAGGTACAAGATTGAAAGGCACAAACAGTAAAGTGACACATCATGAAAATAAGAAGCAAAGTACAAGGAGGGTTGGATAGAATAATTCAAGTTGTGGATAGATAGTTTTCCAAAGTTTTCAAAAGGTATGCAAAGTTTTATTTTATACCAAATTCCAGTTAGTTAGTAGAATTTCATAATTATTATTGATTATTTGTTGAACTTTTGATCCTGTTAATTGAATAACGGTCTTGATCATCGGGTCTCCCTTAATTGGGGGTTACCGGGAGGCTGGGTCGTTACAATTGGTATCAGAGAATAAGTTCCTCATTTAATCTTTAATAATTATTAAATTTTACAAATTCCATAGAACCCAAGGGAGTTATTAGAGGATTATCTCAAAGACAGAGGTGTCTAGAAAAGGATCATGACCGGGGGCTGGCAAAATTTTCCTCCGCACCGCTAGTCGGAATACGAGGACTCCTGGATCCGTGTGACTTCTTGGCCAAAGTCTAATGGTATGATTCGAAATAAGATACCTTTAGGACTCTCTCATCTTGTTCATCCCTTCTCAACTCAAATTCTGTTAAGGACCTTAAGGATTAGGGTTTCCTCTCTTATCCTCACCCTCTTGAGGTAGGAGTAAGGTTGATAAGGATTAAGGAATCCTCCACCAAATTAATAAAAAGCATGTAAATAAGATGTCATGGACATAAGCTTAATAGAGTAAGCGCAAAGGAATAGATACATGCTTAGGTTGTATGACATAAGTTGTCATTGCCCTTAGGAGAGACCTGAGGCTAGACCTTCTCGTCAGGAGAATGAGTAGAGAAATTTAGTCTTGGAGGTAGAGATCTCCATTAAAGTAGAGACCTGGAACATCCTCTAAGGATGATGTTAACCATAACCCCTAAGTGGAGGTTAGAGAGAGATGACATGATGAGTTAGATGTCGTGGTATACCAGGTGTTTGGATAGGCATGCCTTGGATGCCATATGAGCCATGAGAAGTTGATGACTGAGTACCTTTGGCAACCCAACCCTGGGAGGGATCATGCATGTTTGAGAAACGGATAGCTTCTTCATGGACGAGGTTAGAGAAAAACCTATAGAAACCATATGGGTTGTTGCAACTAGGATATAGCTTGCACCTAGAGTGCGTCAGTAGTGCTGACAGTAGAATGAAACCCTGGTCAAGAGATCATGATGGATGGCCTATGAAGTAAGCATAAAGGGCTATGGATGATCTTGAGAAAACATAAGTTTTAGCATAGGATTCACCTATGTAGAGATATGCGTGTGAGCTTGATCCTTCATGGAGAGAGGACCTCTAGTAGTAGGGTTGGATGTGGAGTTAGCTCTAAAGAGAGAAAGCAGGAACTCAGCAAGGAGGTTGGAAGCCTAAAACCCCAAGATATGAGGAACAGTGGGGAGTTGAGAATGATGCGACCTAAGTGGATGATAGTGGTTGCCTATTGCTTGACCCCTGGAGTCTGATGATATCTTGGCTTCCTTTAGAGGAACCAAACCCTAGACAGAGGATGAGGCTTTTGGTACCTATGTGCCTATGGTATAGATGTTTACCTTCTGAGATAGGAAGAAGAGTTCTTTACACCTAGAAAGGTTTAGTAACAAGTTGTGAGGCCTTATATCTTATTTGTTGTCCTTGAGGAGGACTCAACTCTGAGGTGCTGCTTATATAAAAGGATCATGGAAGTACATGTCATACCTTGGGCATGCTTGATTCATGGTGAAGAGATTAAGCATGCAGTTGGACACCCAAAGGTGAACCTAGGGTTCCTAGGCCTAATAGGGGAAGTAGTGTGTTTGATGCTCATAATGTGATTTGAGTCTCTATAGCTTCGAGCATGGTACTCCTCGTGTTTAGAGAAAGGGAAACCCCTTAAGTTAAAGGTATGATTGATGAACCCCTCATAACTAAGTTCGTTTAATGTTGAGGAAAGAGAACAAGTATGACCTAGCATGGTTTAAAAGGTGGTCTGCTTGTGCCTTAGTAGTTGTTGGGTTAGGCATGCTCATGGGAATGTAAACCCTAAGGACGCTTGTGACCTTTGTTATCAAGGTGAAGTTTCCTCCCATCATGGGAGAGGGACCCTCTGGTAGGGTGTTTACCAGTTTTGTTCATTTTGAGGTAACCTAAAGAGGTTTCATAGGATCTTGAGAAGCTAAGTGGAAAGTACATGGAATGAGAATGAACCTGTAGACCCATAGATAACCATCTCTAAGTGCATGTGGATGTGTTTCCATGGAGGTAACCGGTATGGGGCCTGACCAAGGTAGGCAAGTTCCCATGACCCCTATGAAGGGATGAAAGTCATTCGAGAATGCAAAGAGAGATGATGAAGGCTTGGGTAAGGTTCTAAGTTGGACATGTACTATAATGGAATCCTAAGTTTATCCTAGGGTCAGGTAGGGATGAGACCGATGGAAGAAGGAGTTTCCTAATTCCCTAGTTGCACATGACCATAGGGTCGGGAGGTAACAGCTATCATTGTCTGAGGGCCATGGGTCAAGAGATTGATCACCTTCATAAACTCATGGGCCCCAAAGGGAAGATGAGTAGGGCACTCTCTAGATGTATGAGGGAAGAGTGATGACCCCAAAAGTTTCGGCACCCTATAGACCTAGAGGAGATGACAAAGGATTGTGGGTGGATCCAAGTAGGTTCGAGACCAGTTTTCCATGGAGGAAATTTTGATATCATGATGTTTGTGATGTAAAGACATGAGTTGCACGTTTCAACTTAGATTTGAAGGTGTACTGGCAAGGTGGGATGTACCATCTCTACTCTTGGAATGGGAAGAACTTTGTATTTGAATGGCCGCCAAATGCTTATTTCTTCTTGTTATGGGAGTGTGAGATAGGACAGTACACATGCCACACACCAAGGGTAAAGATGATGTGAGTTGGAACGTTGCTATAAGGAATGAGGACAGAGATGATAACATACCTTGGTGGAGTGAATGATACATGGATGGTTTACAAACACTAAGAGGAATAGTGTAGTCATCTGATGAGGATGTTTTATCAAGAGCTATATGGAATTTTCAAGGTAACCAAGGTTGAGTTTGATCACCATGAGGATGAGCTTAGATTTTCTTGAAGAAGACAAACTTAGAGTTTGAGATGAGATGATAAGTACAATGCATGGAGGTGTATGTCTTCAACATTACATAACACCTAAGGATAAGGAGTGGTAATGAATGCTCTGGTTGAGATATAGCTGCCTAGTTTAACTGGAAGCTAGAAGAAGTTGAGGTTGTTAGGCTAACCTTAAGTTGAGAAAAAGAGATAAGTTTGGCTAACACTCAGATATAACGAGATCTGTTGAACAAGATTAGTGGTTGTTCGGATAGCCAGTCTAGTCCTTGAAGTAATGAAAGGATGGTTTAGAGCCTCAGATGCACTTCTCTGGAAGGGAATGTGATGAAACCTTGATGAGATTGGTTTAGGGTTTCTGAGGAATCGATCTTGAGGAATCATGACATATAAGAGATCATGATTGTTAGTCTACCATACACCGTGATACTACAAAGATAGTAAGAGATAGTAGCACTTTGGATGCTTAAGATGAAGATGCATGTGGACGAACACCAGTAACCCAATGCTTTGACATAGAGGATAAAGAGTTCCCTAAAGGGAGTGGGAGTTCACCATTATGGAAGTTGTGGTAAGTCTCCCATTGACCAAGGAAGGTCAAGATGCAATATGGGTTATGGTAGATCGCCTTACCTAGACAACACGAGAAAGAAAGAATGATGTCAAGGGACAGGTTCTGTTGAACTACATAAAAGAGAGAGATGGTTCAACTACACCAGGATGCGAGTTCAAAAGTTCTTGAGTATGACTTAAAGGTTCACTTCCATGAGCTGGAAGTAGATACATGAAGAACTCGATGATAGTATAGTTTATCACCCCTAACTAATGGTTAGTATGATCCAGACTAGAGGGTCTGATGAGAGCAAGTGTGCTTATTCAAGGTGATACATAGAGACAGTTTTTGTCCTTTGTAAGATGTGATGTTAACCACCATAGCCTTTATCGGGATGTAAGAAGTTTTATTAAGAGGTTGTGTCGGTCACCGCTTCATTAAGATGATGTTGGTGAAGGAGGCCTCACGAAGGTCAGAAAAGAACCACAGTGTGTGCAGATGAAGTCACTTTGATCGTACAATGGCTAAGAGAGAGAGCCCAGAGATGACATGAGTCGTGAGCTGATGCAAAGTTGACTAACATGCAGTTCACTTTAGGAAAATATGTGATGTGAAAATCCGACCCCTCTAGGCTATAGCTAAGAAAGCTGAGTCCCCAATATATGGGTCCATTTGAGATGGATTGGTGGAGATGGTTGTGTTTAGCCTTTCCCCTCAGGATAACATGATGTGAAATGTTTTGCATGAGTCCGATCTAGAGAACTATGTGAGGTACCCAAGCCATGTGTGGAGCCCTGAACCTATTCAGCTTTTGAGAGGCTGAAACGTCCTGAGTCACCTATGAGGGTATGATATACCAAGGTGAGAAAGAACTCAAATGGAAGAATATGAGATGATGAAGGTTCTTGGGAAGCACCATGGAAAGGGTGAAGCCACATGGGAGCCATGATGGACATATGAAAGGCTTATCCTGTTTGTTTGCTTGTTTGATGGAATTTTGAGGGCAAAATTCTTATAAGAGGGGAAGGATGTCACAACCCCGATTTTTGAGTTTATTTTGTGAGAAATGTAATTTCTCATATTAAGGAAATTTGAACAAATAATTATATAATTTGGTTCGAATAAATGGATTTTGTTTACAATAGCCTTGATGTTTGTGTTGTGGGCTTTATTGGCTATTGGGCCCAAATAACAAGAAAATTCAATTAGTAAATGAATAATGGAATATTTGAGAAAAGAAAAATGTGGAAACCTATAGAAGGCAAATACAAAGAGGGATGTCGTGCCTCTTGGGTCCCTTAGGGTTCCAAGGAGTCCAAAGCTGCATAAAGAGTGCAATAAGAAAAGAAAAGATCAATTAAATATTTCTTTATTAAGAAAGAAATTGAAAACAATGATAAAATGTTGAAAATAAGTTAAAAGAGGTATAATTGAGTTATCCTTGGAGGAATTTCGTATCCCAAGGATTCCTAATAATAAAAGGAATACCAATGAGGAAAATAAAAGAGAAATAAAGAGAAATTCTCAAAAAGGCTATTTTCTCAAGAAATAAACATGATAATGAGAAATAATGCATATAGATGCATCTAGAAGGATAATAAGTATCCTTAAAAAGGATTTTAGAAATCTTGGAGTTTCTTGGGGTCCAAGGAGCCCCAATGAAGAAAGAGGAAAGAGTAAATACCAATAAGGTTAAATAAGAAGATAATGTGAATATACAATTAATGAATGTTGTGGTTTTGTTAATAAAGTGGTATTTTCTACTTAAGGAGAACTTAATTTCGTGGCTAATGGACTAAAAGCCAAGAATAAAAAGAATAAAGGAAAAGGTTTTCGAATTCCTAAATACTCAAATAATAGAGAATATCAAAAGGGTAGATAAAAGAGAGAAACATGTTTCTTAATAAAGGAATATAATTCCTATTGGGAATAGGACTTGCTCCTTCGTGGACAAGTATGATGGGGCATGACTACCCTCCTCTATAAAAGGGTATACCCCTTGGGATGAGCCCAAGCAGTTCCCATGCATCTCTCTCTCCTCTCCGTCTTCTTTTTTCGTGAGAACCCTAGTTTGGAGGGTAGAGCAGCCCTGGAGCAGACCAGGGGTTGAGAAGTCATCATGTTGGGAGCGGGAATCTTCCATGACGATCCTGAACGATCCTCTATCCTCTCTGGGTGCTCAAACCTCCACGTTCACTTGCAGAAGGGTTGTCGTGATGGCCGTGGTTTTGCAGGTTGCCTGGCCTGGACCGATCACCTTGGCCACGGCCGAGGGCCTAGCCAAGCACGAGGAGGTGCAACGGAGGTGGGGGGATCGCCCCTGGTGGCCTTCGGGGTCGGGAGAGGGTGATAGGGCTGCGTTTGATCACTGCTGCAGCCGCGGCTTAGGGTTCGAGAAGGTTGAAGATGACCAAGCCGCATCGGACAATTATACCCCTCAGCGTATTAAAGGACCAATAACTCAAGCAGGGGCAAAAGGGTGATAACCTCCAATTTTGTGATGTTACCTTAGTAATTTTCTTTAGTTTTCCACACTCTTTCTCAGATAAAGTAGACAAAATCTCTAAACTATTCTCCTTTATTGCAGACATACTGCTAGACTAACTTTTCTCCTTTTTACTTACAGAAAAAGACACCAAAAAAATCACAAAAGACCCAAACGGCCCCAAGACCGCATGAAGCCACACGGTCCCAAGACCGCATCGACTCACACGGTCCCAAGACCGCATGGACTCACACGGTCTCAAGACCACATGGACTCACACGGTCCCAAGATCGCATGAATCCACACGGTCCCAAGACGGCATGAAGCCACACGGTCCCAAGACCGCATGGACTCACACGGTCCCAAGACCGCATGAAGCCACACGGTCCCAAGACCGCATGGACTCACACGGTCCCAAGACCGCATGAAGCCACACGGTCCCAAGACCGCATGGACTCACACGGTCCCAAGACCGCATGAAGCCACACGGTCCCAAGCCACATGAAGCCACACGGTCCCAAGACCGCATGGACTCACACGGTCCCAAGACAGCATGAGCCCAAACGGTCTCAGCGCCCAAACGGTTTCAGAATCCAAACGGTTTCATAGTCCAAACAGTTTCAGAATCCAAACAATTTCAGAGTCCAAACGGTTTTAGGGTCCAAACGGTTTCAGAGTCCAAACGGTTTCAGAGTCCAAATGGTTTCAGGGTCCAAACGGTTTCAGATTTCAAACGGTCTTGACCCAAAACTGACCAAACCGTTTGGACTTCACTTAAGGCCTATAAATAAGACCCAAGGGGTCCTCCCAAGGGTATCAAGTTTCAGACGCCCAGAGGCTGCCTCCATCACTCCAGAGCTATTCCAACTTCCATCCTCCACCCGAAGGCTACCGGTCTGAGATCCACATTCCATCTTGGAGCTGCTTTCTCTCTCTTCACCAAAGAAGGTGGGAAGAGGAGACCTCATCATCGAGAAACCTATGAAGTTTGAAGATCGTCACTCTCTTTCTCTCTCAGGGGTTGACTTTCCTCTCTCCTTTGTGGGGATGATGCTCTCTCTCTCTCTTCTCGCCTCCTTCTTCATCCTAGCTATGAGCGAGTAGTCTCTTTCACTAGGGTGCGGGGAGTATCCCCGCTACCCATGCTTTCATTTCATGTAATGTAATCCATAGTTTGCAATATAGAGATGCTTCTGTAACAGTTCAACATCAATCGTTTAATGAATACTTGTTGCTTGATCACCAACTTGTGTTATCTTTTATCTTTTTGTATGAATTGTCTATGTTTGTACTATTAGATTCAAAACTCGTTTGAATGTTGGTTCTTGGTGCAGGTATCCACCATGCGCCTGTTTCGGTATCTAGGAGTGCTTTCAAGAAGTGGAGTAAACTCACTTCCAAATGTTGTACTTTCATACTATGAAATGGAATCAGTTGACGTATGAAAGTACAACCTTGGTAAGTCGAGGAACACACTTTGCGAAGGGAATGATGCAAAGTAGGTGACCATTCGGTCGGGGATGGCTGGTGTTGCATCATTCCCACACTTCTCGTAGTTAGTTCTCCGAAAGGAAACTAAATCTACAAAGATACTAACTGTTTAGACTCTTTTTACATGTTATGTTTTATGTTGTATGTTTTGATCCATGTGTAGTGGCGGTGAAAGCCGATCACATCCTAGTGGTTCCTTATCATTGTTTAACATCCTTAAATTTACTTACTTGCTTTACTTTACTTGCTCTTAGTCTAAAAACAACCAAACCAACCTTTTGATTTAAATACCAACTAATAAGAGATTAAGTGAAATTCCAACGTTTTCCATCTTGTTGCTCCCAACAAGACCGTTGTCCTGTGGATTTGACCCTTAACTATACTACGATAAGACTTCCACGTATCATAGCATACGTGGGTGGAGTTCTCAATCTAGTATAAGCAAGGCTAAACTTAAAGATTTACCATCTTTAGGATTTTTAGTGGTGCACACAATTCCACGTAAGTGGAAGGTCCACCAAAAATTGGCGCCGTTGCCGGGGACAATGGAACGTTTCAATTTCAATTAACTATCTTTCTAGTTGGTTAGGGTTTTACATTTTCTTTTAACAATAAGCCCATATCATCTTAAATCCATCATATCTCCTGCTTCATCTAAAAGGTGTGTTTCTTTCACTACTCAGGTAGAAGACATGTATGCAATCATCGCATAACCTTGGATTCTCCCCTGATCCAGAGTACGACTCTAAGGTAGAGAGAAGCCTCCATCGTCGCATCAAACTTAACCGCCAAAGAGCTAGGCAAATGGCTGAAGATCAACGTCAAGCTGCACTAGTAATGGAGAGGGTCAATGCCGCCATAGCCGCTCAAAGAGCACAACTCATTGCTGACACTCGTGCTCAAATTCAAGCGGAGATTCGAGCAGAAGAACAAGCTCGTATCCGAGCTGAAAATGAAGTAGCTCACCAAGCTGCCCAGTTAGAGCTAAGAAACAAGCAATTAAGGGATTATGTTGTCCCTAAGAACTACGAAGACAATCATCCAGTGCGGCCTCCGATCATCAACATACACAACTTTGAGATCATGACACAATGGATTCAGATCATGCAGGGCATCTCATTCTCTGGAGGTTCTAGAGATGACAACATGGATCACTTGAAGAGGTTCAAGGCACTTTGCCGACTGGTCCCACAGGCCGGAGTTGTTTTTGATGTGATAATGCTACATCTTTTCCACTTCACTCTGTCTGGAAGATCTTTGAGTTGGTACAATTCGCTTGATAGGGAGCCAATCATCACCACATGGGCTCCCTTGGAAGAAAAGTTCCTAGAGAAGTTCTTCCCCCCTTCGTTAACTTACGAAATTAGGGGGCAGATTAACCACTTCACCCAACTTCCTGGAGAATCACTCACAGAAGCTTGGGAAAGGTTCAAGAAGCTTCTAAGAAAGTGCCCTCATCACGGCATCTCCCAAAATCAATTAATAGAAATGTTCTATAGGGGGGTGACTGATGACATCAAGCAATTTCTGGATTCCTCATCTGGAGGAAATTTGATGAGGAAGAACTATGAGGATGCTTGGAAAATCATCACACTTGGAGCTGAGAATCAATCTAATTGGGGACGATCATCTGGCAAGGGAGTCCTCAAGGTCTATAAAGCTGAGGAATCAATGGAAATGAAGGCTATTGCTGAAGCCTTAAAGACCATAGCTCATAAACAGCGGGCTCTTGAAACTTCTCTTGGAGAATTCAATAAGAAGAAAAACCCTCAAGTCCAATAGGTTAAAGCTGCCACAGGGGCCTGTGAAGCCTGTCACACATCTGATCACCCAACTCTGTCATGCGGTCTGCTTTACAATGTGATGATGGATATGCACCCACCACAACAGCAGTACGAGCCAATAATTGAACAACCTGATGAGCAAATGCCAGAACAAGTTAATTCTATTCATTCCATTCCTGGACAAGTTTACTATAATCCTAATCAACCAAGAAACCACCCAGGATTTCAATACGGGAACCTTGCTGGGACTGCCAATCCGCAACACCAGACACAAGGTGAATCCTCCAATAGGCTTCCGCCTGGATTCCAAGGCAACTTTAATCAAAATCAAGGGAACCCCATAAACAACTTCCCAAGACCCAACTACCCTAGAAATACATCCGCCTACTATCAATATACCCATCCTCCTCTACACCCACAGTTGCACCCTCAGTTGTAGCAACCTCAGTTAGCACTGCCTCCGCAACAACCACATCAAGGACAACAACAACTCGCTCAAAAAAATACCCCCTCCCAGCCAGCAGATGAGATGACTTTGATAAGGCAGATGCTACAGTCCCAACAAACCATGCTCACTAATCAACAAGCTCAGCAAAAGATAGTAGAGGCTCAACTAGCACAAATTGTTGTGCAACTGAAGCCTCCAGCAGGTACTTTTGCAAGACAACTTGAGTCGAACCCTAGACCCGACGAGAATAGACCTGAGCAGTTGAGTGTCGTTACTACAAGATTTGGACGCACCCTTCACGAAACTATGAGAATCGCTCTTGACAATGATGATACGTGTTATACCCCAATTTTTAGGTTCAATTGGTGAGAAATGTAATTTCTCATATTAAAGATATTTGAAGAAATAATGATATAATTTGCTTCAAATAAATGTATTTCATTTAAAATAGCCTTGATTGGTTGCTTTGTGGGCTTTATTGTCTATTGGGCCCAAATAATAAGGAAATTCAATTAATAAATGGATAATTGAATTTTTAAGAAGAGAAATAAAGAGAAATCCTCAAAAAGAAATATTTTATTAAGAAATAAACATGATAATGAAAAATAATGCATATAGGTGCATTAAGAAGGATAATGAGAATTCCAATAAAATGAATTTCGAAATAATGGAGTGTCTTGGGATCCAAGGAGTCCCAATAAAGAGGAAAGAAAGAGAAAATACCAAAATAGCAAAATAAGAAGATAATGTGGATACACAATTATTGTATTACATGGTATTGCTAAAAAGAAGGAAATTACTATTAAAGGAAAATAGGATTTCTAGATAATAGATTCCTTGGGGTTCAAGGAACTCAGAATCAAGAAATAATGATAAAAGAAATAAAGAAGAGATAGGAAATATGATTAATATGATGATAACTTGCATATTAAGAAAATGAATTGAATCCTTATGATAATAACACCAAATTTCATAGGATGAAAGATAAGACTGAAATCGAGTTTCCCTCAAATTTTGGGAAAGAAAAGAGTAACCAATTGGGAGATATGAATTTTCCAAGATTCAATTGGAATAGGAATAAAATCCAATTTTAATTGGGAATTAGTTTCCCTTTGTTCTTGCGCGTGTGATGAGAGCCCTTGGATCTTAATCCAAGGGACACGGCTCATCGTCCAAGTCCCAAAGGGACAGGGACTGTAGCCGCGCGACGGGGGGGGGGGGGGGGGGGGGGGTTTAATCCCTTGTTTTCGTGAGCCCTGATGCATGTGCATCTTTGGAAACTCTCCCTCTGAGTCTGGGAGAGAAAGAGGTTGAGTTCTAACCCTAGTTTGATGGGGTTTCGACGTAAATCCAAGAAATGCCCAATTGGGCTAGGAACGGAGCTGCGGCAAGAATTGGGAACCCTAAAAGGGACCTCCCATAGCCTATAAATAGGGGAACTCTCGGTCCCTTATGCCAGAGCAATCTCGACCGGCTCCTTATTGTTTCCCCTCGCTCGCTAATATGCTTGATCAAGTCTTCTCCGATAAGGACGCCGCCGCGGCACGAGCAGTAGAAAAAGGAAGAAGACGAAGAGCAGCCTCTGTTCGATCAAGATCTAACGACCGGGTCAACGTTAGGCGGAAACCCTTAGATCTTGAGTCCATCGTAGACTCGGGGTGATCCAACGATCTGGGCAAGGAGGCGGGGCGCGCTTCAGGGATAGTGGAGACATGCAACGCTGAGTGTTAGATCCAGAGGTGGACCACGGGCGCAACGATCCAACGGCTCATGAATTTTGGTAAATCCCTCTCTAAGCATATAAATCAGGAAAATAGTTTTCTTTACAGAATTCGTAGTAATAACTAGGAATCTCGTATGACAAAACTTTATATATGAAAGTTGTGTAGAAAAATGCAAGGAATATGATAAAAATATTTTCAGAACCTAATTCCACTTCGTTTTGCAAAAGTGCCTTAATTGGCTAATAAAGTGTATTAAAAATTGATGAGAAACCCTAATTGCATGTTAAGAGTGTAATTTAGTAATTCAATAGGTCAAATTGTTAAGTTTGACTCTGATAATGATAATGGTGGTTTGATTTACTATTTGATTGCAAAAGTGCTTAAGTTAGAGTTACAATATTTAAAAAGAGGGTTAATTTACATGGAAACCCTAATTTGGGATAAAAGGAGATAAAAATCATATTTTTTTTATGAAATAAGGAAATCAGATGCCTAATAAAGGAAATTCAATAAGAAATTAGGAGTTTGATAAATTAAGGATGATAATGGTGAAAGAAGAAGTAAAACCCTAATTTCCAAAAGAAACCCTAATGTTGGAATTGAAATCCTAAATGGTATAATGAAATTGGATAATTATTAATAAAAGGAATTGGTACTTTTATTTCAGGATTTATGTTCATCATTGCTTGTTGAATGGGTTACTCTTCATAATTTGAATCTGTCTTGAAAACTGCAATTAAAGGTATGTGGTTACAATTATGAATAACCGCTTTAGTTTCCCGATGGATTCTCGGATGTTTAAACGCATTGAATGCAACTAAACTGTTGGTTGTTTATTTATTTCTTGCAATTATAAAGTGACTACGATTATCACATAAGATATGTGCCTACTAGATCAGATCCTGGTCCCCTCTATGTCGTAATGGCTGACCTAGTACATGGCTACCTAGAGGGTAGGTCCATCAGGTCATGAATGACTTTGGCTGCCTAGAGGGTAGGTCCATCAAGTCACCTTTATAGAGGTACCATATAAGTCCTTACAGGGACAACACGGAGTTGTGGATAGGTATGGATTGAGTAGTTTGGCTTAAAACGTAATATTGGTTGATAAATGATTAATTGAATGATTAAATTGTTACCATAGTTGCATGTTTATTTGTTTTCCCCACATACCAGCTATGACTGACCGACGTTTTGTTTGTCGGCGTTTTAGGTACAATGAAAAGAACAAACAGTAAAGTGGCACATGTGATACTAAATGAGAATTAAAGTGCAAAGGAGGATTAGATAGATTAGTATCAGTGTGGATAGAAGTTTAGAGATCCAAGTTTCCAAAAGGTATGCAAAAATTTATTTTCTTACAGCTTTCAGTATAGTATGTTAAAATTTGATAATTATTCTTGGTTAATTTCGGAACCTTAATTTGATCTGGAAGTCATGGGTGCGGCTTCGACCTCTAGGTCTCCCTTAATTGGGGGTTATCGGGAGGTGGGGTCATAACATTTGGTATCAGAGTGTAGGTTCCCCAGTTAACCATTAATAATTATTAAATTTTACAAACTCCATAGAACCCAAGGGAGTTATTAGAGGAGTATCCGAAAGACAGAGGTGTCTAGAAAAGGATCATGACCGGGGGCTAGCAAGATTTTCCTCTGCACCACTGGTCGGAATACGAGGACTCCCGGATCCATGTGACTGCCTAGCCAAAGTCTTAGGGTATGAATCAAAATAAGATACCTTTAGGACTTCTCATCTTATTCATCCCTTCTCATCACGAAATTCTGATAAGGACCTAAAGGATTAGGGTTTTCTTTCTTCTCCTCACCCTCTTGAGGTATGGGTAAGGTTAATAAGGTTTAAGGAATCCTCCATCAAATTAATGAAAAGCATGTTAATAAGATGTCATGGACATAAGCTTAATAGATTAAGCGCAAATTAAAGGATAGATACATGCTTAGATCGTATGACATAAGTTGTCATGTCCTCAGAAGAGACCTGAGGCTAGACCTTCTTGTCAGGAGGATAAGTTAGTCTTGGAGATAGAGATCTCCATTGCAAGTAGAGACCTGGCACATCCTATGAGGATGATGCTAACCCTAACCCTAAGTGAAGGTTAGAGAGAGATGAGTTGGACCAGGTGTTTGAAAGGACATGTCTTTGGGATGCCATAGGATCCATGGGTGACCTAGCACCTTTGGCAACAAAACCCTGGGAAGGGTCATGCATGTTAGGGTAAAGGATAGCTCCTTAGATGATTATGTTAGTGAAGGACCATAGAAACCCTATGGGCTTGTGCAAGTAGGGCATAGCTGGCACCTAGGGCACGTCATAGTGCTGACAGTAAGATGAAACCTTGGATAAGGAATTATGATGGAGAATAAAGGGTTATGGATGATCTTGAGCAACCATAAGTTTGAACCCAGGCTTCACCCACGTAGAGCATGCTTTTGAGGATTATCCTTCATGAAGAAAGGACCTCTAATGGTGAGGTTGGATGTGGGGTTAGCTCTAGAAAGAGCTAGAAACCCGACAAGAAGGTTGGAAGCCTAAAACCCTGAACAATGGATGATAGTGGTTGCCTCATGATCGATCCCTGGAAGTTGATTATATCTTGGAGGGACCAAACCCTAAAGATAGAAGATGAAGCATCTGGTGCCTATGTGCCTACGGTATAGGTGTTTACCTTCTGAGGTAGGAAGAAGAGTTCCTTAGACCTAGAGAGGTTTAGTGAACAGGTTCTGAGGCCTGTACCTTGTTGGTTGTCCTTAAGGAGGATCCAACTCTAAGTGTTGCTCGAGTTGAAGGATGACAAGAAGTGCATGTCATGCCTTTTTCATGCTTGGTTCGTGGTTAAGAGATGGGGCATGCAGTTGAACACCTACAAGTAAACCTAGGGTTCCTAGGTATAAGAGGGCAAGTGGTGTACTTAATGCTCATGATGAGAAGTTGAGTTCCTATAGAGGCGAGCATGGTACTCGACATGTATAGAGGAAAAGGGAAGCCCCTTAAGTTTAAGGTGTGTTTGAGGAACCCCTCACAGCTAGGCCGATGATAAAGGAAGGTGTGATCTTGATCCAGCATTGAGGAAAGAGGACAAGTATGATCTAGCATGGTTCAGTAGGTGATCTGTTGGTGCCTTCATAGCTTGCTAGGGTTAAGTAGGCTCGTGTGGATGTAAATCCTAGACCTAAGAGCTTTTGTGACCTTGTTTTGAAGAGATAGATTTCCTCCCATCCTGGGAGAGGGACCCCTTTGGTAGGGTGTATATCAGTTTTGTTGGTTTAAGGTAACCTAAAGAGGTCTCATAGGATCTGGAGAAGCTAAGTGAAAAGTACATGGTATGAGAATGAACCTGTAGACCCATAGATATCCATCTCTAATTGCATATGAATGTGTTACCATGGAGGTAACCAGTATGGGGCTTGACCAAGGTAGGCAGGTTGCCATGATCCCTATGAAAGGATGAGAGTCAGCCCATGAATGCAGAAAGAGAGATGATGAAGACTTGGGTAAGGTTCTAAGTGAACATGTACTATGATGGATAATCCTAAGTCTATCCTAGGGTCAGGTAGGGATAAGACTGATGAAAGTAGGAGTTGCCTAATTCCCCAGTTGCACATGACCATAGGGTCGGGAGGTAACAACTATCATTGTCTGAGGGCCATGGGTTAGGAGATTGATCACCTTCATGAACTCATGGGACCCAAAGGGCAGATGAGTAGGGCACTCCCTTGATGCATGAGGGGAGGAGGATGACCCTAAAAGAGCCAGTACCCTATAGACCTAGAGGAGATGACCAAGGATATCAATCTCAGTAGGTTCAAGACTAGTTTTCCTTGGAGGTAACTTGATATCGAAATGGCTGTGAGGTAGAGACATATGTGGCACGTTGCAACTTAGATTTAAAGATGTACTGGCAAGGTGGGATGTACCATCTCTACTCTTGGAACAGGAAGAACTTTGTATTTGGACTGCAGCCAAATGCTTATTTCCTCTTGTTATGGGAGTGAGAGATAGGACATTACGCCTGCCATACATCAAGGATAAGAGATGATTTAGGTTGGAACGTTGCCACGAGAAATGAGGATGGAGAAGATAACCTACCCGGGTAAAGTGAATGATACATGGATGGTTTGCAAACTCTAATAGGAATGAGGTAGTCCCCTTATGAGGATGTTTTATCATGAGCTATGTGGAACTTACAAGTTATAACAGGTTGAGTTTGATCACCATGACGATGGAATCAGAGAGTGTTCTTATGAAGATAAATATATAGTTTGAGGTGACATGATAAGTGAAATACATGGAAGTATAATGTTACCTAATACCTAAGGATGTGAAGTGGTAATGGATGCTCTGGTTGAGATACATCTGACTTGTATGACCAGAAGCTAGAAAGGGGTTGATTGGCTAACCTTAAGTTCGAAAAGGAGAGGTGTTTGGATAACACTCAGATGTAACAAGATATATTGAAAAGTTATGGTTGTTTGGTTAGCCAGTCTAGTCCTGGATGCAATGAAAGGATGGTGCTAAAACCTCAGATGTACTTCTTTGGAAGAGAAGGTGATGAAACCCCGACTAGAGTGGTTTAGGGTTTCGGAGGAATCGATCTTGGAAGAATCATGACATACAAGAAATCATGATTGAAGATCACCATACACCATGGAAAATGGCAATAGCACTTTGGATGCTTAAGATGAAGTTGCATGTGGTTTATGGCCATGCAAGCCAGGAGGTAAAGGACAAACCCCACTAACCCAGTGTAACGATATAGAGGACAAAAGAGTCCCTGAGAGGGAATGGGAGCTCAACACTATGGATGTTCCCTGGGCCAAGGAGGGTTATGGTAGGTCGCCTTACCTAGATAACATGAGAAAGAAAGAGTTTTGTTAAGGGACAGATCTAGTTGAACTATCCTTGCGAGAGATGGTTCAACTACACCATGATGTGAGTTAAAAAGTTCATGAGTATGACCTAAAGGTTTCCTTCCAAAAGATGGAAGTAGGTGCATGAAGAACTCAATGTTAGTATAGTTTATCACCCCTAACTATGGTTAGTATGATCCAGACTAGAGGGTCTGATGAGGGCATGTGTGCTCATTTAGGGTGATATCTAGAGACAGTTTTTGTCCTATGAAAGATGTGACGATGACCACCATAGCTAGTATTGGGTTTTATAAGAAGCTATGTAAGGTAGGTTGTGTCGGTCACCACTTCAGTAAGGTGATGTTGGTGAAAGGACCACATGATGGTTAGAAAAGGGCCACATGATGGTTAGAAAAGGGACCACAGTGCGTGTAGATGAAGTCACTTTGATTGTGCAAGGGCTGAAAGGAGCCTAGAGACGATGTGAGTCGTGAGCAGATGCAAAGTAGAATAACATACAAGTTACTATGGAAGAATATGTGAAAATCCGACCCCTCTGAGTTATAGCTAAGAGAGCTAAGTCCCCGATACATGGGTCCATTAGAGATGGATGGGTGGAGAAGGTTAGGTTTGACCCTACCCCTCAGAATAGAGTAGAGGGAGATGTTTTCCATGTGTCTAATTTAGAGCACTATGTGAGGTACCCCGACCATGTGCTGAGCAATGAACCTAGTGAGCCCCAAGGGAGGCTGAAATGGCCTGAGTCACCTGTGTAGTTTATAGACGCCGAGATGAAAGAACTCAGAGAAAAGAATATTTGATGATAAAGGTTCTTTGGAAATGCCATGAGTACGGCAAAGCCACATAGGAGCCAATGATGGACATGGAAAAGTCTTATCCTGAATTGTTTGTTTGCTTGCCTGAATTTTGAGGACAAAATTCCTATAAGAGGGGAAGGATGTTATAACCCCAATTTTTGGGTTCAATTGGTGAGAAATGTAATTTCTCATATTAAAGATATTTGAAGAAATAATGATATAATTTGCTTCAAATAAATGTATTTCATTTAAAATAGCCTTGATTGGTTGCTTTGTGGGCTTTATTGTCTATTGGGCCCAAATAACAAGGAAATTCAATTAATAAATGGATAATTGAATTTTTAAGAAGAGAAATAAAGAGAAATCCTCAAAAAGAAATATTTTATTAAGAAATAAACATGATAATGGAAAATAATGCATATAGATGCATTAAGAAGGATAATGAGTATTCCAATAAAATGAATTTTGAAATAATGGAGTGTCTTGGGATCCAAGGAGTCCCAATAAAGAGGAAAGAAAGAGAAAATACCAAAATAGCAAAAAAAGAATATAATGTGGATACACAATTAATGTATTACATGGTATTGCTAAAAAGAAGGAAATTACTATTAAAGGAAAATAGGATTTCGAGATAATAGATTCCTTGGGGTTCAAGGAACTCAGAATCAAGAAATAATGACAAAAGAAATAAAGAAGAGATAGGAAATATGATTAATATGATGATAACTTGCATATTAAGAAAAGGAATTGAATCCTTATGATAATGACACCAAACTTTACAGGATGAAAGATAAGACTGAAATCGAGTTTCCCTCAAAATTTGGGAAAGAAAAGAGTAACCAATTGGGAGATATGAATTTTCCAAGATTCAATTGGAATAGGAATAAAATCCAATTTTAATTGGGAATTAGTTTCCCTTTGTTCTTGCGCGTGTGATGAGAGCCCTTGGATCTTAATCTAAGGGACACGGCTCATCATCCAAGTCCCAAAGGGACAGGGACTGTAGCCGCACGCGGGGGGGGGGGGGGGGGGGTGGGTTAATCCCTTGTTTTCGTGAGCCCTGATGCATGTGCATCTTTGGAAACTCTCCCTCTGAGTCCAAGAGAGAAAGAGGTTGAGTTCTAACCCTAGTTTGATGGGGTTTCGACGTAAACCCAAGAAATGCCCAATTGGGCTAGGACTCGAGATGCGGCGGGAATTGGGAACCCTAAAAGGGACCTCCCATAGCCTATAAATAGGGGACCTCTCGGTCCCTTGTGCCAGAGCGATCTCGACCGGCTCCTTATTGTTTCCCCTCGCTCGCTAATCTGCTCGATCAAGTCTTCTCCGGCAAGGGTGCCACTATGGCGCGAGCAGCAGAAAAAGGAAGAAGACGAAGAGCAGCCTCCGTTCGATCAAGATCTAACGGCCGGGTCAACGTTAGGCGGAGACCCTTAGATCTTGAGTCCATCGTAGACTCGGGGTGATCCAACGATCTGGGCAAGGAGGCGGGGCGCGCTTCAGGGATAGTGGAGACACGCAACACTGAGTGTTAGATCCAGAGGTGGACCACGGGCGCAACGATCCAACGGCTCGCGAATTTTGGTAAATCCCTCTCTAAGCATATAAATCAGGAAAATAGTTTTCTTTACAGAATTCGTAGTAATAACTAGGAATCTCGTATGACAAAACTTTATATATGAAAGTTGTGTAGAAAAATGCAAGGAATATGATAAAAATATTTCCAGAACCTAATTCCACTCCATTTTGCAAAAGTACCTTAATTGGCTAATAAAGTGTATTAAAAATTGATGAGAAACCCTAATTGCATGTTAAGAGTGTAATTTAGTAAATCAATAGGTCAAATTGTTAAGTTTGACTCTGATAATGATAATGGTGGTTTGATTTACTGTTTGATTGCAAAAGTGCTTAAATTAGAGTTACAATATTTAAAAAGAGGGTTAATTTACATGGAAACCCTAATTTGGGATAAAAGGAGATAAAAATCATATTTTTTTATGAAATAAGGAAATCAGATGCCTAATAAAGGAAATTCAATAAGAAATTAGGAGTTTGATAAATTAAGGATGATAATGGTGAAAGAAGAAGTAAAACCCTGATTTCCAAAAGAAACCCTAATGTTGGAATTGAAATCCTAAATGGTATAATGAAATTGGATAATTATTAATAAAAGGAATTGGTACTTTTATTTCAGGATTTCTGTTCATCATTGCTTTTTGATTGGGTTACTCTTCATAATTTGAATCTATCTTGAAAACTGCAATTAAAGGTATGTGGTTACAATTATGAATAACTGCTTTAGTTTCCCGATGGATTATCGGATGTTTAAACGCATTGAATGCAACTAAACTGTTGGATGTTTATTTATTTCTTGCAACTATAAAGTGACTACGATTATCACATAAGATATGTGCCTACTAGCTCAGATCATGGTCCCCTCTGTGTCATAATGGTTGACCTAGTACATGGCTACCTAGAGGGTAGGTCCATCAGGTCATGAATGACTTTGGCTGCCTAGAGGGTAGGTCCATCAAGTCACCTTTATAGAGGTACCATATAAGTCCTTACAGGGACAACACAGAGTTGTGGATAGGTATGGATTGAGTAGTTTGGCTTAAAACGTAATATTGGTTGATAAATGATTAATTGAATGATTACATTGTTACCATAGTTGCATGTTTATTTGTTTTCCCCACATACCAGCTACGGCTGACCGACGTTTTGTTTGTCGGCGTTTTAGGTACAATGAAAAGAACAAACAGTAAAGTGGCACATGTGATACTAAATGAGAATTAAAGTGCAAAGGAGGATTAGATAGATTAGTATCGGTGTGGATAGAAGTTTAGAGATCCAAGTTTTCAAAAGGTATGCAAAATTTTATTTTCTTACAGCTTTCAGTATAGTATGTTAAAATTTGATAATTATTCTTGGTTAATTGCCGAACCGTTGATCCGGAAGTCATGGGTGCGGCTTCGACCTCTCAGTCTCCCTTAATTGGGGGTTATCGGGAGGTGGGTCGTAACAATATGCTTGTCCTTATGCCAAATGCAAGCCTGAACCTAGGAACTGAGAAGTCCGTAGAAAACGCAAAAGGTAAAGAAAAAGAACAAGTTCCCAAAGAGCCAGAAATCCGGTAATATAAACCAAGGATACCATATTCGAGAAGATTGCGAGAGACAAAAATGGACACTAGGTTCCAAAGATTTAAGGAGGCAATGAAGAAACTCTATATCGACATCCCGCTCATCGATGCTTTCTCTGAGGTACGGACTTGGGCTAAATACCTAAAACCTCTATTATCAAGGAAATATATTAATGAAGAGCAAGAGACTGTCAAACTAGCCCAAACCACCTCCGATATCATCCTTAATAAAATGCCAAAGAAAAAGAAGGACCCAGGTTCCTTCGATATTCAGTGTTGTATTGGAAATGCCTCAAGCAATAAGGGATTAGCTGACCTAGGGGCTAGCATATCAATTATGCATTATTCCATGTGTAAATGATTAGGTTTCGTTGACTTGCTGCCCACAACAATGACAATTCAGTTAGCTGATTCTACTATCACTGCACCTTTAGGAATTATCGAAGATATTCCAGTCAGGATAGGAAAAGATGCTTATGTCCTGTATGATTTTGTCATTATGGATATCAAGGAGGATCTGAGATACCCAATAATATTTGGCAGACCTTTCCTTGCCACATCTAGGGCTCTTATTGATGTTGAAGCGGGCACGATCATTCTAAGACTGGGAAAAGAAGCAATTCAATTCTGAGTTCTCAACAGCATGAAAGGCCCCAGCATTCAAGAGGAGGCTTTTCTCTTAGATGCAATACATAAAATGTCCCAATTAGAAATATCTGAGTCATCTTATGAGTTAGAGAATGTTCTTACCAACCCATAAGTCGAATTTTCTGCAAATGAATTGGTCCAACAATGTTTGCAACACTTAGAGAAAGCCGAAGAAGCACCGACAGCCACCTTTGAGGAGCTTAAATCTGTCACTATTCTAGAAGCAATAGAAACACCCAAGGCTCCTGAGATGAAGACTCTACCAACGGGACTTAAACACATCTTCTTGGACGAAGAAAAATTATGCCCAGTTATCATCAGTTCCACCTTGACGAAAAACCAAGAAGAAAGGCTTCTTGTTGAGCTGAAGAAACACAAGAAAGCCATTGGGTACAAAATAACTGATCTGACGGGTATAAACCCAGCCTTATGCATGCATAGACTTCCAATGGTTGAAGAATTTAAGCCATCAAGAGAACAACAGAGGAAGCTGAACCCCAATCTTAAAGAAGTGGTTCACCTTGAAGTTCTCAAATTGCTGAAAGCCGGCATAATTTACCCTATTTCAGACTCCCAATGGGTCAGTCCCGTCCAAGTGGTTCCCAAAAAGGGAGAAACCACTGTCGTGCTAAATGACAAGAATGCGTTAGTACCTAAAAGGACTGTGACGGGGTGGAGGATGTGCATCGACTACAAGAAACTAAATAAATCAACGCGGAAAGATCACTACCCTCTGCCTTTTCTCGACGAAGTCCTAGAACGCTTAGTCCATCAGAAATACTTTTGCTATCTAGATGGTTATTTCGGTTTCTACCAAATCCCTATACACCCGGAAGACCAAGAGAAAACTACCTTTACCTGCCCCTTTGGAACCTATGTGTTCAGAAGAATGCCATTCGGGTTGTGCAATGCACCCGCTACATTCCTAAGGTGTATGTCTGCCATTTTTGCAGGATTAACTGAATCTATAATGGAGATATTCATGGATGATTTTTCAGTTTATGGGGATTCCTTCGACAACTGTCTAATCAACCTTAGACAAGTCTTACAATGATGTGAGGAAACGAACCTCATCCCGAATTGGGAAAAATGCCATTTTATGGTAACTGAAGGTGTCGTCCTCGGGCATAGAGTGAGTGACAGAGGGATTGAGGTCGATAAGGAAAAAATCGATGTTATATCGAAGTTGTTGCCACCAAAAGATATAAAAGTAGTACGAGCATTCTTGGGTCATGTTGGGTTTTATAGAAGATTTATCAAAGATTTCTCAAAAATAGCAAAACCCATGACCCAACTTCTGACCAAAGACATCGAGTTCAATTTTAATCAAGAATGCCTACAAAGTTTCTCAACTCTGAAAAATGCTTTAATCTCTGCACCCATACTAAGAGCCCCAGATTGGTCACAACCTTTTGAAATCATGTGTGACGCCAGCGATTACGCCATAGGGGCCATTTTAGGATAGAGAATCGACAAGAAACCCTATGTAATCTACTACGCATCTAAAACGCTTGATGAAGCATAGAAGAACTACACTACTATAGAGAAAGAGTTCTTAGCTGTCATCTATGCGTTCAAGAAATTCCACTCCTACTTGATTGGATCCAAGGTCATCGTCTACACTAACCACTCCGCCATACGATACCTAATTCAGAAGCAAGATGCAAAACCCAGACTTATCCGCTGGGTGTTGATGCTTCAGGAATTCAATTTGGAAATCAAAGACAAAAGTGGGGTGGAAAATGTCATAGCCAACCATCTCAGTCGTATTGAAGTCGAAGATGAAGATAAAGTCCCTATCTGAGACTCTCTTCCAGATGACCAACTAATGAAAATTACCAATGGATTCCCCTGGTATGCCGACATTGTTAATTACCTGGCTACAGAAATCATTCATCCTTCCACTTCTCATCATGATAAGAGGAAATTCTTCCATGATGTAAAGCAATTCTATTGGGATGAACCCTACCTTTTTCTCCTCTGCGTAGACGGACTTTTCCGTCGCTACTTACCCAAAGAAGAGATTACCCCGTCCTAGAACATTGCCATTCCGGCCCCACTGGGGGCACATGAGTGCCAAGAAAACTTCTATGAAGGTTTTGCAATCAGGTTTCTTTTGGCCAACCATAGGAAAAGACTCCTATAATTTTGTCAAATCTTACAACAAATGTCAATTTTCTGGCAGCATATCTAAAAGGAATGAAATGCCACTCACCATGTGGCAAGAGATCGAACTTTTTGACGTGTGGGGGATAGACTACATGGGCCCCTTTCCTTCTTCATATGCCTTCTCCTACATTCTGGTTGCAGTAGACTATGTCTCAAAATGGGTCAAAGTTATACCCACAATGTCCAGTGATTCCAAATCAGTCATTAAAATGTTTAAAGATATCATTTTCCCCAGATTTGGAGTCCCCCGAACTGTCATATCCGACGGCGGGACCCATTTTCTAGAATGAAGCTTTGAATCCCTTTTAAAGAAATACAGAGTTAACCACAAAGTTGCCACACCTTACCATCCACAGACCAGTGGTCAGGTTGAAGTTTCAAATAGACAAGTGAAGGCAACTTAGAAAAAACTGTCAATATACACCGCACTGACTAGTCTACCAAGCTTCCTGATGCCCTTTGGGCTTACATAACAGCTTATAAAACACCAATCGGGACAACCCTGTTCTGTTTGGTATACGGGAAGTCATGTCACCTTCCAGTGGAACTGGAACACAAGGCTTGGTGGGCCATTAAACAACTGAATTTCGATTTTAAAAGTGTCGGAGAAAACAGAAAAATCCAACTACAAGAGCTAGAGGAACTTCGAATGACCGCTTATCAAAGTGCCAAGATTTATAAAGAACAAATCAAAATGTGGCACGACGGTCATCTAAAAAGAAAATACATCACCATTGGTGACAAAGTACTCCTTTTCAACTCCAAGCTCAAATTGTTCCCTGAAAAAATCCGCACAAAGTGGTATGGGCCTTTCACCATCAAACATATATGCCCGACTGGAGCTGTCATAATTGTTGCCAACAATGGAGGAGAAAGGACAGTCAATGGCCATCGGTTGAAAAAAAATACTACACTCCAGCAAATAAAATGCCAAGGCAAACTATTGAGATCAGAGACGCCACAACATCATCATAACAACACTGAAACCTCATCGAGCCAGCGACGTAAAACCCAGGCGCTACTTGGGAGGCAATCCAAGATCTGAGTATCACCATTTCTCTTTTATCTTTGTTTTCTGCTCCCTTTGTTTAACTTAGGTTTATCATCTAGAAAATATAAAAATTCACATAACCAAAATAAACATAAAAATACAAAAATCAAAATAACCTTAACCCTCCCAAACGGTCTTGAAACTGTTTGGAGCCAAACGGTCTTGAAACTGTTTGGAGTCCAAACGCTCGCTAAACCGTTTGACCTAGGGTTTTTGTAAGGTCAACCCCCGACTCCTATAAATATACCTCCCCCCCTTCTTCATTCTTTCGACTCTTGAGCCTTCTAAAACCCTCAGTTTACTGTTCCTTCTCTACTCCCGATTCCCGTGCAACCTATAACGCCAGTTCCCTTCACCGACCCTCCTTCCCAGTTCTGTGTGTCTTCACGGTGGTTGCACCCCCATTACCAACGCTCTCACCGTCATTTTCCCCACCCACAGCAACAAGGTAGGCGCATCACCATCACCGATGCCAGCAACGCCGCCGCGAATCCCTGTTCTATCAAACCATCATCTTTTTCACCTTCGCCATCATATTTACCATTGCCGACGTCTACAGCACCACTGTGATTCCCTTTTCTATCGCCCCTACCTTCTTCATCATCGCTGCCACCTCCGCTACCGCTGGCCATTCCCATACGTTTCACCTTCCAAACGGTCTTCGAACCGTTTGGAACCAAATGGTCTTCAAAACCATATGGTCTTTTCAGCACCATCTGCTTTTCATTAAAACAAGAAAATATATAAACTCATACAAAATCAATCTTTATGCTAACACATGACTTTCCATTTTCAGAAATGGCATCACCAGCTAAGGAAACCACAGGAACTACCGACGCTCCATTTTGGACAAAGGAGCAATTGATGGAAGAACGAGCCAAACTCCAAAAGATGATAGACACCTTCAACAAGACTAGAAAAGCTCCACCAAAGGTCAACATCATAAAAGTCTTGTGTGAAATTGACCGCATAAACAACTGTCTAGCTGAGGCACTGGAAGAAGAAATCGAAGAAATCTCTTCCAGTGATGAGGGCTCATAATATGAGCTGACTCCTGAGGTGGAATCCCCCACCACAATGAGCAAAGGGAAACAGAAGGCCCAGGAAGCCACCACAACTTAGCAACCAAAGAAGCGGGCAAGGAAGCAGGTTCATCCTATCACTACAAGGGAGCAAACCCTGGCAGGAAACATTCCACCAACCACCACCTCCGTTGCCGCTCCCTCCATCATCACTGTTCCTTCTTTCCCTCCCATCACCACTACAGCACCACCACCAGACAACCTCTACATACACACCCTTCCCTCCATCGATAAAATTTTAAAACCTACAAAATACGTCTGCTCCAACGTACTGCTTAAAATGGGGATCTACGATAGAATTCTCACCATGCTAGATAATGCCAACCTTTCAAGGCTATGTTTGGTACCTGAGATCTCCTACACTGAACCTACAACTGAATTCTTCACTTATCTTAGTAAAGAACCTGTCGACATTATGGATAGATCAAGGGATGGAGGTGACCATAGGCTGGTCACCAAACTCTTCGGCAACAAAGTTGTCATAACAGAAAACATACTGAATGAAATCTTTATAGACAACCAGGAGCAGCTCAAAAAAAGCCAAAGTTGTTGGAACAGAGAATACTAGTTTCAACAGACATAACTTTTGGAAATCCCTAACAGGGATCCCCACCTATGAGGCAAAGACATGCAAGGCCTCAAGCATACAATCTGGATTCATGCACACTTTACATAAAATTCTCACAGGCGCACTCTTTCCCAGGACAGAAGGAGGGAATGTCATCATTTCAGATCTTTTTGTTCTCTGGTCAATTCTACATGGGATGCCAGTCAACATTGGACGTCATATGATCCAGAAGTTATCCGCTTATGCCCTGGGGAAGGAAATTTGCATGGGAGGTCATATCACATCCATCATCAAATACCTCAAGATGGACAAACCTCTACCAAAATGCACGCAGATAAAGGGTGACATCCTAACAAACGAACAAACTTTGAAAAATTCCTACATCACCAAAGACAAGGATGCAAAGTTATTTTACATTTTCTGCCCTACAGTCAAATCTTCTAGAACCCTGCTACCGCTCCCAGAGCTTGCAGATTACGACAAGGAAAAGCTCCTCTTCACTGACGAGGAGCTTACAAAACTCATAGCTATGGTCAAAGCACCAGAGAAAAAAGTAAAGGCGGGGCAGATAGAACTCCGCATAACTGCCCCGACAGCTAGGGTAACAAAAATTCCTATGAGACGGCCCTCCAAAAGACTTTCACAGAAACAACAGCTGTCGGGGACACCAACATATAAACCGCATCCAGAAGCAGAAACCCCCTCCCCGAAGAACAACTCACCACCTCATCTCTTGACTCCTTCATTAATAGTCTCACTGCTGAACTTACAACAACCACCTCACCACCTTCCGCCTTTCCACAATCCACCACTCTTCCATCTTTCTCCACAACTACACCACCACCTACATCCTCCACTTCACCCATTTTCTCTTCGGGCATCCCCTTCTCTACCCCTACGCCCGACTTCACCACCTTCGCCTCCATCCCCGCAGTCTTTCCCCCACCACTATCAATCCCACCATTTTCACCAGAAACATCACCACCTTTCCCATCCACCACCACCCCAACACCATTGGTGACACCATCTATAATCACCACGTAGTTCGCGGAACCATCAACAGTGTCTCTTCCGCAGGACACTACACCCTTCCCATCCAGACCCCAACCATCCCACCCTTCCATAACTGGGGTCCCTTTCACAAATGTCGGTGAGGAATTCGGACGGCAATTTGACACCATCTGAAACCTCCTCACTGACCCTTCTAACATAATGAAATCCATTTTTTCTTGTGTGCAGGAACTATCTAAACAGGTAGCCAAGATCGACGAACAAAACCGTGCCTTGCCAAGCATCCTCCAAGGTCTTCAGCAACGACAAGATGTAGTGGTCAGGCAAGTTGATCACATCGACAGCCACTTCAACAACTTGCCCGAGCTGATCCTTGGAGTAAAAAGCCAGCATGAAGTAATGGCCAAGCAAGTCGATGAGATCTCTATGCAGACTCAACCTCTGCCTGAGACCCTCTGCGAGCTCAAGCAACAACAAACAGCTCTTAGCACGTGCTTGGATACCATCATTAACACTCTCACCCAACTTAACAATCGCCAAGAGGAGTCGACAAACAATACAATCCAACAATTACAAGATACAGTAATAGATCTTTCAGCGTGACTCCTCTCTGTCGAGGACCGATACAAAGATCTCAAGGAAACACACGACGCACTGCTCGAAACACACAAACATGTGCAAGTGGCGTTTGACGAGTTACAAACCATCCATCGGCAATGCAAAAAGACAGCACACAAGAAGCTAACAGACAAAGCAGCAGCTGACAAAGAAGGCGACAATGAAGACAAAGATGACTCCAACTCCTTAGTCGATTTTAACAACAATACCACCTCCTCAGATGACAAATCTGATGCCCCAGACAAGGCTGGGGAGGGCCCAAGCCAAGGAGCAGAACCTTCTCAGAAAGGATATGACAAAGACCACCAAGAAGGTGGACATCATCCCAAGTCCCCCACCCATAACGAAAATGTAAATATATCATATGGGGACCAATTCCTCGATTACTCTACCTTGGGATCTATAGGGGATTCTGCAAAAGATGCGGCCTTTGCTTAGTTCCACCAATGTATTTTAGGAACCAGCACAAGCCCACCAGCAACAGCCACTCACTCTTTTTTCGCACCTGACCAATCAGTGCCCTTTCCCCCAGAACTAGAAGAATCAGAACGAGTACGTTTCGATACAGATGAAGAACTCAATTCTGCTTCCGATTCATATGATGATCTGTAAGGCTATATAGCATATCTGGAACAACCTTCTTCACCCCCTCCATAGGAGCTTCCCCCGCCTCCACCTCTACCGCATAAGATGCACGATTTAGACATGGCAGCCATCTCAACACTAGATGCTCAGGACATCTTTATCCTGAACACTGTTGTCGATGATGCCAAAGAGGGGGGAGACATCATATACCACAATACAAAGACTAAGCACAAGTTGAAACGCGATGATTTCTGCAACATCCTGCGACCACGGTCAATGATGACAATGACAATCTTCTGTGTCCTACTTGCCAACTGCATAGAAGTTTACAGAAGCTCAAAGAGGCAGCAGCCGGTTTTTAACGCCTCACCTTCTCTATCTATAGGCTTGTTATACAAAGACATACGCGCAAAGTCAATAGAGCGGTTGCATGCTAGTTTAGCACGGAGGGCACGATATCTTACTGTGCCATTTCAAGTTTCTGATCACTGGTTGTTTATGATTGTGGACACCGAGGCTCGTGACGCCAAGGTGTACAATTTTTGCGCCACTGAGCTACCAATCGTAACAATAAATTTTGTTGGATAAGAAGTAGGAGAGGCAAAATGTATACCTTTCTGGCTTCTTAAGCTAATTTGGGATGCACGCCCGTCCCTCCGTCGGGATTGGAGCCAACCTTGGTTCCAAATAATAAACCCGCAAGTCCAAACTAAAGAGGGATCTGGGGACTGTGCTTTTTGCACTATCTGTCACATTCAAGCGCTAAACCAAGAACTCCCCTTCACCAAGCTAGTCACTGAAGATTTTCACTCCCTGTGAGGGTGTTATGCCATGGATCTTATTTGCGATATACAGTTCTTCAAGGACCCGACAATGGCACCAGATGACGTCCCCCGTTACCTCTTTTCAGCAATCCAGCGTCCGCAAAGGCGACCTTTCAGACAAACTTTAAAAGAATTAGAGAAACACAAACAGCCAGCCATAGTTCTCGAGCAAAGAAAATGGGACCCTTCCCACTTTGATCTGGCGCAGGACAAAGGGGACATCAATCACTTGTCAGGGGCAGCCATTAGGAGATCGCCATCACAAATGGTTCCCCTATCTGCCATAGAACCCACTTTCCCAGATTTCGACCTCAGTGCCTGCAAAAGTCTCTCCGACAATGAACTTCGTCTCATCATGTCAAGGCTTTACGCCGAGAAAGATGACCTCATTTTCATGTCCGGTGACATTTTGGTCATGGCAGACGTGTTACGAGAAATTGTACAGTTTAAAGGGTCTCTATCCGTGAGCTTGATGACTGCCTATCAATTTCTTCTCGTACAGAATCAACCTACAACCTATATGGCATCCGCATATATGAAGGACGATCTCCTACAGCTAAAGAACTTCAGAACAACTGAAGCACTAATTTCCTCCCTACAACATACAACACCAAAGTTTATCATGCTCCCCTTCCTTTACCATGAGCACTGGATGCTTCTGGCAACAAACCTACCTGAAGGAACAACTACCATCTACAACAGTTCCGACAGCCAGTTCAATCCCCAGCAAAAGAAATATGTAGTGACACCAAAGACGCCCACGGAGGAAGTGGCGAAGGAATGTGCAGACAGACTAATCGATTTGTTAAGTCAGCACACAAGGGCATACAGCAAAGAACACTTTCATCGCCCATCTTTCAACCACAAATGTCCCCAACAAATTCGGGAATCAAACGACTGTGGCTTCCACGTCCTCTACTGGATGTACACCATCATAGTCCTTCAAAAACCAGTAGAGGATATGACAGACGTAGATTACCATGCCCTACGCGGAAAGTTTGCAGCTATTCTACTCATAACATCAGGGGAGAACTCAGGATTAACCCCTCCCCCACTTGAAGGGGGAGTTACACATCAAGCCTTTAGCCAACCCGCATACCCACTCTAGCTTCCAGTAGGTCTTTTAGAGAGGTATAAAGCTGATTAGAGTCAACAACATGCACAGAAAAAAAAATGGTCCCAATGCAGGCTACGAGATGCGGAAGAAACCTGAGACCCAAACAACTCTTAATACCTGAAAGAGTTAAGGCAAACAATAAGACCCGATATGACCTTAGGAGAGCTCGGGTTTATAATTGAAGCAAGAGTATGGAAATCTTAACTAATTAAAATCACCTCGCCATTACATGCCTCAGCTCTATCTAACTTGAGGACAAGCTAGACTCTAAGTTAGGGGGGTGATAACCTCCAATTTTGTGATGTTACCTTAGTAATTTTCTTCAGTTTTCCACACTCTTTCTCAGATAACGTAGACAAAATCTCTAAACTATTCTCCTTTATTGCAAACATACTGCTAGACTAACTTTTCTCCTTTTTACTTACAGAAAAAGACACAAAAAAATCACAAAAGACCCAAACGGCCCCAAGACCGCATGAAGCCACACGGTCCCAAGACCGCATGGACTCACACAGTCCCAAGACCGCATGGACTCACACGGTCTCAAGACCGCATGGACTCACATGGTCCCAAGACCGCATGAAGCCACACGGTCCCAAGACCGCATGAAGCCACACGGTCCCAAGACCGCATGGACTCACACGGTCCCAAGACCGCATGAAGCCACACGGTCTCAAGACCACATGGACTCACACGGTCCCAAGACCGCATGAAGCCACACGGTCCCAAGACCGCATGGACTCACACGGTACCAAGACCGCATGAAGCCACACGGTCCCAAGACTGCATGGACTCACACGGTCCCAAGACGACATGAAGCCACACGGTCCCAAGACCGCATGGACTCACACGGTCCCAAGACTGCATGAGCCCAAACGGTCTCAGCGCCCAAACGGTTTCAGAATCCAAACGGTTTCAGAGTCCAAACGGTTTCAGAATCCAAACGGTTTCAAAGTCTAAACGGTTTCAGAGTCCAAACGGT
Organism: Alisma plantago-aquatica; assembly: GCA_963693085.1. Classification (NCBI taxonomy): domain Eukaryota; kingdom Viridiplantae; phylum Streptophyta; class Magnoliopsida; order Alismatales; family Alismataceae; genus Alisma; species Alisma plantago-aquatica. The sequence goes on along the minus strand of OY856414.1, from coordinate 81,782,675 downwards.
TTCAGGGTCCAAACGGTTTCAGAGTCCAAACAGTGACCCAAAACTGACCAAACCTTTTGGACTTCACTTAAGGCCTATAAATAAGACCCAAGGGGTCCTCCCAAGGGTATCAAGTTTCATACGCCCAGAGGCTGCCTCCATCACTCCAGAGCTATTCCAACTTCCATCCTCCGCCCAAAGGTTGCCGGTCTGAGATCCACGTTCCATCTTGGAGCTGCTTTCTCTCTCTTTGCCAAAGAAGGTGGGAAGAGGAGACCTCATCATCGAGCAACCTATGAAGTTTGAAGATCGTCACTCTCTCTCTCTCTAAGGGGTTGACTTTCCTCTCTCCTTTGTGGGGATGACACACTCTCTCTCTCTTCTCGCCTCCTTCTTCGTCCTAGCTATGAGCGAGTAGTCTCTTTCACTAGCGTGTAGGGAGTAGCCCCGCTACCCATGCTTTCATTTCATGTAATGTAATCCATAGTTTGCAATATAGAGATGCTTCTATAATAGTTCAACATCAATCGTTTAATGAATACTTGTTGCTAGATCACCAACTTGTGTTATCTTTTATCTTTTAGTATGAATTGTCTATGTTTGTACTATTAGATTTGAAACTCATTTGAATGTTGGTTCTTGGTGCATGTATCCACCATGCGCCTGTTTCGGTATCTAGGAGTGCTTTCAAGAAGTGGAGTAAACTTACTTCCAAATGTTGTACTTTCATACTATGAAATGGAATCAGTTGACGTATGAAAATACAACCTTGGTAAGTCGAGGAACACACTTTGCGAAGGGAATGATGCAAAGTAGGTGACCATTCGGTCGGGGATGGTTGGCGTTGCATCATTCCCACACTTCTCGTAGTTAGTTCTATGAAAGGAAACTAAATCTACAAAGATACTAACTGTTTAGACTCTTTTTGCAGGTTATGTTTTATGTTGCATGTTTTGATCCATGTGTAGTGGCGGAGAAAGCCGATCCCATCCTAGTGGTTCCTTATCATTGTTTAACATCCTTCAATTTACTTGCTTGCTTTACTTTACTTGCTCTTAGTCTAAAAACAACCAAACCAACCTTTTGATTTAAATACCAACTAATAAGAGATTAAGTGAAATTCCAACATTTTCCATCTTGTTGCTCCCAACAAGACCGTTGTCTCATGGATTCAACCCTTAACTATACTACGATAAGACTTCCACGTATCATAGCATAAGTGGGTGGAGTTCTCGGTCTAGTATAAGCAAGGATAAACTTAAAGATTTACCATATTTAGGATTTTTAGTGGTGCACACAATTCCACGTAAGTGGAGGCTCCATCAAAGGGTTTTTTCAAAATGTTTGCAAACCCAGCCGAGTTTGTTGCATGGAAGGTGCCTACGTGGCAGCCCCCCATTGGCCCACAGTAAGTTATTTTTGTTAAATTCATATCTCAATAACCGTAGCTCGGATAGATGCGCATTATACATGAATTTTGCTCAGAAAAATGAGAGGAATACAATAAAAATATATTTGAAGCCTAATTATGATTGCAATTCGAAAAGTAATGGAAGTTTTAACTTTAATGTAATGATGATTAAAGAAACCCTAATTGGGAATGATTAATGTGATTAGTGGGGTTTAATTGATGATTAAAGTTAATATTAACCTGTTAATCGTAAAGAGATACATTAAGATCGAAAAAGATGAATTTTGCACGTAATTAGTTTAATTGAAAGTTCATGTGCATGAATATGTTTTAATGGGCCTTGAAACCCTAATGTTGGTAATTAGGACTACTAATGGCTTTAATTATTTGATTTCATGTATAGAACTGAGTTTTCATGGTTATAAGCTATTTCGAGCATTAAAGTTCCTAATTTGTGGATAAATACCCTAAATGTAGTCATTAGGGTTTTCTCATGAATAAAAGGTGGAATTAATGGTTGTTCGAGTTCATATGTGATTTGGACCATAATGAACTACAAATTGATGATAAACGAGCATAATGACTTTGTCATGGGTTAAAGAGGATAAAAAGGGTAGCTTTAATGAAAAGAGGCTTAATGGACTTATATAATGGTTAATTATGCCTTAAATCCGAAACTGAGGTTTAGATGTTGAGATAAATTAGGGTTTGTGATCAATTGCGTTAAATTAGGGTTTAAAATGGTAAAAGATGAAGGGAAACCCTAATTTCTATGGAAACCCTAAAAGTGGACCGGAAACCCTAGGAAGCGAGCTAGATTTAATAGATCTTAATGACATGAGTAATAAAAGGAAATTGTATAATTGTTTCAGGATCTTATTGAATGCTTGCTTTCCTATTGATTGGTTGGACTGTTTCTATTCAAATCATCAGATCAGGTATGTGGTTAATTATGAATAACCGCCTTAGTTTCCCGAGGATTTTCTAGATGGTTAATCGCATTGAATGCAAATTATCAGTTTGGATGTTCATAATTGCAAACTATAAAGTCACTGTGATTATCACATTAATAATAGAAGTATGGATTCTCGCACTTACATGCCACCCTGATGGATGATGCCAAAGGTCAGGCCCAGATGGGTAGACCAATGGACACCTTGAGTGGTGACCCCAGGCACCAAGCTCGGGAATGAGAAGGTGGCATGTGATATTGCATGACTAGTGGGCACCATGAATGGTGACCCCCAGGCACCAAGCTCGGGATTGAGAAGGTGGCCTTAAGTCATTGGCAAAGGAAACCCTAAGGTGGGTATGCCAGGGTTAGGGCAAAAGCAGTGGAGAATGTCATACTAAAAAGTGTAAATTGTCTTGTTAATTAACTTGATTGTGATAATTAGATTGTTATCCTTATGTGCAAACTTTTAGTTGTTCCCACATACCGGCATATTTCGATATGATGACTGACGTTTTGTTTGTCGGCGTTTTAGGTACAAGATTGAAAGGCACAAACAGTAAAGTGACATTTCGTGAAAATAAGAAGTAAAGTACAAGGAGGGTTCGATAGAATAATTCAAGTTGTGGATAGATAGTTTTCAAAAGGTATGCAAAGTTTTATTTTATACCAAATTCTAGTTAGTTAGTAGAATATCATAATTATTATTGATTATTTGTTGAACTTTTGATCCTGTTAATTGAATAATAGTCTTGACCTTCGGGTCTCCCTTAATTGGGGGTTACCGGGAGGCTGGGTCGTTACATGTATACTATGTCAATCATCGCATTATTGGCTCTATGGGCATACCTTACCAATAGACTACCACTTGCACTTAGAGCCAATCGCCCATGAATCATATTCTTAGCGATCTAAACATGTCCATCATGTTTCTTCCGTGCTAGTGCTAATTCAAATGTTATAAACACTTTTCTTATAGTCAGTATATTGCATGTTTCCTTATCTCTTCACAATCTCTCATATGATATGGAACTGCCTTAATATGGTATAACAACCCCTCTTCCCAGTAACCCTCAATTAAGGAAGACCAAGAAGTCAGAGGAGTTATCCCAAAAATAGGATCAGTTGTTTTGCAATTAATCAAAAATAATTAATAAATTCTACAAATGACTAAACTAAAAATTGGAATAAAAATTTACTTTCACATACCTTCAAAAATAGGCAACTGAGACTTCTACCCGTAGAAGAATTTTATCTAACTAAATAATCCTTGTTTAACTTTAATCTTTCACAGGTTACACTTTACTATTTGTCCAATTTCGAGTATTTCCTAAAACACTGACTAACAAAATGTCAATCAGTATAAATGAATATACTGGTATGTGGGGACAAACAAAACATTGCACATAAGCTTTAACAACCTAATCATATCAAGTAGTTGTTAACAATGCAAAATTATGTTTTCAATGTGACTTCCCAACTACTTTTACTCATCCTTTGGGATACCGTCTCTTAGGGTTCAGTCCTTGCAAGGGACTTAAGGCTACCTTCTCCATCCTGAGCTTGGTAACTGGGGTCACCTCTCTAGGTGCCCAAGTCTTCCCTCTGAGGCTTGACCACTTCAGACCTTCCCTCTGGGGCTTGGTCTTGTATCATACATCTAGAGATGGTATGTAGGTTTGATACAATGACATATTTACTTAAGTTGTGATAATCATATTCACTTTAAAGATTGTATAAATAAAAGCATCCAAACAGTTTATTTCCATACAATCGATAAAACATCAGGAAAACATCAGGAAATTAAAGTGTTTACTCATAATTAATCACATACCTAATTTGGAGATTTCATAAGAAAAAAACACAGTCCAATCTAATCAAGCAATCCAACAAGTAAGCAAGCCGATCACACAAAAGAACAGAATCTTGAAAAGCATGTACAACCTATTTACTACATACTCATTAAGAACTTACTTTATTGACTTGGAATTACCTTCTAGGGTTTCTAATCCAGATTAGGGTTTCATTAGGGTCTTTTAGATCTATTTACAACTTTCCTCTTTTATATCCTCAAAACCCTAAAACAATAGTTCGAGGTTTAAAACCCTAATTATCCACTTATTTATATTAAAGCCTCCTCCTCATCAAAATGACTTATGACTAACTTAGCATCATCATATACAAAGGATCTCAAAATATATCTCATTAGAAACCATTAATACTTAAATTAGAATTTCTAAGCCGATTAATGCACTTTATACATATGATACCCTAAATCATCCAATTGGGTACAAGGATCATTACTTTAGATCTAAAACATCCTTTTTATTAGCAATAGGTTAATATCATCTTAAATTATCCAAAGAACGTTACTAAATCCCATTACATCAAAAATTAGGGTTGTTCATTAATAAAATCATTAAAGATAGCATCTTTACATACTTTTCATGTTACAAGCATATTTAGGCCTTGATAATATTTTTATTGTATTCCTTGCATTCTCTTGATAAATATTCATATATAACTTGTTGTAATCTGAGTTACCAATAATTAAATTTATGAATTTTTTAAGATTTACTTACTAGGGCCAATGAGAGGTTGACACGTCAGCCATCGCATGTGTTGCTTTTGTGTGTAACCTGGCCGAATTTAAACATAATGAATTGACGATTACGCCCATGTGCAATGACCCAGTTCTTCATACCTCGGAGGGGCAGTTTCGTCAAGGTGACCTGATCATCATCTTCCTCATGAACCCTCCCGCTGCCGTCGGGCCAGGGCCGGCCGTGGGGCTATCTCCCCCTCCCTAGGACTCAAAGGGCACCAACAATGGTCCCCCTACTTCTGCCACCCTCTGCCCCACCTGATAAGGCCCCAAGTTGTGTCCAAGGTGGTTGGGTTCAAGGGAACCAAGTATGCAAATAGTGGCTGGTTTGCAGACCTCCTGCAGGTGTTGCGTAGGGGCTAGGGCGAGGAGGCGGTGGATGAGTTGCTAGTCCACATCGAAGGAGCGTCATGATCCCTTGAACTCGCTTCCTTGGCTTGATATTGCGTCAGGGGTCGCACCACCCCCTCGATTAGGGTTCGGACATATACAAGTTTGAAGAAGAGTGTGAGACGTCTGATGGACTCGAGGCTTTGGGTCCAACCCTTATATAGGAGAGGATAGAAATGTCCTAAAGTGCTTATCAATGAGGAAACAAGTCCCTCTGTCCATAGAAGACTACTTTCCTTATTGGTGTGTAATTAAACCTTTGATTACTTCCTTATCAAACCATGTTCCTTGGTTATTAAGGAATCTTATATTAGAGTTCGTATATAATGGACAATCTAAAAGTCATCAATTATATCTCCTTTTATCTTAGCTTATAATCCATTGGTCACGAGGATATACTTCCTTATACCAAGTAGCATTTCAATTTAATAACACAAAAGCCACCACATAATCCCATTAGTACATGGCACTTTATTCCCAATTTCTAAAATTATCCTATTCTCGCCATTATAACCATGTGGATTCAAAATATCATCAATGGTGATTCAAATGTACATATTCCCACTCATTTCTTATATTTTCATCATTATCTCAAATTTCCTTCTTAATAATGCTTTATTTTATTTCATCTTATTCTTTTAATCATATTGGACTCACAAAATCTTATTCACCAAGGTTGCAAAGGAAATCCATCCAATACATATAATTCATACAATTTCCATTATCATACATTTATTGGGGAAATTGCATTTTCAATCATATGAACCCATAATTGGGGTTGTAACATCCTTCACCTCTTATAGGAATTTTGTCCTCAAAATTCCATCAAACATACAAACAATCAGGATAAGACTTTCTCATGTCCATCATCGGCTCCCATGTGGCTTCATCCTCTCCATGGTGCTTCCCAAGAACCTTTATTATCTTATATTCTTACATCTGAGTTCTTTCACTTTGGTATCTAGAATCCTCATAGGTGAATCAGGATGTATCAACCTCTCTTGAAGCTCTATAGGTTCATGGCTCAGCACATGGCTCGGGTACATCACATAGTGCTCTAGATCAGACACATGGAACACATCATACATCATATATACTGAGGGGTAAGGATAATATAAGCAACTCCACCAATCCATCTCTAATGGACATATGTATCATGGACTCAGCTTTCTCATCTATAGCTCAGAGGGGTCGGGTTTTCATAACACATGTTCTCCCACAGTGAACTGCACGTCAGTCTGCTTTGCATTAGCTCACGACTCATGTCGCCCTAGGCTTACTCAGCCATTTCTCGATCAAAGCAACTTCATATGCACACACTATGGTCTCTCTAACCTCTACAAGGTCCTCTCACCAACATCATCTTAATGAAGTAGTGACCAACACAACCTCCCTTATAGAGCTTCTTACATCCCGATACTGGCTATGGTGGCTCTTCTAACAAGCAAACTCTTCTAGGGGCAGTAACTGCTCCCATGTATCACCTTGAACGAACACACATGCTCTCATTAGACCCTCTAAAGTCTGGATCATACTCTCATGATTGTCCATCAGTCAGGGGTGATATGTTGTACTCAACTTCAATCTAGCATCGAGTTCTTCATGTACCTACTTCCACCGCATGGAAGTGAACTTGAGGTCATGCTCAAAATATTGAACTCAGATCACAGTGTAGTTGAACTATCTCTCTCTCATATATATAGTTCAACCAGATCTGTCACACTGACAGTGCTCTCTCTTACAGAAGGGGTTAGGTCAACTTGGTAAGGTGATCTACCATAACCCATATTTATTAATGACCTCTCTTGGCCTAGGGGAGACCTACCACAAGGTCTATGGTGAACTTCTCCCATTCCCTCTTGGGGACTCCTCATTACCTGTATCACTCACTGGGTTATTGGTGTTTAGCCTTCACCCTCCGGCATGTATGGTGACATGTCACATGCAACTCTATATACTTTTTCGTCTCAGGTCTTCAAAGTACTACTGTAAACTTTAACTATCTTAGTAGTACCATGATGTATGGTGTACTTAAAATCTTGAGCTCCTACATGTCATGATTCCTCAAGGTTGACTCCTCTAAACCCTAAAATGCTCTAATAGTGGGTTTCACCACCTTCTTTTCCTAAGAAGTGTATCTAAGGTTCTTACAAGCATCCTTCCATCTCATCAAGTTCTATGTTGGCTAATTGGGCAACTACCAATTTGACCAACGGGTCTGGTTGTATCTGGGTGTTAGCCACATATGTCTCTTCTTCTAACGATCATAGGATTCACCTAGCAACCTCTTCTAGAGTCTCTACTGGATATACAAGATAGTTGTACACCTGAGCTATATTTTGTTGAGAACATCTTGTTACCACATAAGCTTCCTTATACGCCTAGAGATGGTGAAGACATAAACCTTCATATACTCCACTCAACATCCTCATCTCAGGATTAGGTCAACTGAGTCAAGAAAACTTCAACTCATCATCTCAGTTATCAAACCCAAACTTATAACTCATAGATTCCAAACTACTTCCAGAGAGGTACGTCATCATATTATCTATGTTCTCTTCGTGGTTTCAAACCATCTATCCCACATACCCTCAAAGATGTGGTACTTCTACCATCCTCAAACATCATAGAAAGTTTTCAACTCATATCACTTTTATCCTTAGTATATGTCATACATTTTTTCTTGTCTCTCACACCCATAATGAGTGGACATAAGCATTTGGGTACAGTCCAAATACAGAGTTCATCCCGTTCTAAGAGTAGAGATGGTGCATCACACATTGACATTATCATTTAAGTTGAAACAGACATCACACATCTCTGCATCATGAATATCTCCAACCTATGTTTACATCCATGGAAAGGTCATTCCCAAACAGTCTTGGGTCTTCATATTACTCATATACACAATCCTTAGTCGTCTTCTCAAGGACTCTAGGGTGTCGATAATTTTGGGGTCATCCCTCTTCCCTCATGCATCCAGGGAGTGCCTCCCTCATTTTCCTTGGGGCCCCATGAAATCATGAAGGTGGTCAACCTCTTAATCCATGTTCCTCAGACAAATATAGTTGTTACCTCCCGACCCTATGGTCTTGTGCATTCAGGGAACAAATAACTCCTACTCCCATTGGTATTATTCCTACCTGACCTGAGTATCGACTTAGGATTTTATCATGGTACATATCAAACTTGAATCCTCACCCGTATCTCCATCACCTCACTAGTCATGCATGGTTAAACTTACATCCTTTCATAGGGATCATGGCGACCTACCTATCTCAGTTCAGCCCCATACAAGTTACCTCCATGGTAACATATCCTCATGCCCCTTAGGGATGGTCACACATGGGTCTATAGATTTGTTCTCATACCATGTGCTCTCCACTTATCTCATCAAGCTCCTATAAGAGACCTCTTTAGGTTACCTCGTACCTAAACAAAAGTTGGTACTCACCCTACCGTGGGGTCCCCTCCCAGGATAGGAGAAAACTATCCCTTTATAGTGGCAAAGGTCATAAACGTCCCTACTTCCAGGGTTTACATCATGATGTGCATGATTAAACCTACCATGCTACTTATACATGTAGCCAACAAGAAGACAACCCACTAAGATATTCTGAGTTCCTTGGTATGTCATACTTTTTCATTATTCATCAAAGTTGGCCGATCTCATACATATGTCACCAACATGTGTGAGGTGTTCATCAAGCATATATCTTTGTCCCAGGGGGGGTTTCCTTTTCCTCTAAACAGGAGGGGGGTGCCATACTCGAATCCTTAGGAACTCAAATAGCCTCGTGAGCATTAGGTGCACTAGGTATTGCTACTTCCCTTCTTTGGTCTAGGAACCCCAGGTTTACCTCATATGCATAGTTGTCTAACTGCATGCTCTACTTTTCAACCATGAACCTATACAATACATAAACTTCTTAACACTATTCCATGTGAACAACCCCTCAAAGCCTACCCAAGGACAACCAACTGGGTGTGAGGCCCCCACAACTGGTTACCATACCTCTCCAGGGTCTAAGGAACTCTCCTTCCTATACCTAAAAGGTAGGCGCCTATAACATCTATACATTGGTTCAAGAAGCCTCTTTCTCTTTATAGGGTTCGATTCCTCTAAAGGCAACCAAGATACGACAAGCCTCTAAGGATCGTGCATGAGGCAACCACATACCTCTACTTAGAGTCATCCATTCTAGGTTGTATCATATTCAACTTTTCATTATTCCCCATGTCTCGCAGTCTAGGTCTCTAACCTTCTTCATCGGGTCTTGCCCTCTCTCTATAGAGCTAACCCTACAACTGGTCCTACAACTTGAGGTTCTCTCTTAGAAGATGGGTCAAGATCTTAAGGATACATGTCTACACCTACCTGGATGAAACGTATGATCCAAAACCTATGTCCGACCAAGATTATCCAAAGCTCTGCATGCTCAACTCATAAACTTTCAAGCATAACCCTTCTGGCCTAGGTCTAAACCTACTTCTAGCCTTGCTATCACTCTCTTCTATATAGGTATGTGCCACTTAGCTCTCCTAAGGGAAGGGTAACACATGCCATGCAACCTAAGCATGTAACTAATCTTTAGTTTACACTTAAACTATTATAACTTATGTCCATGACATCTTTTTTACATGATTTTCATTATTTGGTGGAGGATTATTTAATCCTTATTACCCTTATCCCAAATATAGGAGGGGTGTGGAGAGAGATAAATCCTAATCTCTTAGAGTTATACTTGAATTAGGGTTGAGAAAGGAAGAAGACAGATGAGAGAGTCCTAGAGGTATCTTACTTCGAGTCAAAACCTCTTATTTCATCTAGCAATCACACAATATCTGGGAGTCCTTGTAGACCGACTAGTAGGGAGGAGGAAAATCTTTCCATCCCCTAGATTGTGATCCCTTTCTAGACACCTCCATCATTGTAAAATCCTCTAATAACTCCCTTGGGTTCTAAAGAGTTTGTAAAATTTAATAATTATTCGAGATTAAATGGAAAATCATCGCTCTGATACCAATTGTAATAACCCTGCATTTCGTTAACCCCTAATTAAGGAAGACCAAGAAGTCATAGGGGTTATCCCAAAACTAGGATCAATGGTTTTGCAAATAATCAAAAATAATTAATAAATTCTATGAAAGACTAAACTAAAAATTGGGATAAAAAAATTACTTTCACATACCTTCAAAAATAGGCAATTGAGACTTCTACCCATAGAAGAATTTTATCTAACTAAATCTTCCTTGATAATTTAACTTTAATCTTTCATAGGTTCCACTTTACTATATGTCCAATTTTAGATATTTCCTAAAATGCAGACAAACAAAATGTCGGTCAGTATAAATGAATATACTGGTATGTGGGGACAAACAAAACATTGCACATAAGCTTTAACAACTTAATCATATCAAGTAGTAGTTAATAACACAAAACTATGTTTTCAATGTGACTTCCCAACTATTTTTACTCATCCTCTGGGATACCCTCTCTTAGTGTTTAGTCCTTGCAAGGGACTTCAGCCTACCTTCTCCATCCTGAGCGTGGTACCTGGTGTCACCTCTCTTGGTTCCCAATGATCTTCCCTCCATGGCTTGACCACTTCAGACCTTCCCTCTGTGGCTTGGTCATGCATCATACATCCAGAGATGGTATGTAGGTTCGATACAGTCACATATATACTTAAGTTGTAATAATCATATTCACTTTAAAAATTGTAGAAATAAAAGCATCAAACCAGTTTATTTCCATGCAATCAATAAAACATTAGGAAAACGTTGAGAAACTAAGGTGTGTACTCATAATTAACCATATACTTGATTTGGAGATTTCACAAGAAATAAGCACAGTCCATCCAATCAGGCAATCCAACAAGCAAGCAAGCCAATCACACAAAAGAAGAAAATCCTGAAAAGCATGTACAACCTATTTACTACATACTCATCAAGAACTTACTTTATAGACTTGGAATTACCTTCTAGGGTTTCTAATCCGGATTAGGGATCATTAGGGTTCTTTTAGATCTATTTACAACTTTCCTCTTTTATATCCTCAAAACCCTAAAACAACAGTTCGAGATTTAAAACCCTAATTATCCACTTATTCATATTATAGCCTCCTCTTCATAAAAATGACTTAGGATTAACTTAACATCATCTTATACAAAGGATTTGTATATATATCTCATTAGAAACCATTAATACTTAAATTAGGGTTTCTAAGCCCATTAATGCACTTTATACATATGATACCCTAAATTAGCCAAGTGGGTACAAGGATCATCCCTTTAGACCTAAAACATCCTTTTTATTAGTAACAGGTTAATATCATCTTAAATTATCCAAAGAACGTGACTAAATCCCATTGCATCAAAAACTAGGGTTTTTCATTAATAAAATCATTACATATAACATATTTACATACTTTTCGAGTTACAAGCATATTTAGGCCTTGAAAATATTTTTATTGTATTCCTTGCATTTGCTTAATAAATTTTTATATATAACTTTTTGCAATCTAAGTTGCCAATAATTATTTATGAATTTTGCAAGATTTACTTACTAGCGCCAATGAGAGGCTGACACGTCAGCCATCGCATGTGTTGCTTTCCTACGTAACCCGGTCGACTTAAAACATAACAAATTGATGATTATGCCCCCCGTGCGACGACCCAGTTTTTCATACCTCAGAGGGGAAGTTTTGTCAAGGTGACATGCTCGTCATCTTCCTCACAAACCCTCTCACTGTCGTTGGGCCACGGACGATCCTGGGGCTATCTCCCCCTCCCTAGGACTCGAAGGGCACCAACAACGGTCCCCCTACTTCCTTCTCCCTCTATCATGCCCAACAAGGCCCCAATCCATGGCCAAGGTGGTTGGGTTCAAGAGAACCAAGCCTGCGAACTGCGACTGGTTTGCAGACCTCCTGCAGGCATTCCCCAGGGGCTAGGGAAAGGAGGCAGCGGCTGAGTTGTTGGTTGACATCGAAGGAGCATCCTGATCCCTCGAACTCGCTTACTTGTCTTGACGCTACCTCAGGGGTCGCACCACCCCCTCGGTTACGGTTCAGATGGATACAGGTTTGAAGAAGAGCATGAGACGCCTGATGGACTCAAGGCTCTGGGTCCAACTCTTATATATGAGAGGATAGCAATGTCCTAGTGCACTTACCAATGAGGAAACAAGTCCCTATGACCATATAAGACTACTTTCCTTATTGGCACATAATTAAACCTTTGATTACTGCCTTATCAAACCACGTTCCTCGGTTATCAAGGAATCTTATATTAGAGTTTTTATATAATGGCCAATCTAAAAGTCATCAATTATATTTCCTTTTAGCTTGCCTTTTAATCCATTGGTCACGAGGATATACTTCCTTATACCAAATAGTATTTTGATTTGGCAACACAAAAGCCACTATATAATCCCATTAGTACATGGCACTTTATTCCCAATTTCTAAAAATATCCTCTTCTCACCATTATAACCATGTGGATTCAAAATATCATCAATGGTGATTCAAACATACATCTTTCCACACATTTCTTAAATTGTCATCATTATCACAAATTTCCTTATTAATAATGCTTTATTTGATTTCATCTTTTTATTTTAATCATATTGGACTCATTAACGTATTATGATCCACAAAATCTCATTCACCAAGGAAATATTGCAAAGGAAATCCATTCAATACATATAATTCATACAATTTCTATAATCATACATTTATTGGGGAAATTGCATTTCCAACCATATGAACCCAAAATTGGGGTTGTAACATATGGTATCTGATATTCCTTGCCTAACAAGTTGATCCATTATTGTCACAGTATTACTACTGAGTCATTAATGGTTGGAACATCTATAAGTTCATCATATGAACTTTTTGATCCATATAGTATCACTCATGTTCATAACACAAGTATATTCAGCATCTATTGTAGAATGGAATTAATGGATATTAGTTTGGAACCCTTCCAACTAACAACATTTCTCCTATTAGATGAACATATTTTAATTTGTGATCACTTTTGTCATTATGGAAGATTGTATCGATGTAACCATTTACATTCAACTCTTCCTTTATTGTTATTTTTAGCAATCTATCCTTAGATACTTCTCAAGTATTAATGGATATTTTTAATGGCATTCCTATTTAATATCATCTTTTCATGTCATATACATACAAGATTATATGGGATAAGTAAATTTATAGTATTCATGATAGATCCATTGCTATAGCCTTTGGCATGTTAATCATGTCATTTCCATTCTTTACAAGAATTGGAACTTATGGTTCATGAGAGACCAATCCAAATTCCCTCTCATTGAATTTTTCAGTGTTGAACTCCTTCAACACATTGCTATTGTATGTGCTCAAACTATCATTGTAAAACATTCAAGAACTATCTCATAGGTCTTAATCCTGAACTCATAATATGTTTCACCTTATCCTTCATTGTTGAAGGTGTTTTTCATGCCAGCTCTTAATATTCACAATATTGAGATGTTATTCCTTATCATATGTGGCATATTCGTATATGATCCCACTAAATATTTTATAATCACATATTTCATTTTTATCTTGATTCAAGTCAAACTCTTTGACTATCTTGTCAAGTCAAAAGATTTGCCTCGGAGTTGCTTATTTCAATCCTAGATTGAACTTTGTAGTTTATAGACTTTATTTGCATTCCTTGAAGTTATGAAACCCTTTAGGTTGTGTCACGTACACATATTCTCATGTATTCTATTTAAGGAATCCATATTCTATCTTCATATGCTAAATCTCTTATTCTATTTTAGCTACAATAACAAGCCTGACAATTGGTAAAGGAGTTTCTATCATGTTCAACAACTTGAACCAATTTGATAAATTTATTCAACCAACTTGTCCTTTTATGTTATCCATGTAGGTCTTTGCCATGAGACCCTATTGCATCCTTTAGGTATTATCCCTTTAGGTGGCACTATCAAGGTCCCACCTTGTTAGCTTATATGGACCCCATAATGGCCTTGAGCCATTACTCAGATTATGGTTCTCATTAGCTTCTAGTTGACTCATTGTCTCATCTTGTTATGACCAACCTATCTGAATCATTGGATTCACAATCCTCTGATCTCATATGTGTTCTACTAAAACTATATTATTCTATGATATATGATGAACCAGAGATTCCATAACAACTTGTGATTCTCTTAGTTTTCATTGTACCCTTTTGTTGACCTTAAACATTTCGAGTTCTACTTTTACTCCCACTGATTCTTTAGGAATTCAGTTATCCAATCAAAAAAACAATTTTGTCATTAGATTGGGATTAATAGTAATATTCAACAGTCATGGTTTATGGATAAACCTTTTCAAGAAACCACTTTCTAAATGTAGGTTTCAATCCTTTAGACATATTGGTACATTCCCAAATCATATCATATATGATATGTTATAAACCATTCAGATGGTACATGATTTAGTGATAGGTATATATCTATGAGGATATAAGAAGATTAGATTAATTAATAATTATATCATGACTCATCATGGTACAATTCCTTCATTTTGATGCATCATCATGTTCATATGTATTTGACTTGTGATACATTATCACAGTTCTTACCTGAAGGTTCTCAAGATTTTTATGCAAAGTATTTCAATATTTGATCTTATCAAATTTTCTTAATACTTTCATCAAAGTTATACTTCATTTATAATCTCCTTGAACATTCCAAGAGATGTATTTACTGTAGATATCATCATAATACTAGTAAATGAAATGGGGTATAAATGATTATCTATAGCATTCGTGCATCATATGTATGAGGTATGATGGAAGGATTATCCTCCCATTACATCTAGTGAAGGATTTTATGTCATATTGTGTGTAGATAAGGCTTTGTACGTTTCATTAGGTTCAATAACCAAGGGAATCTAGACTAACATCAACGTGTATTCTAGACATGCATCTCTCATATGTATGTCTAAGATGACTAATGCTAATGACAGTCTTGAGTTATCGATTACAATTCTTTGGTATTAATGTTGAAAATCTATCTGAAATTCTTTCAAAGTAAAGATCATTAGATATTTGGGCATTTTCATGCAAGATCGTATCTTTTGAAACAAAAACATTAATATTTTACTTTATTGATTTATCATCCTTGTCATACAAGATGCTTCAAAGTAATGTTTCCATTTTTTGGCATAATAAAATAGTAGTTCAACTAAGTCTATTACATGCCCATTGGGCTAACTCTACTATTTTTGGGACTCTCAGTTTTTCTAATTTGCTTGTTTCCAATAGGCCTAGCACTCGATAGTTCTCTCATGCATGCTTTATTAGAGAAAAATTATATAATATTTTATTATATATTCAATTAAATATGAAAATTTATCTCTACAGATTTTGTGGGAGGTAGTCATTAAATCTAAGTGAAAATAAGTGATGTCATTCTAGAAGAGAGAGTAGTTATAGAGTAGATGTCTAGAGTCCTATCAAGATATCTGATATATAGCTAGACAATAGAATAATAAATGATATAAGCGTCAAAATCTTATCCAAGTTATATATATGATGATATAATTTTCTTTATGAATGTATAAGTTCTATATGAGTTTTGAATCCAATTCTAATAAAAATATGAACGTTGACTTGATGATGAAAGTGCATACTCTTTACTTACTTAAAGTAATATAAGTTAAGAAATAGTTGAATATACATAAGCCTCAAGATCTTTTATAAAGGAGGACCCCTAGTGTTATGCCGAGATATGGGGTGCATTCTAGAGTGAGTGAGACCCACAGGGAGAAGGTCAGAAGATCGAATCTCCAAGATATGAGAAATTTGTGAAATATTGTTCAAAACTGGTTTACTCTTTAGTAGTTCAATTGAGTCCTTATGCATGATTCATGTATATGATCAAAATCCTATGTGTGAGATTTGTGTGAAAATAATGCTATCGGTAGAAAACTCATGGTGAGAAAGTCAATCCTTTGATTGTGTTAGGTCCTAGCTTGAGTGACTTAATTTTGTGACGCTCATCATGGGCTACAAGTGGATGACATATGAAAAACTAATTCTTGGAGTAAAATGTTGTGTACATAAGATACTCAACGTTACATGACATTCCTTCTCCTTCTCTTTAACTATAAATGATGTTAGAAACCTTACTTTAGCTATTTAGATGATTCAGTATGAAGATTCACACATATAAGCTTGACATATTCTATATTTTCCTCCTGTCATACATGAAAGATATAATTTTGAAATCATAAACTCAAAATAAAGATATATTTTGATCACAAATTACATGATTACAAATGAATTACTTAATGCAATACGTTTTAGTCTAAACTTCTAGTTAGATGATAACTCTTCCACATTAGGGTGTAACTCTAATATTCAAGTATGTAAGGGAACCCATATTCTAATTATGCAAGTCTAGTATGATGTTGGTAAACCACAACAATGACGATAACTGTGACAATTTAAGAAATTGATGAGTTTGAAGTATGATATCACCTTGCATAGTTTAGTCGGATAAAAAATAAATGCTTGAATATAACATCATAAATTTTATATATATACACAAACCCTAATTCTTAGGGGAATAAGGGATGTAACATCTAAGATAAGATAGTTTCATTATATGGCTAAACTTAATAAATGATGCTTCAACCTATATAAGGTGTGATGGGTACACCTTCTATGATCTAGATCCTAAGATGTCAAATTGGGATACATATAGATATATGAAAATTTTAATACCTAGAAGTGGTGACATGAAGGTAGTATAAACTCTTTCATATGACCTTTAGTATGATGGTAATTGAGTTTTGAGGATGATAATTTTGTATAAGGTGGGCTAAATTTGATAACTGATATTTTAGGGTTTTGGTGCCCAATATAGTATTTGAAGACTATGAATATTATGTAGATGATTGATACCAAAATGAGGATTTGATACTTAGGTTATGGAATTTTTTACCTAAAAAGTTTAACCATAGATGCAATTGAAGATCATCAAACCTAATTGAGCTTAATTATGATGAATATCTATTTATTATTAACTTGGGTACTTATGAGGTCAAGAGGACCATTTATTAGTCACAACAAACTCAAGTGGACAACTAATGAGTATGTAGGTATCTTATGATCATAACTAGTGTTGTTGGACTTGTTGGATCAAGATCTTATTATCAACTGGGTTGAATTCAAGGTTTTTGCACCTATTTATGAGGTTTTTTGAAGTATTAATTTGCATGACCAAGTAATGGGTTTTAAGACCAAAACTTTGTCAGAAGATACTTTAGAATATTGTGATCCTATGTCTAAAATTTCAAGATGTTTGGAAGTTCCTATATATATATATATATATATATATATATATATATATATAATTATTTATTTATTTATTTTATTTATTTATTTATATACCTTTTTGAAGTTGAGGACATTTGTGATGTACATGTGATCTTCTCTTTTGATCATAAAATATCTAGGCTATGATTGTTTCATGTCATACTAGCCTACTTGTTGAATGAGGCCCTCAGTTAATGGACATGATCAATTTTGTGTCCTTACTTGTTTCATGTCACGCTGCAGATTAGAAGGAGGCTTATAGAGCATTTCCAATCTATTGGGTTTTAGGGTAGGCAGAGAAGGAAGCAGAAATAAAAAATTTCCTCCCCAAACCCAGAACAAGGAAACGTGTCAACGTCTATACAATAGAAAAGGATGGTTTTTGGAATAATACCTTGTCCAGAGGCTTACTCGGTGACAATACCTCGCGCCTTGCGTGGTCTTCACCTCTGGTCTTGGACGGTGTCTGTGCAGCTCCTGGCCGCACCAAGACTGATGACTCCTGATCTCACCGGGACTGTCAGGATTGGCAGATGTCCTCTGAGCGGCAGAAACCTCCCGCCTCTGAAGTAGTCCACACGGACCACCTGGAACTCCAATCTCCTTGTCCCACAAGGAATTGGAAGGAGTCACACCCTCATGTCAGCGTACTAGTCTTCGACACACTCTCATGCCACCAGTTGCTTTCTGTAGTTGTCTTTCCCTTATTGTGCCTCCCTTATCGGGTAGCACTTGCTCGGGCTCTCTCTCGGTTACCAAAACCAGAGAGAACAACAACTTCACAGAGCAACTGGTTGCACTGAGTTGTACTTTGATAAGCCCCCAATACCCCTATATATAGGAGGGTCATGGGATAGGGTTCTCTATCCCGGGCAATATGGGACTAAAGAAGGAGTAGAAGGGTTCGATATTTTCCACAAAAAACAACCAACTGCGCAACTTGAACCGATTGTTTCATTTATGAAACAGTCGGTTGGGGACCTGAGCCGGTCGGTTGACACCTCAATCGATCAGTTGGGACACCTCAACCGGTCGGTTCACTTCTGAACCGGTCGGTTTGTGGTCCTGGTCAGTTCCCGGTTGACTTTCCATCTTTTGTTTCTAATTGGTATCAAATACCAATCCTTGTTCCAATCAAATTGGGCAAGTGAAACGAAAGGAAAATTCTCACCAATCCTACTTTCCCAACTTGCTCGGTTGCAACAGTTGAACCGATCATTTCAACACTTGAAGCAATCATTTCACCCTGTCATGAGCCGATCGACTCACCACTTGAGCCAATCGGTTCACCAAGCTCAGCCGATTGGTTCATCACATGAGCCGATCGGTTGGGAGTGCAGATTGTGCTGAATCAGTCAATTGCAGTTTCAATCAATCCGATACTCCAATCAATGTGTCCAACACCTTGAACATTATGAAATTGAGCTATCAATTAATTGAGTATTTAATTGAACTACTAAACTCCTTTAGTAATCAATCTAAACATTGTTTGTGGACAAAACTCCTTTTCCAGTTAAATCCTATGTGTGTGACCCTGCAGGTCCATTTTCACATTGGCAGTGAAAGTCCATAACACTTCTGACTTCACAAGGAAAGAGTGGTGCCTAGTCACACATCAGTTCTACCCAAGTGAAAAAGAAAGTTGGAGAACAACTTTCAATCCTACAATTTGTGAATGGTGTTACAGTGAATGTATAATTCCTTTGTCACTGATATCTCGAATGAACTCGAGGCATGGAACAGTCATCCTGTCAATGTTCATTCACTTTCTTTGTCTCAGAGCAGATTGGAAGAGATATGTATGACATCAATATCACATACTAATTCACACATGCGTGCGCCCGCCTATTTCAATCCTACTCATCACGTGGCCTTGGATATCAAACTCCCTCAGGAGGGCCAAATCCCATATCTATCACTCACCCCTCAAAAGCCCCATGTGTCAAAGCCACCCAATCATCACCTTTATAACAACCCATGTTTCAGGACTGTGTTTGATGATGTCAAAGTGTGCCCAACAACATGTGTTGAGTGTAATGATTTCAAGTCAAAGAATCACACTCACCACCATCACTGTGAGTACTGACTGTGACTACCATGTCATGGTTCCATGTGTCAAACTCACGGTGGGTCTGTCTGGTACACTTGTTCTCTAACAAGTACCTATGTGTTTGGTTTGATATCTCTATATCATGACTAATGAGATTCTGTCATCAACCAACACCACAATCTAGTCTTGTGTGTCATTGTTGTCTATCTACCTTCCACAATGACATTCGACTAGGGACATAACAAGAATGCACAAACTCTTAGTATCCGTATGATCTCATCGTTCAGGTCCTCAACCTGAAAGCATATGTCATTGAGTACTGTCATTCTCTAGACATTCAATCTATTCTATCACTATCTCATATGACTGAACCAGAAAGAATTGGAAGCTTACCTTTGATGTTTATCAAATCAATCTTAATGTATCCCACCAATCATCCCATAATTGGCTCTCTGGGCATACATACCAACAGACTCCCACTTGCACTACGAGCCAATCACCCTTGAATCATATTCATAGTGATCTTCAAACATGTCCCACATGTTATTGTGCTCTTGTGCCAACATAGTGAGTTATGGCAACACCTTGCCAAAGTCGGTATTAACTGCATGTCTCACATCTCTTCGTTGTACGTCACACGTATGAGATGGAGTTGACATAATATGTGATCCAGTATTCCTTTGATAACCTTTAGCCACATTGCATGATCAAGGATTCCATACTTGTCATCAATGACCGGAATATCTATAAGTTCATCTCATGAACTTCCAAATCCATATAGTATCCACTGATGTTCTCTAATACACAGATACTCGGCATTTCCCTTTTAAATGGCTTTATTGGAACACTTCCAATTATCAACAAACTTTCACTTTTATATATCCTATATATATTTTGCGATTAATTTTTTGTCCTTTCGGAAGTTTGCATCAATGTAACTCTTTACATTGAACTCTTCCTTATCTCCATAGAACTAGTACTTCTCAAGTACTTATCAAGTTCTTATGGTTTCCAGTAACCCTTACTGGAAGTAGACAAACATCCACTCGTCATGTCCCACATACGAGTTATCAGGATGAGCACATCATATTGTCATGTCCTACATACAAGATGATGAATGCATTTTGTTCTTGCCATGTCAAAGCATGCAAGATAATGGGATGATTACATACATGATATATCCATATCTATTCTTAGTGTTCCCATTCTTCATAAGAATTGGACACTTGGCCTTGGGATACTAACTCCATACAACATGGACAAGTTTTCTCCCACTGAATCTGTGCATACTGAACCCTTCAGTACAGATTGCCAATGTATGCTTTCTCTTTTCAGGTCAAGAGGTTTTTGAGAACTATCTCTATTCCTATCACATAGGAAACATCTCTATCTTCCTTAAAGATACTTTCCACTTTTGGATTTCCATTCTAGAACATTTCCATTTCACTTCAATATGTGGAATGTGAATACGCTCCCACTAAATCACAGATCCCTTCTTTATCTTTGACATATCAATCAAACCCTTTGACTATATCATCAAAGTAAAGATCCAATTCTGAGTTGCTTGTACTCAATCAATCACATTGATTAGTCCATTGTAACTTATAGACTTCATTTGCATTAGTTGATTCATAAACCTTATAGGTTGTGTCATGTGCACATCCTTGTTTTATTCCTCATTGGAATGCGGTTTTAGTATCCATATGACAAGTGTCTTAGTCATTAAGTTGCAATCAACAAGCATCATCCTTCTCAAAATGTTATCCATGTGTCTTAACACTTAAGATTCATTTGCACTTATGGATTTCATCCAATGAGTGCTACCATCAAGGTCATACCTTATAGTTCACATGGATGTCATTTAGGATGAAATGGTCATAAACCATAACTCAAAATTTGGTTCCTCATATTCATCTAGATAGTTGACTCATCACATGAACAACTTATCACTTAGATAAACGAGGTGTAAGGATATAAGAATTCACAACCCTTGTGATTCTTAATTTCTTTTATTACTGAGGGGTATTCTTTTATTAAGAAGAATTCAGTTATTTGATAATCATTCTCTAACTCCTTAGAGTATGATTCCTTCTTGATTTAGACATCACCATGCCTTAATCATGAGTTCACTATGATACACTATCATAATCACTCATAAGGATCTCAAACATTTGGTCCAAGTATTTCATTCATTGATCTCATCAAGAATTAACACTTTACCAAATTGGTACTTCATCTATGATAATCTTGAACACTTCAAGATATTCATATTGGTATTTCTCTAAACACCATTTGAAGTATTAGCATTTTCTCCAATAGGTATGTAAATACATCACATGTATCGTACCTAATAGGATAATCATTCTCCCACAACCTTTAGTGAAGATTGATTAATCATGTCCAAGATATTCATATCTCTTATTGGTTCTCTAACCAAAAGAGTCTAGATTTATCCATCACATGGAAACTAGAAATGAATTTCTCATGATTGATGCTAATTTGATTGTTTGAGTTATCTATAACTTTTAGGTATCATTTTATCTTATGCATATCAAATATCACAAGATAAAAAAGGCATTGCAACAAAGATCATATCTTTAGAAATTGAAACATCTCTTTATTGATTGTCATCATTGTCATACAATATGCAAAAATAAAGTGTTTCTATCTATTGGCAAATATGAAATAGCAGTTCATAATTGTATTACATGCCTTTTAGGCTGAAAATAAACTAAAGTACTCCTATCTATGGCGGAAACACTTGCCCCATTTATTGAGTTCTTTACACTTTACATCTTGGTATCATATACCTTAAAAGTGTTACAAGTTTACTTTCATGACACCTTTAAGTAGAGACGTTGGTCGCCTCCTTCTTCTTTTGTTCTTCCAGATAGAGAGGACAATTCCTTTTCCAACGTCCTGGCTTTTGACAATGATGGCAATTGCCTTTCTTGGTCACGCCTCCCTTGGCCTTGAGAGCTGAAGACGACTTGGGCTCCTGGATAGCATCAGAACCTTTCTTAGCTTTGCCCTTGCCCTCGTACTTGGACTTGCCATTCTTGTTTGTGATCACCATCACAGACTTAGGCTTGTCCTTCTTCATCTGTGTCTTGGCTGTCCTCAACATGCCCAACAACTCTGACAGTGGCCTATCAAAGTTGTTCATGTTGTAGTTCATCACAAACTGACTGTAGGATTCTGGCAATGATTGCAGTATCACGTTAGTAGCCAACTCTTGGCTCAGTGGAAATCCCACTCTTGTCAGGTTCTCCACATACCCAATCATCTTGAGTGTGTGAGGACCAACTGGATCTCCTTTTGTCATGATGCACTTGAACAGTGCCCTTGAGACATCGTATCTCTCTTGTCGTGCTTGATCTTCATACATGTTCCTGAGATGTTGAATCATCTCAATGACACCCATGTTATCATGTTGTCTCTACAACTCATGGTTCATAGAGCACAACATCAAGCACTTTGCATCAATGGCATCATCAGAATGCTTCTTGTAAGCATCCCTTTCTGCCTTTGGTGCATTAGGAGCATGTTCCTCTGGAGTTGGAGTATCCAGGACATAGAGCTTTCGCTCTTGAGTGAGAACAATTCTCAATGTCCTATACCAGTCGTGGAAGTTTGTCCCATTTATCTTGTCCTTTTCAAGGACTGATCGCAAATAAAAGTGATTGTTGTTTGTTGCCATTTGTACTACAAAAGGAAAATATGCAATTTTAGTCCAAAAACTCATTTTTGACTATTTGATTGATTTGAAAAGTTGACGATATAACTAGGCCTTTAATTAATTATCATTCCCACTATTTTAGTTCAAATTGATAGCCCTCACCATCAATTCGGAAGATTGCAGTGTACAACCTTCTAGTGGGCAAGATCCTGAAATCCTCTAAGTCATGGACCAGCTAGGGTTGTCACCCACAACTTAGATCTCTCCGGTAGGCAACTCTTACCAATTGCATCATATGCAACTCTTGATAAGATGTCATATGCAACTCCTTGCCATGATCATCTCCATGCCTCAAGGTACTAGATCCCATCTAGATCACCTTGTTAAGTCTGACCCAAAGCAAACACGATGAATATGCACCCTGCTAGGGCAGACCCACACATTCATCATTCACGCTTCCACGAGATAGATGGTGCACCACGCTAGGGTGTGCCCACACTTGGTCGATCAATCTTTTCACGTGTGTCGCATTTGGAAGACATCTAAAACTTAATATTTAATGAGGGATTTGGTTTTATATGCATATACATATCCAATCACCACAATACATAGTACATATCATATACATGTTATATCCCATAGAAAACATGCAAAACGATAAAAGCGATGATTATGGACATCCTAATGTGATTCCTCGAGCCAAAAGGAATCACAGTCATCTAGGTATACATCACATGCAACCTGTACAAGATGAACTTTGTGCTTTGCCTTTCTAGGTTTGATCAACTCATCACATGAATGATCGGCTCGCCATCAGACTGGTCAGCTGGGTGCCACCATCTGATCGGTTGGCTCCTCCAACCGATCGGTTCGCCTGGTCGTCGTGCATCTCACCATGGCCGCCACCCTCTCATTTCGCTCCTCAAACTGGTCATCAACCGATCGGCTCACTCCTTGAACCGATCGTCTCGAACGTCAACCGATCGGTTCACGCCTTGAACTGATCATCTCAGCTATCGTCAGGATGTCCTCCGTTCTTTGACATAACAGGAAATAAAAATCTATCCTATTTTACATTGTAAAAAGAGAAACCTCGAGTTACATTCGAGGGGAGAAAAGGTCGGAAAGAAATCTTGAATTATTTCGAGTTACATCAAGAATAGGAGAAGGAAGATCGGTGCGCAGACCGAGATGTAAGCAACCACATACAACCATACACAGATAGGGTTTATTGGTCATAACCACGCTATACATCCACCACATAACTCATTGAAGGGTGACACATATCGAGTGCATTCATAATACATATCATATATGTAAATTGGGATTTGTGGATTTAGGATTGGACATGCATAGAGCCAATTTTATTCGCATCGTATGCAATAAATTAAGGCGACAAACCAAAATCGATCATATCGATAATCCCTAAAGTATAGAGCAGTTGGCGTGGCTCTGATACCACTGTTGGATTTTAGGGGAGGCAGAGAAGGCAGCGGAAACAAAAAATTTCCTCCCCAAACCTAGAATAAGGAAATGTGTCAACGTCTACACAATAGGAAAGGATGGTTTGTGGAATCATACCTTGTCCCGAGGCTTGCTCGGCGACAATACCTCACGCCTTGCACGGTCTTCACCTCTGGTCTTGGACGGTGTTTGTGCAGCTCCTGGCCGCACCGAGACTGACGACTCTTGGTCTCACCGGGACTATCAGGATTGACAGTTGTCCTCCAAGTGGCAAAAACCTCCCGCTTCTGAAGTAGTCCACACGGACCACCTAGAACTCTAATCTCCTTATCCCACAAGGAATTGGAAGGAGTCACACCCTCCTATTCGTGAACTAGTCGCCGACACACTCTCCTGCCACCAGTTGCTTTCTGTAGTTGTCTTTCCCTTGGTGCCTCCCTTATCGGGTAGCACTTGCTTGGGCTCTCTCTCGGTTACCAAAACCAAAGAGAATGAAAACTTCACAGAGCAATTGGTTGCACTGAGTTGTACTTTGAGAAGCCCCCAATACCCGTATATATAGGAGGGTCATGGGATAGGGTTCTCTATCCCGGGCAATATGGGACTAAAGCAGGAGTAGAAGGGTTCAAGATTTTCCACAAAAAACAACTAACTACGCAACCTGAACCGATCGTTTCATTTCCGAAACGGTCGGTTGGGGACCTGAGCCGGTCGGTTGACACCTCAACCAGTCGGTTCGCTTCTGAACCGGTCGGTTTGTGGTCTTGGTCAGTTCTCGATTGACTTTCCATCTTTTGTTTCTAATTGGTATCAAATACCAATCCTTGTTCCAATCAAATTGGGCAAGTGAAACGAAAGGAAAATTATCACCAATCCTACTTTCCCAACTTGCTTGGTTGCAACAGTTGAACCGATCATTTCAACACTTGAAGCAATCGTTTCACCCTGTCATGAGCCAATCGACTCACCACTTGAGCCGATTGGTTCACCAAGCTCATCCGATCGGTTCATCACATGAGCCGATCGGTTGGGAGTGCATATTGTGCAGAATCAGTCAATTGCAATTTCAATCCATCTGATACTCCAATCAATGTGTCCAACACCTTGAACATTATGAAATTGAGCTATCAATTAATTGAGTATTTAATTGAACTACTAAACTCCTTTAGTAATCAATCTAAACATTGTTTGTGGACAAAACTCCTTTTCCAGGTTAAATCCTATGTGTGTAGCCCTGCAGGTCCATTTTCACATTGGCAGTGAAAGTCCATAACACTTATGACTTCACAAGCAAAGAGTGGTGTCTAGTCACACATCAGTTCTACCCAAGTGAAAAAGAAAGTTGGAGAACAACTTTCAATCCTACAATCCATGAATGGTGTTACAATGAATGTATAATTCCTTTATCACTGATATCCCGAATGAACTCGAGGCATGGAACAGACATCATGTCAATGTTCATTCACTTTCTTGATCTCAGAGCAGATTGGAAGAGATATGTATGACATCAATATCACATATTGATTCACACATGTGTGCGCATGCCTATTTCAATCCTACTCATCAAGTGGCCTTGGATATCAAACTCCCTCAGGAGGGAAAAATCCCATATCTATCACTCACCCCTCAAAAGCCCCATGTGTCAAAGCCACCCAATCATCACCTTTATAACAACCCATGTTTTAGGACTGCGTTTGATGATGTCAAAGTGTGCCCAACGGCATGTGTTGAGTGTAGTGATTTCAGGTCAAGGAATCACACTCACCACCATCACTGTGAGTACTGACTGTGACTACCATGTCATGGTTCCATGTGTCAAACTCACGGTGGGTATGTCTGGTACACTTGTTCTCTAACAAGTACCTATGTGTTTGGTTAGATATCTCTATATCATGACTAATGAGATTCTATCATCAACCAACACCACAATCTAGTCTTTTATGTCATTGTTGTCTATCTACCTTCCACAATGACATCCGACTAGGGACATAACAAGAATGTACAAACTCTTAGTATCCGTATGATATCATCGTCCAGGTCCTCAACCTGAAAGCATACATCATTGAGTATTGTCATTCTCTAGACATTCAATTTGTTCTATCAATATCACATATGACTGAACCAGAAAGAATTGGAAGCTTGCCTTTTATGTTTATCAAATCAATCTTAATGTATCCCACCAATCATCCCATAATTGGCTCTCAGGGCATACATACCAACACAATCTTCAATGACCAATGCCCCCTATTGCGATCTATACATGATTCAAATTGAGAAATAGGTTTACATCATTAGGATCTATCTTCCAACCTGCATCAATCTGGTTTAGGTTCCATGATGAGAGGAATTGGTCCATCTTCTCCTCTGACCTCTCCATTGTTGTCTATAAAAGATGGGATGATGGAAACATAGAGAAGAAAGGAGCCAAATCCAATCACATGGCTCTTAAGAGTTACCCACCACGTCCACAAACTTTCTTGGACACTTACTTGTTGGTGTTTTGGTTACCCTAGAGTTGGTGAGCTCAGTCATGACCTGATGGAAGGAGGAGTTGGAGGAATAAGCCATGAGACTTTCAACAATGATCTAGCACCACCCATGAGTTCCTTTGGAGGTCATATTTCCTCTTGACCTAGTTTTGGAGCCTGGAGATGCATAGGAAGCAAAGCCCCAATATTTAGGTTGTTAATTGTTTGCTAGTCTCCCTATCTATGGAAGTGCTCTTGAAAATAAAAGTGCAAGCAGTACGTACGTGATTATGTTCGTGAAGCAAAGAGAGGGTGGGCACGGTCCATCCACCTTTGAACCAGTTGACTCGGGTTGAACCAAGGGAGGGGCCTGACCCCTCCTTAGTGGGTGATGTGGAAAATATCCATACCACTAGGGAGAAAGATCCCACAGCCAAAATAATTCCAAAAAGGTATATATTAGTTTAAAATCTCTAGAATTATATGTAATTCATAAAGTACACTATAAATATATCTAATGGGCCATTAAATCACCAATGGTACTCTTGGATTCACTAAAATTCCTACTACATCATAGAACATTTAGATCAATATTTAGAAGAATACATAATCTCAGTTCCTAATTTTGATGTTAATGCTCCAATGTAGGATGCATGATATATAATAAATGATATCTACTTGAGATAAATTCTTAGAAAATTATCATAGAACCTAGTATCATTTAAAAAACATAAATGGTCTATAATATTATTAATATTTCTCAATATCATTTCTTTTGTCACTACGATGTAATTAAGTGTTGAAACCCTCATTTTAATTCTAGAAAATAGATAGAGCTTTAAGAAAATATGAAAATAGGTTGAGATCCTACTTATGACAAATAGATTAGTAAAGAAATATTAGAGACTAGAAGGACATCATATTAAACCTAGGTTTGGCCAAAAACAAATTGGAACCTAAATATCATTGATATTGATGTACCCTTATTAATAATCACGAACTGCTATTAACCAAGTGATGAATCAAGATCTAGATGGTCTGGGATAATTATGATTATGTGAACTCTGGTAAGTAGGTTTTATTTAATTATTTGACAATGTTTTTCTTGCTAAATAGTGATATATATGTATGCTTTTCTATTTTCAAATATGTAGTACTAGTATGTAGTAGTCAATGTTTGGTTACTTAAAAACTAAATTTTGTGTAGATGTTTTATAGTTGTTAAGGTTCTCATTATCCCCTTATGAGGAATGGATTAATGTTGACTAGTAGACCTCCCAAGAGAATTTGGTGTAGTGGGGGTTCTCCAAAGTACTTGGTACATGGGTTGGGCCCAACATCTATGTTTCATACTAATCCACCTTGGTAATGCAACTAATACTGAAAAATGACCAAAATTTAATTTATTTAACTTATTGAGAATTGTTTCCTATAATCTTGATTTTTTATTTTTTAAATCTTTTCAAGATACGAAAATCATAAATATATGTATCTTTTTTCCCATGTACGCAACACCTTGTGTTTTGATCCTTATTTTGTGTATGTTATAGGTTTAGATCTAGCATGGGAGAAAAGACGTTAAGTGAGAAATGTATATGTTGTTCCTATTGTGTGAGATCCTAATTAGTATACTTGTGCAGACTATGTACAATTCTCCTTTCAATATATAAATGTAAGTTGTAATAGTCCATTTTCTAATAATACTACATGTTGTATAGTGAGAAAGTTATGGTGTATGCATCAAGTTGTTTATTCATGTATGTGTATAATGCTTCTCATCACACTCTGAGTAATGTTCTTGGAGTTGTCCTTTCAGCCCCATGAGGAATTTGGGAAGGATAAAATAGGGGAGGTTAAATTAATATTTATAAACATTGTCCAACCCGACGGAACCTAACATGCAAATCATATAATATGGGGTGTTAGATCAGTAGGGTTTTGATAAGTTAAACATGATTTATGTTATTTGGATGTTTCTCCTATGTTCAAGTTTCAATTAGTCTAATCTTAGATCCATGTGTTTGACCCTGTATTACTATAATTGAATATGTATTGAGTGAGGGATGTCTCCTCAAGTCGTGTACAAATTTAAAGTTTGATCCTTTGTAACTAGGAAATTATGTTTACACTTTTGACTCACTTTTAACGGTGATCGGGTACTATTCTCTGGCATTGTCTTATGATTACTCCATTTTTAGTTGATGAGGTATGTCAATTTTGTTTCAAGGCTTTCATAGACATATTTGAGGAGTATGCACTTCATCGTGGGGAGCCCACACATTCTAGGTATAGGCATGATGTTTTTAGAGATGGTGTTTGAAATGTACTTACACATGATGGAATTTCTTCTAAGAAAGAGACACCTTTGTATTTTTTTTAATTATCCACATGAAGAGAGATCGAAACTTAGACTAGAAGATGTCTTAACTTTTAGCAGGTTGGAGGTAATTATGCATTTGTCGATATAATACTGATTTTCCATTGTGGGCTTCAACGGTGGAGATTTTACTTTTGTCTCGGTTAAAGTGGTCAAGCGTGAGAAAGTGTGTGTCAAAAATAACATGTTTTATACCTTTCAGATATTATACTTTTGTGTTACTAGCATCATAGGTTATGGGGCTTCTTAAATGGATGAAACAAATTATGCATAGTAATTTCATGATCCTTAGGTTTATGGATGAAGTGTCTTGGAAGATTGGTATTTCCATCCAAAAGGGGCTTGTAACATAATGTATTACCCAACTTCCTTCTTTTTTATTGAAATTATTTATGTAATTTTATCATAGATGGGATTCCCTATTACTTTTGAGAAATATTCTTATTTGAATAAAGTCCTTTGTTTAAAAGCTAACCTTTTGCGTTCCAGATATGATATTAATGATTTATTTTCTACCTTCACTATTGATACTCTTCGTTAATTTGATAAAATCCCCTTTGAAAAAGTTTCCTAAGGGCCTCTTAGGAAAGGTTTCTTAAGGTTAACAAGACCGTAAACAAAATCCTTGATCATTCTAGCTGGAAAAAATGATATAAATGCTATTGGAATGACGAAATCCCCAAGAATAAGAAGGGAAAAAGACCTTCCATATTATATGGATAATTCTCAAATTCTAAGGCTAAAATAGTTTGTGATTTCTATAAGAAAAATTATCGGTATACTTCTTATTGTCCTTTAAAAAAAGGGGGCCATGAACATGATGTTCTGGGATCCTAAAAAACCGACACCAAAAGGTTTAAATCGGTGCCAACCTTTTTTGTTTTGTATTTCAATGACAAATTACATCACTTATGGAGGCATCATCATAGGTATCATACTCAATCTAGACTACACTTAGATATGTAATGACAAAATGAAAGGACCTAATCTAGTTTTTTTTATTTGAAATACCTCCACTAGAAAAATTATCATGATGATAGGCCCTAGTAGGAACTTTTTTCTATTCCAAGATTTCACTAAAATGTTGCCACTACCTAAACATATATGATTCACATGCTAATATTGTGTGTATGATCTTGACAACCTTGAGGAGCACCTCCAATGTTATTACATTGAGTAGCCACAACTCATTGAGGGTGAAGATACAACACCACCCACGAGGGCCAATGACTTTATTAAGGTGTAAATAGGGTTGAGTAGTGGGTCGGGTAATTGTTGGTTTACCAAAACCCAGACCTAGACCCAAATATTACTAGTTAGTTATGGGTAAGGTCATGGATCAATAATTTTTGCACTTTATAGGCCCGAACCCACCCTGTGTCATATACTCAGCTTGTGGGCTGAGTTTGTGTCCAATCCATGTTGATATTTTTTACAGAATAAATATAGTGGCATACTCTTGTGTACTATTTCTTTCATGAAAACTAGTTTATGTCGAAATGTTTATATTACACAATATGAATGTACATTATTTGTCTATGTTCAAACTTAAAAGATTCATCATGAAGGTTTGAAAAAAATTTAGTGATAATGGATGAATGTATTATTAAGTAAACTTAGAATGTCCATTCGACTTTCAATGTGATTCAAGAAGGAAATTCTCATTGAGTTGTTGTCTTGTTATATTGTAATAATGTGTTATGTATTGGCATCACTTCGTATATTAACATAGTATCAAGATTTATCAAGTGGTAAAATCCTTGGCCCACCATTAGAAAATAAAAAATCTAATTGAGTTGTGTGGTTGAATACAAAGGGGAAAGTGTGAAATTGGAAAGGATAATGTAGATTGTGTAATAAAGATCCTAAAAATATACAAGGTCAATCGACCATTACATTGCTTTCTTTTAAAAATGACAATCAATAATTATATATATGACATTTTATAATAAATTGTAAATGAGATAAATATCTATATTGTATACAACATTTACTAAAATTGTTTTCATAGTTTAAAAAATAAAAATTTACATAAGTATTACAGTTCATCAAGAAGGAAACAACAAATGAACTGGGATAAATAACGAAACTAAACATGTTTTACAATATATGTAGAATAATTAATGAGTGTGAAAGAAATTGGTGAGGCTCATTGTCCATTGAGATGTGGCCATGTTATTACGGAATTTAGGAGTTGTGTGTAGGAATTTTACCTTTTCTGATAGCATATAATTATAGTATGTAATTATACCATATAAGATGTGATAAATATTAAATTATACATAAGACTATATATAGGGTTGGGTCCTCGGGTTTCTCAGGTTTTCATTTATTTAGACCCTAACCTGGCCCATATTAAATTGTGGGCCTAAAATCAAGTCCCTAGACCACCATTAGAAATGTGTGGGTTGGGTGTTGGTTAGATTCCATGGCTTGAGTTCCGGGTCAACTGCATGTCAGGTTCGATGGGTCGGGTTGGGGGTTGGGTCAGATCAAGTTGAACCCGACCCAATGCTCAACCCTAGATGAATGATGATGAAATTTGTAATCTTAATACAATGACACCATAGTCTACTTGTAAAACCAGGCAATGCATCCTTCACATTCAAGAGCATATATCTCCCATATGTGGCCCAAACTTCTACTTCTACCTCTAATTTAGATGTGCTAGTCACCCGTGTAGCAACCATTGAGGAATCACATGGCCACTTAGAGATGGAGTAGTAGTAATTGTACTATATTATCAGGTGGCCTATCAGTTCTATTATTGGCATCAATAATGTAGATATTACAACATACATATGTTATCGTATGTGAAATATCAACAACAATACTCAATGTCAGATGTTGACAAATAAGGGATATGTTAGATCTAAGATGCAAATATTCCCCACCACTACTTATAGCCACCACCATATGCAAATGTGCACAAATGGATGCTTTGGTCTACATCTTGATCGAGGATGCCAACAGGTTACCCCATAGAGTGTTCTTTCTCACTCCATCTTAAGCCATTAGTTTACTTGATGATAAGAAAGCTCTTAAGGACTATATGGAGGGTGGGTGATATGTTTTCCACCCCACACACGCATTTGTTACTTTAGGTGTGTTTCTAGCTTTGCATGTATAACTTCGCATATAGTTTCATTATAACTCATTGTAAAAGAAAATATCAAATTATTATTTTATTATAGCTTCTTCTAAAATCCAGTGTCTAGTTGTCTTAGGACCAAATTGAAACATATCAATTTTTTTATGGATTCTATCATACAATATTACTTGATATAAAAAAATCTTGAGATAATAGTTTATTTGCCGTTATTGAGACATAACCCATCGTAACCCATGATTGTAAGCATCACACTCCCTAGAAATAATGTCTAGTTTAGGCGGAACTAATAAGGATTGAGCTAGATGCTCCTATGACCAAGTAAATAAAACATCTCTAGGGAACTCCAAACATCCCCTAATTGTTATTAGGTATGTAGGTTTAGGAAATTATGGTGAGAAATTGATGTATGAATTGCTAAAATGATGGTTGCACACTAATCTTCTTTCTCTTCTAAATTTTCTTTGACCATCTCATATCTTTCATCACTCAAAACAATAAAATTAAAAAAAAACATGTTAACTCCTAATTGAGGATTCTATACTTCCACCCCCTCTTTTTTCTCTTATATTTTACCCCTCTATGTATAGTAGGGGTGCATCATTAATCAAAAAATGTATATGTAGAATATGCACAAAACAAATATCTTGTAGTAATTTTTTAGAAAATACACTAGTACAGATACCGCCTTTAGTGTATGTTAAAATAGACTTATAACATCGGTTTTTTATCGGCACATAAGTGGGACACAGTACAGCTAAGGACCTTAGGGGTCAATTTTTTAAGAATAGTCAAACTGGTGACAAAGAGCGAGCATTATTTGCAAAAACAATAGAAATTGATGGCTCAACTGACGACTCAAGAGCAATATCAGTGTTGTGGAATTTCTCTATGTCATCGATTCCATGCAAGCAACTGATGTTATAGTCAAGTTGTATCATCAGTTTTAGTCTAAAAAACTAATGATGTAGATAAGCATGGTCGTATTGGAAACACAGTTGTGCCAGGAATTATGGATGTGTTGTAGACTGGGTAGCACTGTCCTTGGTTTTGATAAATACAACCAACACCATGGGGTAATAGTGTCAATATTTTCAAAATAACTAGCATTTGTGTTGATTCGATAACCAAGACTAATGGTGTATTTCCTTGTTAGGTAAAATTTTAATTGATGAGGTTTTATGCGTCATCGGTTTTGGTTAAGAAACCAACACCACATATTGCAGTGTTAGTTTTTTTATAATAATTGATGCCGTAGTTATGATTTTTTTAATAGAATGTCTACAGATCTGTTGTCTGGCTATTCAATAGGATGCATAACATGTAGTTCATAAGAACTATAGGTTCCATTTGTGTTTACTTAAGAATAGACCAGCACACCTTCAAAACCTACAATAACAAACACATACACACAATTCATCCACCCACATACATTTTCTTTCTCCAATTCCATTCTCTTCAACACATAGTTCCATTCACATACACATACACAATTCAAAAAACATAGATACAATTTCGTTCTCCAATTCCAATCTCATGATATGTACAAATATAATTCTCAGTGTATCATTTTCACATTCATTTACACATATGCATATATACACACATCATTCACATATGCACCAACAATTCACTCACATCAAATTTAAAGTTGTAAAAAGTCATAGCTACCACTTGTATATATAAATAAATGACATTGAGGTTTAGAAAACTTAGGTTTTATTCCAATTAAATCCAAATCTCACTTCCTTAATGAAGGTTTGTGCCCGCTCTTCTCGTATCTCATCTATCTCTTCTTTTGTGTATGGCTCTATCATGGCAAATAGCGACAAAGAGAAAGATATGATTCAAGAGTTTGATTTGATTTTTTCATATTTTCATATGTGAATATTTACTTATGATGATCAAGGCTAGTAGATCACCTTTTGGATATGATGGATGTCTATTGTCATCTGTGTGACAATCGGGTCCATATATTGTGTCACTTAGTATTTGCTTTCCCAATCATTGTTTTGTATAGGACACTATAAATTTATTATTATGCAAAACATTGATAAACAAAAGTAAGAATAGTTGCCATAAATATGCATTAGAGTCAGAAAACTACCTCAGCATCCTTCCAACTTAATGATTTCTTTTTCTTATCTACCTTTCCTCTGGCCTTTTTGAATTATTTTATGACCTTTAAGTTAAAGTAACACATGTAATTGCATTAGTAAACAGTCAAATAATTAATGATGTAGAGATTAATATATATTGACAGATATAAAAATTTACTCACATCAATAACGTCTTTTCATTATATGTCCCCCATTCTCTAGTTTCTGACCCGAAGGATTTAGATAATATGTAGTTAGCCTCTCGGGACAATTACCAGCAACACCCCATGATTATTACTAAGTGAAAAGGAAAATAAAAGAAAAGTTAAAATCCAATGAAATGTAATTTAGAAGTTAAAATTCTAATCAAAGTGTATGATACTTACCCAACATTGAAAGAATCTATAATCATGATCTTTCTTGCATTACCAAAATATTAAAATGTGGTAGAGTAGTAATCAGTAACATGTTTCGATTCTCTATCTGCACGGCTAATCAATGATGGAACTAGAAATGTCACATTGTTTAGTGTGTACTCTCCACACACCCTATATAATTAGTTGCAAAACATACATGTATACATAAATATATAAGAAAATATATCAACATATAAAGAACAAGGTATTTGTCCATAAGATCTCATCATATCCAAAGGTCTATCGTTGTTGTATTCAACTGAGCATAAGTGAACATCTTGACAACATCTTGAAAGAATACACTAGTATCATGAGCTTGACCTACATCGTCCTCCTTAATATGGACCACAGTCGACCCTTTTTCTTAGTCACTTAACCATAGTGCCAACCCCCTGTACTTAGGACCTAGCAATTCAAATAGGTCTTTTGCAATCCAAGTAGGTAATTGAATATCTAGAGGAGGAAGTAGAGGACAAATTGTAGGGGTTTCTTAGGTTATCTGACATGCATATATATTCTCATATCAATTGTAAATTATATACACAAGTAGAAAGAATCATGAATACAAATCCAATGAATATTTATCATACATCAGTGTAGATAACTCTTGCTTTATGCATGAAACCACACTGTCTTTTGCATCACCTATTGTCTCATGGTCAGGGTGGGCATGTGGTAGTGGTGTATGTTTGCAAGCATCATAGAGAATCCCGATAGACACACAAACCATATCGATGGGCATTATAGCACCATGAATCATGTCACCTAGAAGGATTATGTAAACCTCCTCAGTGCAACAACGTATTCTTCTAGTAAAAGATGACTTGGACTCGATACCTACAAATTTGCATATAGTTTTATATACACCTAAACACAAAATTATTATAAATTCACCTAAAAGATTATTATATCATAGAAAGATTTACATTGAGCAAGCCAACTGAAAGGTCCATGGGATTACTCTCAACCACCTCTATCACAGGGGGTCCACCTCGTATGAAGAGTGGGTCAACATAGATACTGTCTGAGGAGGTTGAGACTAAGAAGCTTGATACTATCTTGGTGTGTCCTCTATTCCCTTTTCAATCATGTCTTGCACTTGTTCTTGTGATAATACTCCTTTCTTGACATATTTGTGCTTCTATGATGATCCAAAAAATAATCTTATATTGACATCATCCCCATCAGTTTTAACATGACCAGGATGCTTGGGAATACCCAGAGTAATCGTCAATTCATCCCTTTGGACCTCAAGGATGAACTTTCCTTTTTTTTTCTCGTAGAGCTCCCTCTAATCATCATCAATAGTAATTAGTCAGTCAAACATACCAATCAAGGTCAAAAATGAACATGTACTCTGAGAATTAAATTTTAACTTTTTTACAGCCACCTCAGCAGTAGCGGGGTTGGGTGTATCTCTAGATTGGTTTGTCTTCATAATTGTCCACTCCTCATGGCAAAGTAAAGGTGCATGAGTAGTAGAAGACTCGGCAGCTCAAGGAGTAGATTTCTCAAAAGAATATGCTTCCAATCTCTTCTGCCACTACATTATGTAGGCACATGGACCCAAGTTGTGATTGTATAAATTCTTTGCATGCCTTTCTTTTTTAGCAATGTGTAAATCCTAGTTAATACAAACCATATGTTAAGTATGTAATACACTAAAATCATAAGAATGTACTTTAAATATGTAATACATTGAACTCGTATAATTTGTCATAAGAATATATGTACAAATGAAGGAGGCTTAATTCCTTGAATTCATATGTTTTTCTTGAATAAATAAATCCTTCCCGCACCTTTCGATCAAGATAGGCACATTGCTCAGAGGTTGGCTTCTTCTTCATGTTGCTCATTATGTATTCTCTTGTTAGATTTGTCCTATAATTCCTTAATGTCCTCCCATACCGTTGCATCACCTCTTTACAATATAGTTTTTCATTAAGATCAAATATGCTCTGTAAGATTTCATATACTAAATGGCATATTTACAAATACAAAATTGTGAGTATCTTAAAAAAATAGAATATCTTAGACAAGTCATTTCCTATGTAGTATTTTGTGAAAGGATGAACTTTAACCTAAGATTATATTGTTATCTCTGATTTTCTATAAGTGATAACCCCTAGATATTGCACAAAAGTATTGTGATTCTTCCCAAAATGATTTCCTACATCATCAAAGTCAACAACCATCTTTAGTCCTTTACCCCTTTGTGCTACGAACATGTTCATCAAGGTGTTGCTTCTTTTACATGCATGATCATGTTGTTCCTCTAGAAAACCTACAAGATCCCCATGGTGCACATCCTAAGGATGCTCATCTTAAAATTGTCAAGAAACACATATAAGTAATAGAGAATGTAAAATGTGCATCTATGTAATAATCATGATAGAGAATGTAAAATGTGCATCTATGTAATAAAACAATATAGCTTATATCATCATGGTGCTCATCCTCATGGTGCACATCGTCATGGTGCTCATCCTCATAGTCGGATGCCATCTAAAAATGGTTAAAGAATAAAATATATGTGATAAAGAATTTCAATTGCACATGTCACATATGAAACATATATAACTATAATAAAGAATGTAAAATGAATTTCTAGAATTTAAAAAATAAATACATGCCTCTAGTATTGATTGGATCTTTGATCAATTAATATTCCTCCAGTGTGATCTCTACATAGATATAAGTCAATGTTAGCTTACATTTGGTGCTGGAAAGCCAACTGAGAATGAACTGGAGTCATCATACTCTTCATAGTACTCTTGTTCATTTATAGCATCTTCAATGAATTATCTTTTCCCATGAATAATTACATACCATTTTTCATTTAAAGCATCATCAATGTAGAATACTTGGTTTGCTTATGATGCCATTACAAATGGTTTAGCCTTCTCATCAATATTTTCACAATTCTCTATTGTGAAACTCAATTCATCCACTACAACTCCTTTGGTGTTATCAACTCAATTACACCTAAGGAGGGGAACTCTGAAATCTGTGTAGTCAAACTCTCACATGTCTTCAATGACACCATAATAAGACATTTTAGCTTCATATGAACTCTTATCCTTCTCACTAGAAAAATACGATGAAGATTCATGAAGGGTGACCTCACTGTATTGGATGACACTCTTATCATCTTAACATTTTGTGTAATATGGAAAACCCTTTATGCCAAACCCTTTATAGGACATAACATTCATTTTTGGTTTAAAGACAAGCAATTTGATATTTTCAGCAGCATTATTCGATATTTGAGATAGTTGACGGAAGATGTTACCTTCAAACCACCTACTAAATGTCTTATTCTGATTTCTAGCAAGCCACATTGCGCTAGCTTAAGGATATTTTGTCTTGATAAAATTGGTATGTTCGGTGATATAAATGTCCACTTCATCAATGTTGTGTAAAAATACAAGTGTGCTTATTCCCACAGCTCAAGACTAATAATTTTCAATCATGCTCCTAAAGTCCCTTTATCAGAATAGGGATCAATATTCTTTTCACTGGAAGGAGATTCATTACCACTCAGAAAGTCATTGTAAAAATTCATAACCTCCCTAGCCACATAACCCTGATAATACTCCCTTTAGGCTGATAGAGTTTCGAACATCACCTTTAAAACGCTCATGTACCGTTCAAAAGGATACATCCAATGCAAGAAAACTAGACCCAACATTTTTACTTCCCTAGTCAAATGACAACAAGATGTACCATGATATCAAAGAACGAATGAGGAATATATGTCACAAGAAGGCACAAGGTAACGACCACTTCTATTTGCAACTTATCAAGATTCTCAAGATCAATAATTTTGATGCATAGAGTGTTGAATCAGAAATAAGTCTAGTGGTTGCAAACCTTATATGCTTTGGCAGTATAGGTCAAATAGACACATGCAATATTTACTACATTAGAGTGTAACAATCATGAGATTTAAGACCTATCAGCTTCAGATCCTTCATTGATACCAATGTATGGATATTAGAAGATTATCCTTGTGGTACCTTAACATTAAATAAACACTCATAAAAAGTTCTTGTATCTTGTCTAGACAACATGTAACAAGTAGGAAGTAAATACATTTTTCAATCACTGCTAACTTCTGTTGTTAATTCTTTCCTTATACCCATTTCATGTAGGTCTATTTTGGATTTTATGCCATCTTTAGTCTTACTTGGTATAATCAACAGAGTACCAATGATACTGTCACATACATTTTTCTCAACATGCATGACATTGATACAATGTCTAACCGTCAAAGAACTCCAATAAGGAAGATCCCAAAATATTAATCTATTCTTGAATAAAGATTTGTCATTCCATGTGTGAATAGTAAATTGTGATATCTTACTAAACGCATTGACAAAGTCTTTTAATCTTTCATAAATAACTGATGATAAAAAACACCAACCTCAATAAGAGTTTATTCATCAGTTACCACCAAAAATTGACAACATAGCTCAGTCTATGTCATTGGTTGCCTACTGAAAAACTGACGCCATTATCCCTAATAAAAAATACCAACCTCTCTAAGACTTTATTCATCAATTTTGAGAAAAAAAATGACAAGCAAATTAAGAGGGATATATATTTTATGGGGCATGTGGAGGAAATGCTTTTCCACTGGTTATTTAAGAAAAAAACCAGATGACACGACATTTTAGAGACAAAACTTTTTACGGTGGGCTGACCTACAAGGTTGGCTTCTTTACTAAAACCAACGATAGAGTCTTTTTGGAGGCAAAAATTATTCTGTAAGAAGGGTTTTATTATCGATTTTTATACAATCAATGCAACAGGACTATGTCAAATTTTCCCACTGAAATATTGAATTTCACATCTTATCTTAAATATATGTTCTTTAAAAAGAAACTAATGTTATAGTAAAAGTGGTGCTTGTATTTTTTCTAGATCGATAAGACTTAACCGGTAGTGACATTTTTATTATACTAACTGACATTATAGGCATGTAGCATCGATTTCCTATAAAAATTGACATAAAAGAAAGTGACACTACAGGTCAAAAATTTAATAGTGATAGAAGAGAAAGAAAATGAATTTAGATCTAATTATAAAGTGATTTTTGATATTCACTCTTTTCTAGACCTCCATTCCCTCTATTTTGTGGGAAGATGACATATCCTTTTTGTTAAACCCTAGTATTGGATAGTGTGTAACATGCTCAACTCTAGGTATCCATCCTAATCCTCCCTTACCTTATGCATTCTAAATAATGTTGGCCTTAAATGTCATTTTTCAAACTTAGAGTATTCACAGATGTTTAAAATCTGGAAACATAGTGTTTTATCTAATAAAACCCCTATTTTAGGTTTATGTGTAAGTAATTAAAATAATGTTACAACAAGGAATATGTCAACTATTTGACCACCATGATAGATTTTTGTTTAAGATGTTGTTCTCTAAAAAATTCCTATAACTCATGACTGGAAGGAATAGTAAAAAATGAAACCTACAAACTGAATGAATAAAGGAAGAGATAAATTACAACAAAAGACTACTTCACCTTCAAGATATGGTTTAGGATAAAGTAAAATAATGTTTCTCATGACTGTTGATTTAAATAAGATTTAGTCAATGGTAATCCTAAAATCAATTATATCCAAGTATGAATCAGATGTGGATAAGGTTAACGATTAACTAAATACAAGTCAATAGATAATTCAATAAATGGCCACATGGCCTAATTAAGAAATTCATTTATCTCCCTTCTACTTTAAACTACTATATAGGGCAACACGATCATTTTTTCCACCAGTTAAGGATATAAATATAAGAATTTGAGTGTGGATATGTTGGAAACAACATCTATCATGAATCAAATCTAATTAATCGGTGTATATGAAGTGGGAGATAATGATCGTATTGTTTTGGATGCTTATCCCAAATGGATTACCCTTATTCCTCCTCAGTTATTAAAAAAGTAAATTGATATATATATATATATATATATATATATATATATATATATATATATTGCTTCCTAATATTATTATTTTTATATCCATGAGGCAAATGGGAGTAAATGA
The DNA here is from genome assembly GCA_963693085.1 of Alisma plantago-aquatica. NCBI lineage: Eukaryota > Viridiplantae > Streptophyta > Magnoliopsida > Alismatales > Alismataceae > Alisma > Alisma plantago-aquatica. The sequence goes on along the minus strand of OY856414.1, from coordinate 81,741,246 downwards.
TGGTATAGTGTAAAGTACATCATTAAAATCACTAAAGAGTTATTTGTACGATTAATTTAGAGTAATGACATATTTGTTAAATTTTAACAATATCCAGGTAAAATATAGAAACTCATATAGTATTAATGTGTGAAACTTCTTTCATAAGTGGATAATATAAATTCAAATACTATACCAAAATATTTTAACCTAATGTACAATATAATACACTTTATCTAAATAATGCTAAAGGGACTAAAATTCATTCAATGACCCATCTAGCATTACTCTGATCACCAATTTTCATATTTCTTTTATGATGTTTCTTGCCAAAAATAAAATATGGAAAAGGGATAAGAAGTTAGGAAAATAGGGAAATAATATTTCATTAAATTAATTTTATTTATGAGATTCCAATGCACTGTCATTCTATTGTCTTGCATTCAGATTTTCTTTATTATTTTTTCCTCTGTAGTCAATCTCAAATAGTTCTTGTAGGAGGGGTGGCTTATCTCCTACATTTGGTTGTTAACAGTTTTTTTGAACATAGTAAACACAACTCTTGTTTCCCTAATCCCTCTCTCCCATATCCCTTGTCTCTCTAGTTTTTTTCTTAACTTGTCTCCATGTTGAGTTCCTCTTTCAATTACCAGACTTTTGATCCTAAGGTTGATTGCTTTCCCATTCTATATGGGAAACCCCCATTTCCTACTTTGTTGATGAAATATGAAGTCTACATTTAGCCTTCCCATGGATGTAAGACTTACCCAAAACCTTCACTGACCTCTATAAGTACTAGAACCTATATCAATCTAGCCTCCCTGTTATTGAAACCCCCCTATACATACCATTTTCATGCTATGGATGTCAGGTTAAGAATTACTAATACATATATAGATAAATTTCCTTGGTAAAATTTATCCTCAGGAATCCAAAAATATGTTACCAATCTTTTTTTGACGTGTATATCACCCTAGTGTTGCACCCAACCCCAAATGATAACTCTCAAGATATGGAGCATCATAAGGGTACTTGTATGCCTTTGACCCTTTGGAATGGATGAACTGGGTTCGTGAGGAGGTACAAATGATCCATTTCACCTTAAATTTATCTAATTTGAGAAAGGATCCAAGTTTCCATTTTACATTTTCCCCTGTGTTCTTTGTCATCGTGGTGTATATCAGACCTTCTAGTACAAAATTGTTTTGTTTTCCTCATATTTGTCTCTATCGGATGATTATGAGAGTTAGAAGAACCTTCATCTTAATTTAGTTTTGTTCCATCAATGTTCTCAATCTCTTCCCTAAACTCAACATGGTTGTGGTCCCCGATGGAGCTTGCCACTACAAGGTTTGTACCATGGCTTGTTGAGTTTTGAGAGACCCCAAGATTTTCCTATTAGTTAATCTTTTCATTTATTCTTAGATGTTCATCATCTTTATATTGAAGGTTCAAACTCTAATGTTGGTTCCTCACAGAAGAGGAAAAGCAATCAGAGAGGTGAGATCCTTAGTTAGCCCTTGTCCAATCTCTATCCTTATCACATTAGCAAGGTATTTGCAGTCTTTTCACGCTTTGATTTCATCTCAATCACGCCAATTTTATCTTGTCAAATGGACTATTATAGCCTAGTCACACGTTATCATTGAGTCATTATTACGAGGATATTTTGGTCTTTCATTGTGTGTTTGTTCTCTTAAATAGAAGTAAATCTATTATTCATGTATAATTCATAAATAAATATTGGTAAGTTAGTTAATTAAGTAGAGTTATGTTTTAGAATTAGAAAAATGAGACATGCCATTTGGTGTTGTTTCAAAACCTGGTTTTATTAGGTTCAAAAGTCTACTTGTAGGGATTTGAATATTCAATGGAATTAACCATGATCTTTATGTAATTGTAATTAGGTAATTGTGAGATCCTAATATTGACCTAGGATTTGACTTTGAACTGTTATACAAGGATCTAAGGTATGACATCCTCCTTATTTATTTGGGTAATATTATAAATGAAATGTTAAAATCCAAATGGGCATCTTTTATGAATATATTTATCCTCTTCCTAATTCTAGTGACCTTTTGAAAATTTTCATATGTTGAGATAATATCCTTGATTGACTACAAAAATATTTGAATTCATAATTGATGGTCTTCTGACCTAAAATTGGCTTATATATGGATGTCCTCATCCTCTCTACCTGAACTAGAATAAAATTGACTACACCTTTACTTTCCTTCCCTATTGTGCATGGCCTAAACTATGATGGTGTTACTTATGTAAAATCATACATTTTTGGGAGCGTTGTTTCTTCCCAGAGTGTGTATTTCCACTATTTATACATGTGTGGGCTATTTTCGCCCAAGGTGCATTTTTTCACCCATGCCTTGGCATGAGATCCTATGGTTTTAGGACCTACTTAAATAATCTTAGTTTGATTATTTTTAGATACACTTATTATTGAGATTTAAGTGATGTGAAATTTTTAAGGTAAGACCTCTTATTTTTTTAATCATCTCTTATATATGCTTCCTTACAAACTATCATAGCTTTAAACTCTCCTTATTTGGAATCTTCTTGATTGTTCAACTTTGTCCTAATTAATGCACAAATGAATTTATATTGCATATACTCAGTTTATGTTGATTTCCTTTCCTCTTTCTGAGTGTTATTCCCATCCCACCCAGATATAGGTGTGTTGGAGGGAGATGGCTTAGGTCAGACATGTAATAGCAGGTAGAACTTTGAAAGTAGCTTTAGATGGTTGGCAAGTTTTCTTTTGCGATTGGTCCTTTTCTATAAGTTAATTTGTATCTAATAATACATATCATGCCATCCTTAATGGTTAGGAATAATTCAAATATATTTTTTTAGATAATATAATAGTCGTGATCCTTCTACTACTACATATTCATGTTTCTCATGTACCATTCTTTTAAGAAAACATAATTCACCATATGTGTTGGTATGTTTAGATTGGATGTAAGGAGTGGATCCTCTATCACGCTCACTCCTTACTATACGGATAAGAGCATGAGTAGTCAGTTATTTTGACTATATCAAGTTATATTAACTTTTTCCTATGCCTATGCCTTTTGTATATAGTTGGATTGCCTTTAGAGGTTGTTGAGGGTTTTTAACTCTGAGTCTAGGGACATTGTTAGGGATTCAATCTTTTATGAACTTGGTCCCTCTAGTTTTTCACACCAATTAAGTGGTTGTGACTCAACCTATTCTAACCATAACTACCCCTACCTTTCATTAGTGGGTAGAAATTTACCTATTTATGAGCTGACACTTTTGGTGATTAGCTCCTATATCTAGACTTAATAGAAAGTCAAGTCAACCACCATTGGTTGTAGACTATCTTGGATAGCCTCTAATAGGTTAAACCTATTTTAAAACCTTAACTCTCCTTTTAGGTTTTATTAAAGTATTCTCTCAACTATTCTTTCCTAAAGATGAGCATGATCAGATACTGAACCATGTATACTAGATTAAGCCCTATGTGTAAGATACCTCCTTTTGATAAGTGATAACCTGAACTAACTCTGTTGGGGTTAGGCAATTCGTACCTATAGTATGGAGTTTATTCAATATAGACTTTCACAAATACCTATACCTAGGAGTCTTTTAGGATATGACTTCATGACATGTCCCCTCTCATATTTTTTACTTTCGAGATGTGTTTGGTTCTCCCTTCTAGATGTTTGAAGTGATGGGATTTCATTTTGGAATGATGTGATGGTAGCAAAGTTAATATAGGTTGGGGATAGTTGTGTATTTGGTTCTTGTATTAATTTTGGGGCCAATTTTTGGACTTGTAATGCAGAATTTTTATCATTAAAATCATTTTTGTTATTAAACTACATGTACAAACAAATGATTTCTAGATCTTGTTTATTTTTTCATGAGTCAAGTCACTGCCAAATTAAGTTTTAATTAATAGAGAACCATTTTTGAGAATAAACCCCCTGACTAGTGTGATCGTCCTAAAACCCTAGATCTAGTGTGGAGAAAATATGAAAATAATTTTTTGGTTTGTACACCTGAGTTGAATTACCCCCTTCTAAGGTGTGGAGTTGTGTAACATATAGTCCCTAGGATTACAATTTACCTTTTTGGAAGCTTAGACTTAATAATGGATGTGTTAACTAACATTTGGTAACTTCCCCAACCTACACCAAATGAATATAACTACCACCTAACTAAGGTAGAATTGCTAGAGTTGACTTATATGAATGATAAGTTGAAACATTATACTAAATTTTTAAAAAAATGCACTTATCTAAAATGGTGAGCATAAGTATGTAAATTTTGTAAATTAGGTTGAGCATATGAAAATGTTAATAGTTTGAACTCGATGTCCCCTTACCACATTTAGCATAAAGGTAATGGTAACCTACAGTAGAAACTAAGTAAACACACTAGATATATTAAATCAAAGAAATGTTCATCCTTACCCCTTGTTGTTATAATAGATTGAAGTGAATAGAAATGAAGTGACACTTTGATCATAACCCAAACAAATGCATGCTTATAGTTACTATGTGAACTAAGTCCATGGTTGATCAGTTAAATAAGTTTCATGTAATACGCTATAACGCTCAAATACAAATAGTGAATTGTGTTTAATAGCTAAACCTTGATCTTACACCTTAACCCTAATTTTCCTAATGACAATGACTAATATATTTGTCATTTGACACAAGATTATTAGTTCATTGTGGTAGAATTTCTAGAAATACTGAACATTTTGAGATAAATCCAATGCTAAAACCAAAAGGAAACATATGTGTTTGTCATACTCTTCATTACACTCACACTCAATCATTACAAATAAAGTAGTAATGATAAAAATAATGATAATTATTAGGTATGAGTTTTTTTCCCTAGTAAGCTTAAGTTTGATAACTTAAGAATTATGACATTATGATTCGATCTAATGCTCAGTTGGGACCTATTCCTGAATCTAAATGATTCTTTAGGGAAACAATTTATGTAGTTTGGTTACTCATGATTACATGGTAAAAAAGGCTTTAGTAAACCCTAGTGACCACATAGTGGAATTACAACATTAAGAACATACTTTGAAATTTAAGCTTGTTGAAACAAATGGTGATGAAACTACAGTGTAAAATAGGTAACCATAATAAGTATGAAATTGTTAGGAGAACCATGTACTTCCATGTGATTCTCTTAGATTAGTGCTTCATGTTAGAAAAATATTTGGATATATGAACTTTAGACTTGAAAAAGTTATGTGTTGGATGATAAATGATATAGTGCATTAGTTTATAGTAGGGTTGGATTTTGGGAACAAAATCCTCTCTAGGGGTTGGAGTGTTGTAGTGTATGCAACTGTAGATATCCATTCTAATCCTCCCTTAGCTTATTCCTTTTAAACAATATTGACCTAAATATCCTTTTTCCTAACTTAGAATATACCAAGATGTTTAGAAATTTAGAACTGTAGTGTTTTATTTAATAATCAACCTATTTGAGGCTTAAGTGTAAGTCATTAGAATAATTCTACAACTAGGTTAGTAATATAATTTACCACCATGGAATAATTTAGTTTACAATTGGGTTCTCAAAAATTTTGCTATAACAAGATGAGAGAAGGAAGAGTCAAAAACGAATATTATACATTAAATGACTAGAGGAAGAGATAAATACAAGAAAATATTGTTTCACCTTCAAGACATGGTTTAGGATAAGGAAAAATAAAAAAATTTATAATTGTTAATATAAGCAATTGTGGTGGGAAAACCTCCTAAAATGTTTAGATCCAAGTATGGATTAGAAATGGATCATGCTAACAATTAACTAATTCTAAGACTATACATAACTCAATCAATGACCACATACCCTAATTAAGAAATTTATTTATCTCCCTTATAATTTAAAATAATATATAAGTTAAAAGATGTTTTTCCCACTAGTAATGGATGTATATATGTGAATTTATAATGAATCTATTGGAGACAATCTCGATCATAAATCAAAATTAATTAATCAATGTATATGAAGTGGAAGATAATAACCATCTTGTTTGATGTTTTTCCTAAATGAACTCCTCTTTTTCCTCCTAAATTCTTCAAAAAGGAAATTGAATATATATAATCCTCGTATTTTTAAATACATTAAGAAAATGCAAGTAAATAATGGTACATTGAAAATACATCACTAAAATCGCTAAAGAGTAATTAATATGACTACTTTATAGTTATGAAGGATTTGTTCATTTTAAGAAATAGTTAGGAAAAACAAGGTAAATAGTATAATATTAGTGTGTGAAACTTCCCTCATGAAACCTAATACACACTATACTAAATTATTTCTAGATAATGCTAAAGGGGGCCAAATTTCATTAGATAACCCAACCAGCATTTACAAAGCTAGAAGCAAAATGGATTTTCAAATTGTATGGGTCCTAATAGTCTAGTTGCCAATTCACATATTATTTCGATAGTATTTGTTCCAAAATAAAATATAGAATAAAGGATAAGAAGTTAGGGAAATAGGGAAATCATATTAAGCTAATTCAATTTGATTTCTAAGATTGTATTGCGCTGTCACACTATGGTCTTGCGATTAAATTTTAATTGTTGCTTTTGACTCAATCCCCAGACATTAGATAAGGATCTTAGGAGGGTGGGTCACCTCGTACCTTTCAGTGTTTACTTACGTTCCAAAAATAATAAACATTACTCTTCTTTCACCCAATCCCTCTCTCCTATCCCCCTCATCTCTCCACATTTCTTCTTCTTTTTTTAAATCAATGGTTTCCTCTTCCGATCACAAAACTTTTGATCCTAAACTTGGGTACTTACCCAATACACAATAGCCCTAATTTCCAACTCACTTCTTCATATCTTAATTATTCCTTTTAGCCTTCACTTGGATTCAAGACTTACCCAAATCCTCCAAGACCTCTATAAGTACTAGAACCTTTATCGATTTGGTCTCTCTATTATCAAAAATCCCCCCATCTATCTTGTCTCCCTTCTCTGGCCAGAGGATTAAGCATTAGTACATAACTTTCTAGATAACTTGCCTTGGTAGAAATGATCGTAGGGAACCCCAAAATTTGTTGTGAAGCTTTTTTGGTTGTCTTTCACCCTAATATTGCACCCAATCCTAGATGATAATTATCACCATAGGGAGTGTTGCAATGGTGTCTATAGGCCTTCGACCCTCCAAAAGGGTTGCTCTAGTTTGTGAGGAGGTAAAAATGATGTTTTTACCTTTAGTTTATCTAGCTTGAAGGAGGAGTACTAGTTTCCATTTTCCATTTTTCCCTTGTGTTGTATGTTGATGTGGTGTGTATCAAACCTCCTAGTACTAAACTATCTTCTTATCCTCGTCTTTGTATACATTGGATGATTATGAGTGACAAACTGACCTTAAATTGGGTTTCATTCCTACAATGCTCCCAATCTCTTCCATGATTCTGCATGGCGGAATTCCTTTGATGGAGCTTTAGAGTACCATAAGGTTTGTATCATGGCTTGTGGAGTTTGGGGAGGGGGGGAGAGTCTAAGAATATAGAGAAGGAGAGGGTTGCGGAGAGCAATGTCCTGGGGTTATGAGTAGTGAGCCATGCAGCAGAAGGCTTTCCATGGGCGGTGCCTCCCTAGCTTCAAGTTGGATATTGTCATGCTCACATGCTCCTACAGTGTCTTCTGCCGTCGAGGTACATCAGAGATATTGCTCTTTGCACTGAATTTTTCTCGTAAAGGTACATCAGTGATATTGCTCTTTGCAGTGAACCTCTCTCTCAAATGCCATGATGCTTTCAACTTGTAGCTGGAGTTGTTGGACAAAGGACGGCCCCAGTGTGGCGGGAGTTACTTGAACTTACTTCTCGCATGTCATGATCGCATGGTATGTATGAGCTTCTGGGTAAAGATATCAAAACAAGGCCCCACTTGGAACACAAACGACGGCGTCCCAAACCCGAAATCCGCATCAACACCGTCGCCGTTCTATTAATATTTTATTTGTTATGCCATATTAATCAGTTAAGACCATTTCGTATATATAACTGAGGGCATTTGGTCTAGTGGTATGATTCTCGCTTTGGGTGCGAGAGGTCCCGAGTTCGATTCTCGGAATGCCCCTTTTTAACGTGCTTGCATGATCTTTCAGAAACTTCTTAGTCAAATTATGTATCCCGAAATGGAATAGAAACAACCAAGAGATGATTCTCGCTTTCGTCTAGTGGTATTAGTGCCACTTTGGGTGCAAGAGGACCCGAGTTTAATTCTTAGAATGCCTCTTTGAAACTTTTTCGTATGGCTCTAGTCAAATTATGTATCCCAAAATGAAATAGAAACACTAGAGAGATGCGTGATACATGTCTTTTTGTATTATATCACCTCATTCTTTCAGAAACTTCTTAGTCAAATTATGTATCCCGAAATGGAATAGAAACAACCAAGAGATGATTCTCGCTATCGTCTAGTGGTATTAGTGCCACTTTGGGTGCAAGAGGACCCGAGTTTAATTCTTAGAATGCCTCTTTGAAACTTTTTCGTATGGCTCTAGTCAAATTATGTATCCCAAAATGGAATAGAAACACTAGAGAGATGCGTGATACATGTCTTTTTGTATTATATCACCTCATTCTTTGTAACATTTTTAGTTGACCTTATAGTTTCATAATATGTATAAGAATATCATTATATCTATGTGTGATCTTTTTTCAATGAAAGGTCTTTCTTGATGATGGTTTGACTAAGGCATCCTTGCAATATTCATGAGTAAGAAATCTTACTAGAGCCTTTGAATGAACAAATGAACTTTCAAAGAAGAAAGTCAAATGACTTGTATTTAAATGGCTGAGTTATGTCAAGCACGGGCATGGATTTTTTAACTATGAAGGCAATGAGATAGTGTGAACTATATTTCATAGTAACAGCAAAAAATGAGTATAGTTTTACATATGTTTGCTCTTTGGGTTGGAGCGGCGTATGTGTGAATCGGTTCAGATTAAAAATTGTTTAGAGTTTTAGAAAATGATTGTGTTCAATTTGGCTTGCAATTGGTATTTCAAGATTTGACATCACTACATCAAATGTTTACATTGTATTCAAATTATATTTAAAAATCATTTGGCTAATTATGTGATCGTGTTTTCCTTTTTCTTTCTTTTTTTGTGTGGGGGTTCATGTAATCATATTTCCTAGTAAAATTGATTTGAAGCATTCATTGTGCCATTATTACATTTCCACTAAAACTTCACTTTTTGATGACAAGTAATATTATGAATTCTTAAGTTTTCTACTTGCATTCCTCTAACGACCCTCACGTTACCTTAAAGTTGAGAGTCAATACCAAAAACTTCCAAAATCCAGATATAGTAAATAATAAATAATAGTAAATAATTTTCATTAATTCAACTTGAATTGAGTACAACATGTATAATGAGACTCGTCTAAGGAGTTACATGAATTTTTCAAAGAAAACAAATATATGTGAGAAGAAATACTAAGATTATTTAACTAATCCTCTTATATATGCATATAGTACTTCAACACAAATGCACACCCTTCTTTTCACACTTGGTGACAGTAGGGCTTATATACCTTAGATATGTGATTATTATATTTCTTTCAACGTACTTTACTTTCTATTACATATTTTTTCTATGATTTCCCTCACCAAGGTTTTCATATTCAACTATGTGGTAATTCTTTTTAATTATTATGGTCAACCTGTTAACTACTTTGGGTGAAGTGCTTTCATGACTTAAACCTATAACATCCCATCATACCCCATTCTTTAAGTTTGGGTCCTTTTAGGACATCCAAGGTTACCTCATCTCACAACGAGGTTGTCCAACTCACACTTCTAGAGAAGGTCCTAACATGGAGTACCTTCTTGGCTTATAGGAGGAGGTTAGGGTTTCTAACTACAACTTGACCCCACCGTTTTAGGATTATGTCTCCCATATATGTCTTTTCCCATTCTTGGGTTGACCCACCCTAGGTTGGGACACCATCCCTAAAAGGTGAGTTGATGGTATTATATTTTCCCTTATGCAATTATTTATTTAATATGTTTCATATGCATATACTAATATCCCTTCATATGTGTCATGCATACATTACTCCACGTACTTGCATGCATAGGAAACTAGAATTTCTAATTTATGGTATGTAGACTGGATTCCAACCCACTTATATTTTCTCTTTCTTCTTCCTTAATTAGGGTTTATTTGGGTAGGGTTATTGTTTCACCCACACTACTCGCATTACAGAGGACTAGTGTTTAATATTAGGTTTAAGGATTACACCATGCATCATAGGATTTATGGTTCCCTTGACCCACTAAGGTTTCCATACTCTGTTGGGTTATCCCACTCAAGTCCTTCATGGATGAATGGTTTTGTCCTACCACTACTTATGTGTGTCTAAGATTTATCCTCACTAGAGGGACATAATTATATGCCATACCTTTCACATCAATTTCTCTAATTAACATTTTATGCATACTTTAGTTTGTAGAGGATGACTTAATCCTACTTCTTCCTGAAACCCAAATTCAAGATGAGTAAAGAAGTGGATTTTAGGGTTTATTAAGCAAGGAGATGATAAGAGGACGAAATTAGAGATGATAAGGCTTAGGGAAATATTACTTCACATGAATCCTAGGTTCTGGCCATGAAGGTATCACATTGGCTAAGGGAGTCCTCGTATACCAACTTAATGATGTGGAGGGAAATATTTCCATCCCCCAAAGTTGTGATCATTTCTAGACACCATTACCATTAGTTAGACCCTAATAACTTTTTCCTTGTAATTCTAGAAATTATTTGAAATTAGCAACTATTAACTATTATTTTATAAATTTGGGATCTGATACCAAATGTAATGACCCCCAATTTTGAGTGTTCCCCAATCAAGAGGGACCTTAAAGTCGAGAGAATTCTTAAAACTTATAGGATCCATATTTATCAAATAAAAAATAATATTAAATAATATCCATTAAGTCAACTAATTGAGTACAAGATGTATGAAATAATACTCTTGTAAGGAGTTACATGAATTTTCATATGAAACTAAAATATATGAGAAGAAATACTAAGATTATTTAACTAATCCTCCTTGTGAATTAGCGGTAGTACCTTCAATTGATTTCATTTGAAATTCTAGGTCTTCATGTCCTTATTCATGGAGCTTACCTATAATACCAATAAATAAATATATGGACCACTATATCATTAAATTGTGTACATGGTGCAGCCAAAATGTGTGCAAGTATAATAACAACATATAATGTTCGTAATCAAATCATTGCACATATGAAACGTATATTTTCATTATATATTTAGACCTACTCTTGGTATGCCCTCTCAAGTGTAATCACTACCCATCATGGGACTTATGTGTATCACCCCTTGATGGGTGTAATCCAAGGTTCAAAATATTCTAAGTTACTTTATGTGATACTCATAGTGGCATTATTATGAATTGAATTAAATAAACATCTAATAGTTTATTCGTTGAATCAATACTTCTAAAATCATATGGAAAACCATCAAAGTTGATAATGTGGGTACTCATAAGTAACCATGTACCTTATTGTAGAACCATGCAGTATACTTCAAGTAATTTAAGTATGTATCCAACCAGCCAAACAATCAACATAATCTAACTACATTCAATATGCATGTATGTATATCAAATAGTGTCACCAATCATCCATAAGATACTAATTCAACCTAACCTAGGTCTTAGACTAGTCCTTAGGGTTATCTCATATTTGGAATAGGAGTTAGGTATCAAACCCTAATCCATTAGATCATGGTTTCTAAGGTCTAGAAACCCTACTTAGATGTTAAGCGAAACTCTAATTCATAGATTTGAACATGTTTTGTCATTAAGATCAACTACATGAGGTTATGCATATCATGATCATGACAAAATGTAATCCTTGGTCTCAAAACCCTAATTCCTTTACTTATGGATTAGAAAGCCTGAAATATCACTAATATCATCCTAATCCAATTTAAGACATTGGATCTTATCATTATTTACTGACATCAGAATATATCTCAAATAAGCATACCTATCATGACTAACAACCTATTCATCAAAAACTAGGGTTTAGATTACTAAACACTCTATATTTGTGTATTAGCTAAACTATTAGATCAAGAAGTATAATTAGACTCTGGAACTATTTTATTCTTTATCTACACATTTTCCTAATCAAATTTATATATAGGTTCAATATCATCTGATCTACCAATAATTCACATTTAATACAACATTAACATTATATGAACCTATCAGATCAAGACATGACAGTAAGAAAGATCTTATCTATTTCAGGTGTGAGATTGGGTATGGACAATGGGCTTGTGCCCCATCAACACCGTGATCCAAACAGTCTGGATTTTGAGGAAAGAAGGACCTAAATACTAGTGTGCACATGATTTGATTTATCACACACTTTGGGGTCAGTTTGGTCATTTCTAGCATGTCCTTCTTCTTCCTTGCAGCTATGGTTGGGTTCTACCATGGAGGGTCAATGGTTATTTTGACTTCTCCCTTCTGTCTATGGGAAGACCACGCAATAGTCATTTAGGCTTTGATGGGCATAGTTGAACTTGTATGGACCTTTGGTTGATCCAAGAAGGTGGTTGGGAGATGCGACCTAAGTCAGATCTCATGGCTAGAAGCAATATAGAGAAAACATAAAGGTAATTGATTACCTCATTGCCTAAAATTTTGAAGATGAGTAGAGATCTTCCATGATCTCACAAACCTTTCTCTAGTGTTGTTGCTATCCTGGGTAGTCTAAACCTCAGAGTTCTAACTTCTACATACACAGGACTTTCCAAAGAGATGACATGTTGGCGGAAACCTTCTGGGTACCTTTGGTTTAGTAGATGGTTTCTTTGGGCTTTCGTGGAAAGGCCATGTGATAACCTTTTATAGTCATATTGTACCCAAAAACCTTATGTTTCTCATAGTCCTAGAGGCCATCCAAAAACATGCTTTGGGCATTATTGAGTTCATCCATGATAATGCTAATCCCATAGTTCTCTATTTGTTTCATCCTACAAGTCTAGAGGGACTTCTCTCAAGAATTTTAATTAAGGGGAGAGGACCTGAAGAGAGGAGTGTCATGTCCCTATTCCATGAGTTTTTTGGATTATTTTGGTAAATGAGATGGTCTCATCCCTTTTATCCCTCCCCAAATCCAGGGTCTAAGTCCAACAAAACTCTACTATATCTTTTTTTCTTTTTCATTTAGATCAGACTTCAAAAAATTGTAATAATTATCTTGGCCACATAAAAACTCCCCTTTATCCAAAATTTTAGGAAAATCTTCCCTTAGCAAATCTCCATCATCTCAAAGGAGATAATCTACTAACTCATTCACTAATTATCATATTCTTTATTTTCCTAGGAATGGATACATAATTCATTGATTAAATACTTAGGCCACAAGGCATCTTGGAACCTTTTGGATTTTCTCGCACAATCTCATAGTTAATATATATTTCAACTAAAAGTGTCGATGGTGGTATTTATTAAGATCATTGAATACTAATTAAACCGTTTGTATATCAAGTTCCTCTTAGGGTCATATTGATTTAGAGTAACTAGGCTAGAAAACACTAGAAGTCAAGTTTCTTGACTAGTTTTAAGTGATTGGTTTGGTTAATTTTGGAACTTGACTTCTAATTCTTTCCTTGGACTTTATAGAATATAAATAGGGCTTAAAACTAGACTTCTACAACAAATCACCCAAGAAAAAAAAATTCCTCAATCCTGGCAGCCAAGTACCTCCCTCTTGCTCACCTTTTCTCTATTGTCATGTGGTTGCCCGATCTGAACAATGACCAGAGGAGCACATCAAAATAACTTCCCAGAAGCATCCATGGCCTCTAACTTTATCAACTGGACTCTTACAAGCAATCACCTGATAATAACTCCACTCAATCAATTTGGATGGTGCCCCCAATTTTGGTCCTTTTCTTTCTCATCAAGCGGCAGTGAGACAACTACAGGAGGAGTATACTAGAATATTTTATCGAAGCAGTCAGGGCCTCCAACTTTAGTAGTTGCACAAATTAGGCATTGCAATAAAAGAACTAGTGATGTGCAGCATCATCAATGACATTCTATTCAATTGGAAACGGCATCCTTGTTGGAAACCAAATAATATTAGTTTTAAAATATTAAAGGTGTGATTTTAATAATCTTCTTTTTATTTTGAGATCGCATGTTGAAATTTTGCAAAAAGAAGTCAGATCTCATTATAAACTCAATTGCAAACCAATCAACTGAAACTCAATTTCTTGAAATCCAATTTTAGTTCTCAAAAAATAAATTTCAAAATAATATAATTACATCAAACCAATTGAACCTTTTGTAAACTCTAATTGGTCCAAATGGGATAGAATTGAGTTCCATGGTCCATGGCTGGTATCATAGGCCCTCTAAAGGTTTCATGAGTTTAGTTATATTCTAAATAAAAAAATTGATATTTGAGATGACATGATTTCTCAATTGAAGCCTCAATTTACACACTTGATAGATATTGCTTTATTTACTTTAAATTGAAGAGTTACTTTAAGTCTATAGATTTATGATTCAATCAAAGTCATTCTCAAGATTGTGATATTACTCTAATTATCTTAAAGTGAATCACAATACGTTGCATTGAATAGAATCCAAATTTACTAAATTTGAGGATCTTACAGTCACCCCTCCTAAAAAAGAATTTTGTCCCCAATATTCAAATAAAGATTAGGTGAATGAAAACTCATATTGGTCTCAAACATTATAGGAAGAACCTTCCTTGGATAGATTTTATCCAGGATATCTTTAATAACTTATGTTGAAAAATTTCTCATATTACTGAGGTTGAAACCCAAATTTAATCCAAGTGTATTTCTGCATCCTCATGCAATTCATGATATTACCACTTATGATTTCATTTTCACTTGGTGATTACACTTTCACTTAGGTCTCAAACCTACCAAACATTGATCAACTATATTCATGTTAGGGTAAGGTAACGCCTCAAATTCCTCGATCTTTCCATCTTATCAATTATAACTTAGGGCATGTCTAGTTAGGTGTAGATCGAAAACATGTTTTGCAACTACGTGCTAAGTTTCAACTACATGCTTTTGGTTTCGAGTGGTTTCAACCCATGAAAGTAAAGTCAACTACACAATCACTCATCGACTTGCTGAAAAAGGAAGAAAATCAACTGCACCCAGACTAGGCACAATTCATTTTCCCAAAAGGTTGTAGTTGGACATCATTCTCCATATTTTTCCTTCCACATCACCTACATCCACTTGACCATGTTGGTGTGCTCCACAATGGATAGACACATCATCACTTCCGATGTTGGAATCTTTTTCACTCAGGCCACTACACCTCCTTGAGGTTGCTTAGAATATGTAGGCACCTCGTCTGCTCTGCAGTCCCCAGCAAGATAGGCATGGACACACCTAGTGGATTCACTGGTTGGTATGAGATG
Organism: Alisma plantago-aquatica; assembly: GCA_963693085.1. Lineage (NCBI taxonomy): Eukaryota > Viridiplantae > Streptophyta > Magnoliopsida > Alismatales > Alismataceae > Alisma > Alisma plantago-aquatica. The sequence continues at coordinate 81,725,751 of OY856414.1, read as the reverse complement.
GCACACCACTGTAGTGGCATAATTTTGGTCCCTATCAACCTTCTTCCCATCTTCCTGACTGACACCTTTCTTTCATCTCTAGCACCTAGCTCCTTCAAGCACTATTGGTCATCTGCTTAGGCCCTCTTGGTAGAGTCATGACAATCTGGGATTCCATGGACCTCTGTGTGGCATCCTGATTTCTTCTTTGTATATTGCGATTGTGAGCACGACATGTGTCATACCAAATAAAACCAAATCAAGTCAATGCATTCAATTTGCTTTAAACCAAATAATGGTAGTTTAGTTTGAATTCATTGTCTTTGATTTCCTATTTTGATTTCCTTCAGGCGGGTTGGTTTTGCATCCAACCAAATGATCCCTTAGTGTATTAATCTTCACATATTTATCTCATGTATCATATGTAGATACCCTATCTCTTATATACATAATGATTTTGTCTTTGGTCAAAGTACAAGGTTCATCCTATTCCATGGATAGAGGTGTTGTATCCACACATTATTTTATAACTCAACTTTTTGGTTTAATCATCATTAACAATGACTCCATAACATAAATACATTCAATTCCACAAATTTTCTTAAATCCACGAATTCACCAGATAGTGCATTTCTCAACACTTGGTTTTGTGCACAACATTCATAAGGTGATTCTATCACTTAGATGTCGTTCATATAGTTCCTTTTAATGTGTTAGCTTCCATTACACATTTCACTGAGATTTCTCTAACTCGAGTTTTGTGTCTTATATATATATATATATATATATATATATATAGAGAGAGAGAGAGAGAGAGAGAGAGAGAGTCAGGCTAGTGTACACTCGAGTGTACTGGAGGCATTGTACACCTCAGTCATTTTTGAAGATGCAGTAAATTTTTGAAAAATCTAAACCGTTGATCTTCTTAATTATCAATAGATCATACTATATAATAAATTTTAGCTCATTTGGACACTTATAGGTCGTGCATCTAAAGGAAGCAAAAATTATGCATTTCAAATTAGTTTTGTACGTCAATTTTGTTGTCCTTGGATGAGTGACTAACACTCAGCCAAATGAGTTTAAATTTTGTATGTGACATATTATTATTGTAACCATGAATATCAAAGGATTAGATTTTGGAAAAACATAGTATAGATAGGCAAACACCATTGGGGTGTACGACGTGATCTGTACACTCGAGAGTATTCTAGCCTAACTATATATATATATATATATATATATATATATATATATATATATATCTGTGTGTGTGTGTGTATGTGTGTCTATGTGTGTGTGTGTGTTTGTGTGTGTGTGTGTACACACACCCCTAGGACATCAAGACAAGTGCTCTCCATTCCTTTCAGAGTTGATGGAAGTACGGCTTATATACCGTAGAAGCATGATTATTACATTTGGGCTGAGAGAACTCATCCTAGGTGCCTTAAAGAGGTTATTTGGCTGTCCTAACTTCTCTTAGAGAGTAAAACATGGACTTTGAATAAGAATTTTACTTTCCATTACATATTTTTATTCGAATTTCCCCTTCCAAGGCTTTCACATTCAATTATATGGTAATTCTTTTCAATTATTTTGGACAACCTATTATGAGTAGATAGGGTGAAGTGCTTCCATGCCTTAAATCCATACCATCCCATCATATTCCATTATTTAAGTTTGGTTCCTTTTAGGACGTCTAATGTTATCGCATCTCACACTTCTAGGGAAGGTCCTAACCTAGGGTACCTTCTTGTCTTATAGGAGGAGTTTAGTCTTTCTAGCCACAACCTAAACCCACATGTTTAGGAGTGTGCGTCCCCCATAGGTCTTTTCCCTTTCTTGGGTTGACTCGCCCCAAGTCTAGACACCACCCATAAAAGGTGAATTGAGGTATTATATTTTCCCTTATCTAATTATTGATTTCATTTTTCATATGAATATATTAAACCTTCATGTGTATCATGCATGCATTACTCCACATACATGCATGCACGAGAAACTAGGGTTTCTAATATATGGTACCTAGATTGAATTATCCAATCCACTTGTATTTTCTCTCTCTTATTCTTTAATTAGGGTTTGTTTGGGTAGCATTATTATTTCAACCAAACTACCCCCATTACTAAGGATTAGGGTTTAACTTTAGGGTTAGGTATTACACTCTACATCTTAGGGTTTTACGATTCCCTTTACTGATATGGTTTCCATACTCTATTGGGTTATCTCGTGCAAGTCCTTCATATATGTATTGTGTTTTTTTACCCATACATATATATGGTTTACCCTCACTAGAGGGACATAATTACATGTCTCACATTTCATATCTATTTCTCTAATTAAAATTTTATAGATGATTTAATTGGCGGAGGATGCCTTAATCCTACTTCTTCTTGAAACCCTAATTTGAGATGAGGAAAGAAGTGAAATTTAATGTTTATTAATAAAGGAGATGAGAATAGTATGCAAGTAGATATGAGAAGACTTTAGGAAATACTACTTCAGACAAACCCTAGGTTTTAACTAGGTAGGTATCACATTGGCTAAGGAGTCCTTGTATACCGACTTAAAGGTGTGGAGGAAAATATTGCTAGCCCACAAAGTTGTGATTTTTTCTAGATGCCATTACTCCATATATTAGAACCTAATAACTTTTCCTTTATAACTCTAGGGATAATTTGAATTTATCATGTTTTAAATAATATTTGATAGATCTAGGCTCTGATACAAAATGTAACGAGCCTCACTTTTGAGTGTTCCCCAATCAAGGTGGATCTTAAATTCGAGTTGATACCTAAAAATTCCAAGATTCATATTTAGCAAAAAACAAATAATATTACATAATTTCCATTTATTCAACTTGAATTGAGTACAAGATGTATAATGAGACTCCTTTGATGAGTTACATGAATTTTAAAGGAAACTAATATATATGAGACAAAATACTAAAGTTTTCTAGCTATTCACCTTCTGATTTAGCTTTAATATATTCAATTTATTTCATGTGAAACTCATAGTCTTCGTGTTTTTATTCATGGAAGTTACATAAAATGCCAAAAAACCAAAACATGGATCAATATATTGCTATATTGTGTGCATGGTGCAACCAAAATGTGTGCAAGTATAATAACTAAATATAATGTTCACGACCATATAGTTGTACATATGAAACTTGTCTTTGCATTATATATTCTAAACCATTCTTGGTATGTGTTCCTAGGTGTAATCAGTTTCCAACATTGGACTTATGTGTATTACCCCTCGATTGTAACCCAAGGTTCATAATATGCTAATTTACTTTATGAGATACTCATATTAGCATTATAATGAATTGAATTAAACAAACATCCAACAATTTATTTATCAAATCAATACTTTGGAAATCATCCCAAATATACTCATAACTAACTGCATACCTCATTGTAAAATCATACAGTATAATTCAAACACTTTACACTTATATCCAAATAACCAAGCAATCAACATCATTGATCAACATTAAATCTACATGTATGTATAACCTAAAGCATCACCAATCACTCACAACATACTAATTAGACCTAACCTAGGTCTTAGACTAGGCTTTAGGGTTATCTCATATGTGGAATAGGAATTAGAGTATTAAATACCAAGTCATTACATCATAGTTTCTGAGGGATCCAGACCCTAATTAGACATTAGGTGAAATGTTAATTCATAGATTTGAACATTTTATATTTTTAAGATCAACTACATCAGGTTATGCATGTCATGATCATGAAAAAATGTAATCCTTATTTTCAAAACTGTAATTCCTTTATCTATGGATTAGAAAACCTAAAAGATCACTAATATCATCCTAATCTAATTAAAGACATTGGGATCTTATCTTCATTCACTAACATCACAATATATATAAAATAAGTGTATTTAACTTGATTAACAACATATTTATCAAAAAGTAGAGTTTAGATGTATTGAAAACCTACATTCATGTATTAGCTAAACTTTAAAAAACATGGAGTATAATTAGACTTTGAAACTATTTTATTCGTGTACTCATTTACCTAATCAAATTCATATATAGGTTTAATATCATTCGATCTACCATACTTTCCTACATATAACACAAGATTAACATTATACTAACCAATCATATCTAGACATGTCGGTAAAAAAGATCATATTTATTTTAGGTGTGGGACCAGGTCTGACCAATGGGCTTGTACCCCATTAGCACCCTGGTAAATGGAGGTTGACTTTTGTGAATGGACAAAAGGACCCAAATACCCTTGTGTGGTGATTTGGTTGTCACACAGTTTGGGTCATTTTAATCATTTTGAACATGTCCTTCCTCACGATTATGACTAGGTTCTACCATGTAGGGTCAAAGGTTGTTTTGACTTCTCCCTTCTGGCCATGGGAACACCGTGCAACATCCCTGGAATCTTTGTAGGGTCCAGTCAAACTTGTTTGGCCTTTTGGTTGATCCACAAAGGTGGTTGGAAGATTGGACCTAATATCAGATCTCGTGGCTAGAAATTTTTGGTATGAGGAGAGATCTAGCATGATCTCACAAACCTCCCTATGCCCTTTCTGCTATCTAGGGTAGTTTGAACCTCTGAACTCTAAATACTATAGACATAGGGCTCACTAGAGAGATGCCTTGGGTTTATTTATGGTTTCTTTGAGCTCTCACGGTGTCAGAGGATCATGTGATACCCTTTTATAGGCATAATGTGCCCAAAAACCTTCTATTTCTCTGAGTCATAGAGACCATCCAACAATGTGACTTGGGCATTTCAAGTTTGTCAGCAATAATGTTGATCCCATAGTTTGTTGTGTTTGTTTCACCCTCCTGAGTCTGGAGGGACTTCTGTCAGAAGTTTTAGTTGAGTAGGGAGAGAGAGCAAAAGAGAGGAGAGCTGGAACCATGTTCCCTAAGTTCCATGGATCATGCAGGTGAGGGAGACAATCACATCCCTATTATCTCTGTCCAGATCTTAGGTTTGAGTCTAGTAGGATTATGCTATATTCTCTTTTTCTCATTTAGATTAAAATTCACTTTCTTATATTAGTTATCTCGGTCATTTAATAAATCCCATTTATCATAAATTTCAGTATAATCTTCCCTTAGTTGTTTTCCATCATCTAGAATGAGATAATTTGCTTACTCAATCACTAATTATTCAATAATTTATTTTCCAAGGAATATGTAGATAATTTGTTAATAAATACTTAGTTAGTAAGGCATCTTGGGACTTTCTAGATTTTCTCTTACAATCTCATAATTACTTCATCTTTGAACTAAAAATGTCATTGGTATTTTACTATGATCACTGATAACTGATTTATCTATATAAATATCTAGGACCTATTAGTACACCCTAATTGGTCCAAGTGGGCTTGAATTGAGTCTCATGACATGTGGATCATATCCTAGGCTTTCTAAAGGGTTCATAAGTTAATTATATTTTAATTATGAACTTAAGTCTTGAGATGACATGATTTCTCAATTGAAGCCTTAATTGACACACTCGATCAATATTGTTTTATTTACTTAAATGTGAAGACCTACTCTAAGTATACAGCTTACATTCATCATTCCAATTCAATCAAAGTCATGATGTTAATATCATCATTCTAATGTTACTTTGATTGTCATAAAGTGAATCTCAATAGAGTGTTATTGGATAGAAACCAAATTTACCATTTGAGGGTCTTACAGTTCCCTAACGTGTTCATAAAATCTTTCAAAAAGTTTCTTAGGTGATCTAATTATGAATCCTAAGATGCTACCAAAAGAATCAAAAAAATAGTAGCAAATTTTTTTGTATGCATTCTTGTTCTTCCTAGCTTTAATATAGGCCACACTAGTATAAACTCCCATGTACATAACTATCAAAGAATAAATTGCATCATCCTTTCTAATACATCTTTGATTGACCTCATAGTTTCATTATATATATATATATATATATATATATATATGTGTGTGTGTATGTGTGTGTGTATCTATATATATATATATATATATATATATATATATATGGTAATAGGGAGCTTAATTATTATTCATCCTGGGCTCCACTCCAGGCCAACTACTAAAATTAACTTCTACATCGACCTTTAGCCAATGCGGCTTAGGTGTTGGGAATTGGAAAGCAACTAGTGTATTAAGGGAGTGTTTTGAGAGTGCATCTACCACAGAGTTCAGTGCACGTGGGATGTATTGGAGGGAGATACATGGTGTATTCCTCAATACGTCCTAGACTAGTCTCCAATTTTGTTGAAACCGTAGTGTCGGAGGGAGACTGTTGGACACCAGGTTAATCGCCTTTTGAGAGTCTGAGTATATGGTGACCGGAAGAAGACCTTTGTTCTGACATAGGAGGATAGTTTGATTGATGCCAAGAAGCTCTGCTTCAAGTGGAGATTGTGCCCGGAAATGATTGCCTTCTCCCAAGATGAATGAACCAGTAATGTCCACAATATGATATTTGCCCCATGCATGCCTACTTGCGGGGTGGAAAGTTGTGTCTGAGAAGGCAACAAACCTTGTCGCTGGGGACTGGCTTATGAGGCTAGGGCCTTTGGCCAGAGTGGTGTTTCTTATCTGTGCCATCATAGTAATAATGGTGCTTGTTCTTTCCTTGATGAGGGTGATGCAGGATTGTATATGAGGCTGCTTTTGCTCGTGTAACAAGGTATTCCTAATCCTTAGAATATGCCAACATGCCACGAGAGGAATTGGGTCGGTAGAGATGATTGAGTTAATCCACTATTCTTCATCTAGCTCAAAGGAATCCCTGGGTTATAGGCAGGCCCATCCAGATAGGTTGGATTATGCGATAGTCCCTTATAATGTGCAGCAAGGAGTCAGTAGCATTTTGACATGCAGGGAAAGTGTCGTCAATCGTGAGATGTCTTCGAGCTTTTTCAACATTAGTCAGTAGTGCCTTATGCATCAGGAGCCAGCCAAAGACTTTGATCCATTCAGGGATGCTTGCTTGCCAGATGACGTCCCATTTCCCTTTAACCACCGTTTCCTTTTCATGTCCCGCCCAATTGTATGCCGATCTAAAGTTGAGTACATTGTCATCATCATGAGGCCAGTCCCATTGGTCCGGACCCGAGGATGGACATGGAGGCAAAAGGTGTTGGATTGCTTGTAGGATAGTTGGTGACATATAGGCATTGATGAAGCCAGTATCCCAATCACTATTCTACAAGACGACAGAACTGACGGTGAGGTCCTCTAGATTCGTTGGTATTACACAAGCAAGGTCTATGTCATGAGGGTGAAGACCAAAAATCCACCGGTCATGCCAGGCATTTGTGTATGTCCCGGAGTGCACGATTTTAGAACTTTCTTCTGAGATGTGAGGGAGGTTCTTATTAATGAAAGACCACGCCGGTGAGTAGGGTTTGTTGATCAGACGTCCGTTAGATGTATATTTTTCTTTCATGATTCAGACCCACAGTAGATCCGGGCAGTTCAGGTAGCTCCAAATGTTATTTGGCATTAGAGCATCATTTAGGTCTCGAGCATCCTTGATACCCAAACCTCCATGTTCTTTAGATGGTGTGATCTTCTTCCAAGATACCAGCGAGATTTTCTTCTGTTCCCGACCACACAAAGTTCTTCACATGTCTATTGATTTTATCACAGATTGCAGGCGAGATCTTAACCGATTGCATTGTATATGCGGGTATTGCTTGTAGGGTTGACTTGGCAAGGGTAATCCGTCCAGCTAGAGAAAGTTGGCGGGCCGACCAGCTATTCATTCTGTCATTTAGAGTGTCCACAATGTGTTCATGTGTCAACTGATTTAGACGGTTATGGAGCAAGGGGACTCCAAGGTAGTGGCCTAGATCATTTGTCTGTGGGATTCCTAGTGTGTTGTAGAAATTTGAGCAAGTTGCTCAAGGGGTATTGTAGGAGAAGAATCGTGACTTTTCTCTAGAGATTTCCTGACCGGATGCAGTTGAGAAACATTTCAGGACGTGATCTATTAACTCTGTTTGGCCTTGTGATGCTTCAGCTAACAACATGATGTCATAGTGAAGAATATATATAGCTCAGCGGAGTTCCTTTTCTTGAGAGAGTGATGGGTTTCCAGTTGCTAGTCGCCACTTCAATTGAAATTGCTTGGCTGAGCCGTTCCATGCAGAGAACAAAAACATAGGGGCTTATTGGGTCCCCTGGAAAACCCCGTTGATGGTTTGGAAGGGAGGCAGTGGTTTGCCCTCCCAGAGTATTGAGGTAGATCCTCTTGAGATGATCTCCATTATCAGGTTAATTAGAAGTCCAGGAAAACCAACTTTAATGAGTGTATCTTTTATGAAGGGTCGGTGCATTCTGTGAAAGGCTTTAGATAGGTCAATCTTAGCACAAACCCATGCCTTCTTTGAGACTTTGCTCTGCATGGAATGGATGATCTCTTAAGCAACCAGAATGTTGTATGTGATGTGTCATCCTGGGATGAAGCTGGATTGGCTTTCCACAATCCATGAGGGTAGGAAAGGTTTCAGGCGTTCGACTATTACCATAGAGATGATTTTGAAGCATGTGTTGTTAAGTGGCATCTTTGAGGTTGTCTAACTTTGGGTATGAGCACCATTAGAGAGTCTGTAATATTAGCCTCGATTCGGCCACTGTTAAAAGCTTTTTGGACAATGAGAACTACTTATCTACCCACCTTGGGCTAGTTCAATTGAATGAAACCAGCATGGATCCCATCCGGTCCGGTTGCTTTGAGTGGTGCCATGGAGTCCGCCAACTGCTTGATTTCATCGTGTCCCAACGTGCGTGCTAGGAAGTTGTAGAGCTGGTTGTTGATCCCAGGGAAAACACCCACGTAGGTGGCGATGTTCACTTCTGGAGTTGGCTCTCTAGTGGATGAAGATGTCAGCGTCTTGAAGTAGGATAGTAGCATTCCCTTTATGGCTTCAGGTTTTGTAATCCACTCTCCTACCTCATTGTGGAGCCTCGCGGTCTTGTTGCCTTATCTCCTATATTTGACGTATGATTGGTAGTAGTGGGTATTACAATCGCTTTCCTTTAGCCACTGGTTGTGGGCTTTTTGACGCCAATCTTCTTCCTCCCTTAGTAGGATTCAGTGGTACTTTTCTTGCAGCAAGATGACTTTGAGTTTGTTAGAAACAGAAGGGAGTGAGTTAGCATGTACCTGGATCTTATTGAGTTGACGTAAGGTGGTGTGCTTCTCCTTGTGCTTCTTCTTTTACCTATGAGTTTCCATGAGAGCGCCACATGTTGGAAAGGTGTGATAGCTTCAGAGAAGGGCAAGTCACTGTTCCATAGCGATAGTAGTTCAGTTTTAAATTCCGGGATCAGGCTCCAACTGGATTTTGACCTGAAGATTTTCTTATTCTTGCTCTGGGACCTGTTGTTGGTGATGAGAATAGCATTGTGATCTGAGAACATCCGGGAGAGGACTGTCACTGTAAATCCATCATCCATGCTCAACCAAGCATCATTGGCAACTACGCGGTCCATTCTTTCATGAACATGTAGCTTCTTGAAGGTGAAGAAATGTCCCTTTGCTTTGATATCCAATAGTCCAGACTCTAAGAGAGTGTCGTTAAAGAGACGAGAAGCCATGTTGTCAAAGTATCTACTGCCTCTTTTTTAGTTGGATCTAGCATTGTATTGAAGTCTCCGATCACAGCCCAGGCTAGGGGTGAGCAAATAATGATCCAGATCGCAAAACCGGACCGGACTGCTCAATTCGGTCCGGTCCGGTCCATTTTGAGTTGGGTCCAGTCCGCGGTCCAAGAATTTTGATAAGTTCGGTCTTCGGTCCGGTCTGGTCTAGTCCGGTCCAAAACCGGTCTGGTTCGGTCTGGACCGCAGATTGACTTTTATATAAAATTCATATATATTTGAAGGTGTATTCTATAATAACTACAAATAAAGTACATATATAAGCACTACTAGTATAAATGTTTGATACTAAAGTTATATAATTGTTAGAAGTGACTAAGATTATCAACTTTTTATAATTAAATAAGTTGTAAAACATGTAAAAAAGGTTGATTACGGTCCAAACGGTCCGGTCCGGTCCTACCTCGAAACGGTCCGGTCTGCGGTCCATATATTGTTGAAATTTGGTCTGCGGTCCGGTCCGGTCCGGTTTTGGACCGATGCTCAGCCCTAGCCCAGGAATCCTGAGTGCGGTGAGAGATCTCAAGGAGTCTCTTCCATAGTAAGGGTCTCTTACAAGGATTTGGACTCCCGTACACGACAGTGAGAAATCATTTGTGGTTAACCCGACAATGTATTAATTGTCAATGGTTGATTAGGATTTCTACGTCACAGTTCCTCGAGTCCCAGAGGATCCAGATGCCTCCAGAGAAGCCCAAAGCTTCAACTCAGTGAGAGGAAGAATAGCCCAGCTTCCGGATTGTGTCCAGTGCAAAGTCGCCACTGCATCTCATTTCTGCCAGAGCTAGAATGTGCATTTTGTACATAGTCTTGTATTCCTTGAGCAATCGAATCTTATCATCCGATTTAGCTCCTTGAACATTCCAATATAGAATGTTCACCATTGATAACTTGGGGGAATTAGTTGATGGCATCCACAAGCCCTACAGCTTGGTTTCCCTCATTAGCCTGGCCCTCTGCCATGTTGCTATTTTCACTGAGCTGCAGGATGCGCCTTGCCTCCCTGGTGTTGTTGGCTTGAGAAAGGAATTGGGAAATCTTACCCTTCTTCCTTTCTCTCCATGGGCTGGAATGGGGTGGTTGGTATACCACCTGTCGGTTGCGTAAGATCACTCCATTGGTGTTGTTACCATTGTCTCCCCGATTAAACATGGGTGTATTGAGCATTGTGTTAGTGGAGTTGCTACTGAACAAGAATGGCGAGTTGTGCTCCCTCCCCTCAGACATCTCATCGTCTACAAGCACGACAGTTGTGTATTGCTTGTCCTACGGGGGCGGGTTGGTTTGGGTTTGGCCTGGGGGCGGCTGGGCCTAGCTTGCAGCTTGCCTATTGGTATCTTTCTTTTTGTTTTTCTGTCTGACCACATGTTTCCAGTCCTCCTCCGCTTGTTTCCAAGAGTCATTTGTTGCAGGTGTATCCTCTTGTTGATCCAAGTCTTTCTCCATGGACTGTTGTCCACTCTTTTTCTTTACTTGCTTACGCTCAAGCTTCCTAGCATGTATTGTCTGGGAGTAGGGATTGGCAATAACCACTGGTGGAGAGGTGGATGATGAGGCCTCTAGTGTGGTGAAGGATGGGATGAAGGCACAATCCTTGTCAGCGTTAATGCAATTTTACTGTGCGCTAAAACGCAAGTGAACGCGTCGAGTAGTACAGGCCTTTGTGAGGCCCGAGTCAAACACAGGGATACTGGGAATTGTTGGAGACTCCTACTAACTATTTGCGATCAGCTAAGCCGAATAACAAATTGAGAGTTGTTGTTGAAATTAAAAGAAAAATAGAAATAAAACAAAACAAACAAACGATTAAATGTTGATTTAATCAATTCAAAAGGGTATCTTTAGGATTGCGGTTTCACCGTGGGTTTTCATTGTATTAGATTTTATATAATGCCTCAATTTTATCTCTCTATCCGGGTAGTGGCCTGAAAATAGAATTGTCCACTGTCGTGGTGCAATTCACTACCTAAGTCTAGGTCGGTTCCACCGTCGTAGTAACCTATACCCTAAACTAGGTGCATTATGAACGATCTCTCAGTATCCACCATTAATTTTACACCACCTTGGTTGAGGGATTTGTCGATTAATGTGAATTTTGTCTCTTTTCAGCCGTTAATCCTTCTTTCAAAATGATTAAGGGCATTAGGTTATTATTATGGTGATCAAGCATAACAACATATTGAGAAAACAAAATTATACCACAGATTTAAGAGATAAAATATGAATTACTATTATAAAATTGTCATACAACGAATTCCTAGGTTACTCCCAGTCCTAAAGACGAAGGGGATTAGCCCCGCATGTTCATCTCAAACAAGTACAAGGTAGAGATAGGGGAAATCATATTAAACACGTGAAATGAGAGGTGAAACCCCTGAACAGAGAAGAACCGGTTGATCCTTCGCAAAGAACACTTGCTCTCCCGCCTTTCGGTGGTGGAATCTGTCGTCTTCGGTGTCCGGATCAACTGGTATGAGCTTCTGGCCTCCGTTCTCCTCTCTACTGCTCCTCGGTACTCGTGCAATGGCTAATGAGATCCTCTCCACGTCTGGGCGGCCATCATTAGGTATATCTCCCTCATTAGGTCGCTAATTAACCACGGTCGTCCGATTAAGATCATTCTGAATCAAACACATATCTTACGGTGTCGATACCATCGACGCGGGTCGATGGTATCGACCCAGTGTGGTAGAGGCAGCCCTTCTTTCCTTTCATCTGAGTGCCTGATGTAGTCTCGATACCATCGACGCGGGTCGATGGTATCGACTACCCTGTAGCGACGGTTTTGTCGTTTTGCATCGTTGTAGCCTCCGTGCGTCGATGGTATTGACTTGGTGTCGATACTATCGACTGCTTCTTCGCCAGCAACCTGATGATAGCTCGATACCATCGACATCCCTGTCGATAGTATCGACTTTTTGCTGATACTCGCGGCTGGCAGCCTGTGGTCCGGTCGATGGTATCGACTTCCGTCGATGGTATCGACGGAAGCAGATACTTGTTTTTCCTGAAATTCGAACACGAAACCACATAAATTCACACAAATAATAATATTTTGACCATTGATGCTCAAAACGATGAAATAAAGGGGATTTGACATAAAATAGTAGCAAAGACCAAAGTGGATGAATTATGCAACATTAACCATAAAAATGACTAATAAAAGCATAAAACACATATCAAATAGGTCTATAAATGCGACTCAAAATCATCGCATCAAACTCCCCTAAGCTTGAACGTTGCTCGCCCTCGAGCAACTAATCCTTAGAATAGAATTGCTGATGTCAACTGAAGAACAACACATCACAACCAACATCCCATATGAGTCCCACCGGACATTCACATACCGGCCCTCTCTAACCACAAAACGGTAATTACCCTGAAGGCGACAGTAATCATCCATAAAAGAAATTGACCTCAAAACTGATGAACACTATCACATAAGGCAGTTAACATAATAAAACTCACCAGTTCTGACTTGGTGCATCTTGTGATCTCCTATACTACGTTGCTCGCCCTAACTACCATCTACATGGAAGCAGTTCTCCTGATATACCTTAGTGAGGAGAAATTCACGGTGGCCTATCAATTCGAGCAACGGGTGGATGAAGACGGGTGGTTCATGGAAGAAAGTGGAAGTATTGTACAGTTTCAACATACATAAAACAAAAATGTCCTAAATGATGCAAATGCACATGAAAATTGCCCTAATGCCTAAAATTGGGTGGAATGATGCATGTACTAACCATCCATCTCAATATGAAATGGACATCTAATTAAGCTACATCATGTACTCAATTATCTTGAAATGTAGGTGATATTATGTTCCTTTCTCCTTCTTATTATTGTTGCTTCTACATAACTCTTTTTTTTTCTTTTTTCATTATGCAGATTTTTCTCTTTTCCTTTTTTTTTCATTTTTCAACCCTTGTATCCATAATTGATAATGAATATTTTAGTGGGCTTATTTTTCTTCATACTCAGAAATTTGCACTACTTAGAAGGTATGGAACAATTTAATTCACCATTGGAGAAAAATTGAGATACATGATATACTTTATGCATGAAAATTATGCATGCAACTACATGGCATGCACCTAAGGGTAATGTGCATGTATCACTATTCTAATTTTTTGTTCTTTCTTTTTTATGCAAAACATATGGAAATAAATTCAATGCAGGACCTATCTATATGAAATGTTGTCAAAGAAGTTAAAACTGTAAAGTACTTCCAATTCTTGTGGTGGATTGTGAAAACAATGAGGTGGAAAGATCACAAGACTAGATGACTGAACCTTAGAAAGATATTATGGGTCCCTCCTTACTGACCTGTGTAGTAGTTAAGAGGTTTCTCTCTCTTACATCCAATTAGAGTCTCATTACCATTTGGTCAGTTTAGGCTCAAACAACCATTTCCGTCCACTTTCATGAATCATTAGGAGTACAGTTGTGAAATTTTGTTTTAAAGTTGACAAAACCAATCATTTTCGTAGGATATGTGCCCAAGGTTAAACAAGACAAGCTTTGCAAACACACAAAAATTTTTAAATTTCCCTTGATTTTCTCATGCACAATTAATGAGATGACACAAACTTTATGACATCCACAATTACACTAGATAGCATGTGGATCCTACAAAAACTAAAATTGCAAGAAACAAATAACAAAAACAAAAACAATTAAGTTAAAAACTAAAAATAGTAAAAGATAAAGTTGTTCCAACTACCCCCCTAAGCTTGAATTCGACTATGGCCTCATAGTCAAAAACAAACTTAAAGATTGGAACAGTGATATCGGATCACTCCTGTGGTGGTGGAGGCGGGTACTGCGGCATCGTGGGGTCCCAAGACGGGTATTGCCCCTGGAATGTCGGATCGTACTGGGGCATCGGCGGAGGCTGTGGATACCCCCCCAAAATAATTCTGGCTCCAATAATGATCGAATAATGGTTGTTGTTGCACTTCCATCATGTGCAACCTATCATGAATGTTCTGCTGATTCTCGAAAAGAAGGCGCTCATTCTCAAAAATCGTCTGCTGGTTGACAAAGAGTTGGTTGGTAGTATCTTGAATACCGGCAAAAGTGGTTGTGTGGCCATGTTGGGTCTGCTGGATGTCTTGCAGCATCGCGTACATGCCCTGCATAGAATAGGCATCCCCGCTTGGTTGCGAGGGCGGTGGTGGTAGCAGCATAGGCTGTGATGATGAAGATGCACCTGGATGCATCTGAGGATGCTTCCGAGGTGCCACTCGTGCTCGAAGAGGTGTGAATGCCTCCTCTTCCTCCTCAGCCTCGTCGTCATTTCTGTCATCGCCACCGTCGTTGCCGCCTTTGTCATCGGAGTCGGCGATGGCTATGATTGGCCACCGGAAGTGTTGCACCCCCTCGATGTTGAAGACCGGATCAGGCAACGAGCACTCCTGATAGGCATGGTTGACGTGGCAATGCGCATACGCCAAACCATCTCGAAGAAGTAGGAGATTGGACCGGCGTAGATGTTGCAAGTTCACCTTGCTTCTTATAGAGAGAGGAGTTAGCTGCTCGAGATTCAACCCCAGGTAGATGGCTAGCTTAGTGATAAGCCCACCAAAGTGAATCGGGGCTTTCCTCGTACTCCTCTTCACGTTCAATACTCGCTGCAGAAAGAAGGCACCCCAATTGCATTATTGTCTCTTTAGGAGTTTATACAAAAAGAATAGGTCTGACCCCTGAAATTTGCTGAGGGCCAGGTCACCCCGGGCAAAAAGCGTAGAACTCAGCATCCGGTGCAGTACCCGGATGAAAGGGTGCTCGAAATCGGCTACCGTGGCATTGTGGTAGCTCACCGACTTCCCTTGCGGCACCGTCACCAGCTCGGAGAAAATGGCGTCGTAGTCGGTGTGGTTGTCCGGCCGCCGGTGGTCGTACTGTGAATGGTTCCAGTTGAATATCATGTTGAACTGCTTGAGCGTGAGGGTGTAGTCGTGGTTGTACAGCCGGAAAGACACCCGGCCCTTGATCCACTCACGATCGGTAGTTACGATGTCGTTGGGCACGACACAGACGTCCGGCGACGCCATGAACTCCACCACCAATTCCTTGTATGTGGGCCAGTCGCCGAAGAACGGCTGGCCATCTGCATGAAATTCCAGCTCGCCAGGCCTTATTGGTGTGTGAAGGGCCTGCCCCTTCAGAACGTAGGCCAAGTTGATCTCGGATCATTTCCCAGTCCACATACCGGGTGGGCTCTATCTTCCTCCGCATGATCTCCTTGTAGATCTTCCGGACCTCCGAGGAAGGATGGACAAGTCGGGGACATGCGATCGACGATGGCGGTGGTGGCATGAATTCCGGAATGTCCATCGGATTCGCACGCGAGGACGAAGCTCCGGCCACATACGCCATGTTTGCGACGAGAAATGGGGATCAGAAAGAGAGCTCGGTGACGTTTGTATAGTTGAATCTCCGCTCGATGAAGACCTTCGCTCGGTGCTGCTCGTCGTCGGCTTGGAAGTCTCGGGGGGTCGCTCGGCACAAGAGAAGGAAGTTGCTCTGAAAGCGTGACGTCAACTGACGCAATCACTCCCCTTAAATAGATGTGGTCGGCGCTATTGTTGACCCGTCGATACCATCGATGTGAGTCGATGGTATCGACACTTGTTGATGCTATCTGCCCCCCTCACTGGTATCGACGGTCGTCGATGGCTGGATCTGGAAACTCGGATCGCTGATGTGTCGATACTATCGACATGGGTCGATGGTATCGACGCTGCACCCGGTTCGACCGTCTTGATGCCGCGATCGTCGTTGATTTGTTCACGCGGATCGGTGACGTGGATGGTCGATACCATCGATGGAAGTCGATAGTATCGACCCTCTGATTAGGGAAAATCCTCGCGAGGCCCGGACGCCGCCTTTTTCACTTGAATGTGTCGATACCATCGACACGCCCGTCGATCGTATCGACTTTCCTGAGTCAATTTCTTCTGTAAATCTTCAGAGATCTCGATGGTATCGACAGGCATCTCGATACCATCGACTTTTTCTTCATGACCTGCCTGTAGGTAGGTTGATACCATCGACAAGGTCGTCGATGGTATCGATGCAGAGCAAAATCTGCAGTCGTCAACCTGTGCCATGGTCGATACCATCGACCAGTGTGTCGATGGTATCGACTCTGCCTCAGCCTGCACAAGGAACAAACCGATCACAGTATCTTCTTTTTTTTACACTAAAAATTGAACTAAAACAAATCAACCTACGATTGTACATGAACTACACTAAGGTACCTATGGTTGGGTTGCCTCCCAACAAGCGCCCTTATTTAACGTCTTAGGCTAGACGACTTTAGGGCACCTCATTCATCCGAAAGTGAAATGAGTTTGACCTCATTCACCTTCCTCTTATAATTTTCACCAAAGTAGAGCTTCAATCTTTGTCCATTCACTAAAAACGTGGTCTCACCATCACGCACCAAGATCGTGCCGTGTGGTTTGACCTCTTCTACCACGAACGGCCCACTCTACCAGGATTTGAGCTTCCCGGGATGCAACTTCAGTTGTGAATTGAACAGCAATACACTATCTCCTTTCTTGAACATGCACAACTGGATGTGGCGATCGTGGATTAACTTGGTGCGCTCTTTGTATATCCGCGAGTTTTCGTATGCCGTCATCTGCAGCTCATCCAACTCATTCAATTCAAGCATTCTTTTCCTCCCCGCTCCATCATAACTCAAGTTGAGCCTTCTAAGCGCCCAATGTGCTTTGTGCTCTAACTCTACCGGTAAGTGACAAGCCCAACCATACGCCAACCTAAAAGGTGTGGTGCCTATAGGTGTTTTGTAAGCCATCATGTACGCCCACAATGCATCTGGTAGTAGGGCACTCCAGTTCTTCCTCGTGGACACCACCGTACGCTCCAAAATCTTCTTAATTTTGCGATTGGAGACTTCCACCTGTCCTTGAGTCTGCGGGTGATATGGGGTACCTATGTTGTGTTTGACCCCATATTTCTTCAACAATGTCGAGAACTTATGATTCCTAAAATGCGTACCCCCATCACTGATTATCATTCGTGGCACTCCAAACCTACATAAAATGTTTTCTTTCACGAACCTGCACACTACAGTGGAATCGTTAGTCCTGGTGGGTATTGCTTCTACCCACTTCGACACGTAATCAACTGCTAAAAGAATATATAAATTTGAATTTGAGGACACAAAGGGTCCCATGAAATCTATTCCCCACAGATCAAATACTTCCACTTCTTGGAACACATTTAGGGGCATCTCCTGTCTCTTTGAAATATTACCTGCTCGTTGGCAGGAATCACATTGCCTTACAAACTCGTAGGCGTCTCGGAACAAGGTTGGCCAATAAAGGCCACTCTCCAGAACTTTAGCTATCGTACGAGAGCTAGCATGGTGTCCTCCTGTAGGTAGTGCGTGGCAATGACGGAGAACGCTCTCGTACTCCACCTCAGGCACACACCTGCGTAGGATACCATCCCTGCATTGCTTAAGAAGAATCAGGTCATCCCAAAAATAATATCGTAAAGAATGTAAAAATCTTTTCTTCTCTTGGTATGACCAATCTTCCGGGATGATCCCGCAAGCCAAATAATTCACAATCTCAGCAAACCAAGGGTCTTTAGAAGTAACTTTCAAAATATGTTCATCTGGAAATGTCTCGGTTATGGGTATATGTAAATCTTTTTCATCCACCCTCTCTAACCTAGACAGATGATCCGCCACAACATTTTCAATCCCAGCTTTATCCTTGATTTCGATGTCAAATTCTTGTAAGAGCAAAATCCACCTAATTAATCTAGGCTTTGCGTCTTTTTTCTCCATTAAATATTTAATTGCGGCATGGTCAGTCCAAACGACTACTTTAGATCCAACTAAATATTACTGAAATTTTTCAAAAGCAAAAACAACGGTGAGTAATTCTTTTTCAGTAGTTGTATAATTTAATTGGGCGTCATTCAGAGTCTTTGAAGCGTAGAAAATCATGGCGGGTTTATTTTCCACCCGCTGCCCCAACACGGCTCCTACCGCAAAGTCAGAAGCGTCACACATGAGTTCGAACGGTTTAGTCCAATCCGGCGTTTGAACAACCGGCACAGAAATTAGCTTCTCCTTCAACACGTCAAACGCATGTAGACATTTGTCATTGAAATCAAATACAGCGTCTTTCTCAAGCAGTTCGGATAGAGGTTTCGTGATTTTTGAAAAATCTTTTATAAACCGACGATAAAATTCGGCATGTCCCAAGAAACTCCTTACCCCTTTAACAGAATTTGGTGGGGGCAATTTGGAAATGACTTCAATTTTTACCGGATCCACCTCTAAACCTTTGCTAGACACCTTATGTCCTAGAACTATCCCCTCAGTCACCATCATGTGACATTTTTCCCAATTGAGGACCAAATGTGTGTCCTCGCAGCGCTGTAAAACTTTGTCCAGATTATAGAGACATTCGTCAAACGATGCACCATACACCGAAAAGTCATCCATAAATACCTCAAGACAGCGTTCTACCATGTCAGAAAAGATAGCGAGCATGCAACGCTGAAAAGTCGCAGGTACATTGCATAAACCAAAAGGCATTCGGTGATACGTGAAAGTCCCATAGGGACAAGTGAAAGTAGATTTCTCTTGGTCCAAAGGATCAATTGAAATCTGGTTGTACCCCGAGTACCCATCGAGAAAATAGAAGTGCGATCGTCCGGCAAGACGCTCTAGAATTTGATCGATAAAAGGTAAAGGAAAGTGATCATTTAGCATAGCGGCATTCAGACGACGGTAATCAATACAAACTCGCCACCCGGTTACCAATCGAGTGGTGACATGTTCATTTAAAATATTTTGGGTGACAGTAATTCCCCCCTTTTTAGGGACTACCTGTGTGGGACTCACCCATGGCGAGTCTGATATTGCGTAAATGATACCTACAGCAAGAAGTTTAATAACCTCCTTCTTTACAACCTCCATCATGCTTGGATTGAGACGTCGTTGAGGTTGGATCACGGGCTTGGCTCCCTCTTCGAGCCGAATCTTGTGCTGACACAATGTATGGGAAATCCCCTTGATATCTGCAACGGACCACCCAAAAGCTCCCCAGTGGTTCTTCAGCACTGTCAACAATTGTTCCTCCTCATCCGCACTCAAATAAGCGGAAATGATCACCGGTAACTTGTCTTCCGCAGCTAGAAAGACATATTTGAGGTGCGGTGGCAGCGGCTTTAATTCTAACTCCGGCGGGCTGGTCAGAGATGATTGAAGCGGCGGGGGAAGTTCACCTAAATCTTCATAGGGCCTCGCATAAAAGCATGGAAGCATCTGAAGCATTTTAGCGCACTCCTTGAGTAAATTTGCTCCGCATCCAATCATGTGTAATATTTACCAAGCAAGCCTCCAATGGTAATTCAGGATATGCATCAAAAATAGAAATTGCAATAACATCATCTTTCATAGAAGGCGGAATGTCCTCATCCTCATCATTAGGGAACCCCACAGCTTTACACAGAGATGCTACCTTGGTCTGTTCCATGATGTCCACAGCCAAAGTTCCATTGTCCACTTTGCTCATCACATGAGCCATGTCCAGAAAAGGCTTCCCAAGACAGAGTGAAATATTATTATCCAGATGTTTCACCAAACGGCATTGTTCCTTTTCTTTAGACGACACAGTACTCGAAGGCATGACCATCTCAAATCGGTCATCGGCTATACCTAAGGTCAAACGACCTCTCCCCATCTCCAAAATCATATCGGCTGTAGCTTGGAAAGGACGTCCAAGTAATAGCTCGTTGCCATGTTCATCCTGCATCTCCATGACTACAAAATCTGCTGGAAAAACACATCTGTCCACTTTCACTAACACATCTTCACAGATTCCATATGGCTTTACCACTGAGTTGTCTGCCAATTGAATAGTCATGTTGCTTGGCTGTGACTCCTTCAATCCCAGCTTTTTGAATGTAGAAAGGGGCATCAAGTTGATGCTTGCCCCTGAGTCACATAATGCTTCACCAAATTTGACTTTTCCAATATAACAAGAAATGTTAAAACATCTTGGATCTTGCCTCTTTGGCGGTAAAGTGCCCATGATGAAGGCACTCACTTGCTCCTTGAGCACGACAACCTCTGTATCCGGAATTTTCCTTTTCTTCGTAATGATGTCCTTTAGAAATTTCCCGTAAGACGAGATTTTCTCAATGGCTTCCAATAGAGGGATATTGACCGAAAGCTTCTTGAAACTGTCTAAGAACTTCTTAAATTGCGCATCTACCTTCCTTGCCTTAGCACTATTTGGATACGTGTTACAACCCCAATTTTGGGTTCATTTGGGTGAGAAATGTAATTTCTCACATAAAAGATATTTGAACAAATAAAGATATAATTTGGTTTGAATAAATGGATTTCGTTTACAATAGCCTTGATGATTGTGTTGTGGGCTTTATTGGCTATTGGGCCCAATAACAAGGAAATTCAATTAATTAATGAATAATTGAATATTTGAGAAAAGAAAGAGGTAGAAACCTCTAGAAGGAAAATCCAAGGAGGGATTTCGTGCCTCTTGGGTTCCTTGGGTACCAAGGAATCCAAAGTTGCAAAGAAAAGAAATAAGAAAAGAAAAGATTAATAGAGTATTTCTTTATTTAGAAAGATATTGAAAATATTGATGAAATGTGGAAAATAAGTAAAAAGAGGTATAATTAAGTGATCCTTGGTGGAATTTCATATCCCAAGGATTGCTTATGATAAAAGGAATCCCAATGAAGAAAGAGGAAAGAGAAAATATCAATGAAGCAAAATAAGAGAATAATGTAATACATTATTAATGAATTAAGAAGATATTGATAAAAAGGGAAGTATTTTCTATTAAATAAAAGTAGAATTTCGTGACTAATGAGTAAAAGGCAAGTATAAAGAAAGTGGAAGAAATAATTCTCGTTTTCTAAGTGTCCATAAGATAAGGAATATCAAGGAAGTATATAGGAGAGAGAAGGACTACTTTTCCATGAAGGAATAGGTTTCCATATGGGAGAGAACTTGATTTCTCTTGGAAGAACGTCCTAGGGCTTTACTACTCACTCTTATATAAGGAAATAGCCCAGGGTCGACCCCAAGGGATATCCCACACGTATCTCTCTATTCCCAAACTTCTTCTTGTTCTTCTTTGAGCAAAACCTAACCAAGGAGGTAGGAAGAACCCTGGTGCAAACGGAGGATCAAGGAGGGTCCTAGATGGTGGCTTGATGCGCCCACAAGTGATCTGAGGAAGCTCTGCCCTTGTCTTCCTACTCTGAACCCACGCAAAACCGGTAAAGAGGTCTGCGACCTAGCTGCAGATCGCAGCATTAGCCCCCTAGTTTGGATGTCTCGGCTGTGGGTCGAGGTGTGGCTGGACACGTGGTGAAGCGGCGGAGGCAGGGGAGAGAGTTCTGAAGTGGTTCGTGCCTTGGAAAGGCGGAACACAAGCCTGCAATCACTGCAGCACGGCTGCATCATAGCAGAGAGTCGCGGGTGATCTGGGCTTGCATGCGGCTTCTATGGCCCCATATTCGGGGTGCTTTGGCTGCACCAGGGTACGGAGGGGGCAGAAGAATAGTCCTTGGTGACTTTCGAGGTGCAGGGAGGCCAAGAGAAGCCGCGCCCAGTCCGGCTAGGGCGACGCAGCGACCCCCTACGGAGGTTGAAGACAACGTTTCAGCCACTGGACGAGAATACCCTTCCGAGTACTGAAGAACCTGTTCACTTATCGAGGGCAGAATTGACTTTCAATTATATTTCCAAAGCAACAGCCAACGTGGCATGGAAAGGCCTGCGTGGCAGCCTCTCATTGGCCGGGGTAAGTAGATTTTGTAAAATTCATAGCTAATTATCCGTAGCTCGGTTTAGCACGCATAAAATATGAAAGTTACTCAGAAAGACGAGAGGAATCCATTAAAAATATAATTGGAGCCTGATTATGCTTGCAATTTGAAAAGTAATGGAAGTTGTTAACTTTAATATAATGATGATTAAGAAACTCTATTTTGATATGATTAATAGGGTTTAATTGATGGTTAAAGTTGTTATTAACTTGTTAATCATAAAAAGGAACATTAGGGTCAAAAAGAATGAACTTTGTACATTATTTATTTAATTTAGAGTTTATATGCATAAATAGGCTTTAATGGGCCTTGAAACCCTAATGTTGACTAATTCGACTATTAATGGCTTTAAATGATTAATTTCATGATTAAAATTGGAATATGCTGAATCTAAGCTATTTCGAGCATTAAGTTCTTAATTTGTGGATAAATGCCCTAAATATAGTAATTAGGGTTTTCTGATGAATAAAAGATGGAATTAATAATAAATCGAGTTCATATGGAAATTAGACCATCATGAAATATGAGTTGTTAATCCGAAAGAAACTAAAGGTGATAATTGAGTCTAATGACCTTGAAATAACTTAAAGGGATAAAGAAGGTAGTTTTGGTATAAAAGAGAAATAATTGACTTTCAATTGTACCTATGATGTTGAAATTAGGGTTTGTAGACTAAAAGAGCATGAAAAGTGATAAATGCCTAACGGAAGCTAAAACCCTAATAAAACCCGAAAAACTGGAATAGAAATCCTAAGAATGATGCTGATATTGAATAAATATTAATAAAAGGAAATTGGTATATTTATTTCAGGATTATGTGCATGATTGGTTGCTTGATTGGGATTTCTATGTTCTGATTAATTATGTATCTGAATCTGCAATACAGGTATGTGGTTACGCTTATGAATATCCGGTTTAGTTTTCCGCGGATTTTGTCGATGTTTCCATCGTGACTTGAATTAAACTGTTGGATGTATTTAATTCATGCAAAGTATAATGTGAATATGACTATCACATAAGAGATATGCCTACTAGCTCAGATCCTAGTCCCCTCTGTAGCTTAATGGGTTGACCTAGTAAATGGCTACCAAAGGGGTAGGCCCATCAGGTCATTGAATGACTTAGTAAATGGCTACCAGTGGGGTAGGTCCATCAAGTCACATTGAGTTAGAGATTGGACTACCTATGGGTAGTGCCATGCGACTCAACCCTAGATATTGGTCTACCTGATAGGTAGGATCATGCGGGGTTTAATAAGGATCTACCTAGAGAGAGGTAGGATCTCAGTCCACTGCAGGGACATCACAGAGAAAGGGGATAGGCAAGGATTGAGTAGTATTGCTTAAAATGTAATCTTGGTTGTTAAATGATATTTGGTTGATTACATTGTTAACATAGTTGCACAATTATTGTTTCCCCTACATACCAGCTTCGGCTGACCGACGTTTTATTTGTCGGCGTTTTGGGTACATATGAAAAGAACAAACAGTAAAGTGACATATGTGGAATTAAATGAGAAATAACATGCACAGGAGGATTAGTTAGATTAACATCTTCATGGATAGAAGTTTATAAATCCCAGTTTTTCCAAGGTAAGAAAAGTTTTATTTTATACCTATTTTCAGTTTAGTTGGTAAAGTTTATCAATTATTTCTGATTATTTGTCGAACCTTTGATCCTGTTAATTGAATAACGGTTCTGACCTTCAGGTCTCCCTTAATTGGGGGTTACCGGGAGGCGGGGTCATAACAATTGGTATCAGAGCATAGGTTCCTCAAGTAATCTTTAATAATTATTAAATTT
Organism: Alisma plantago-aquatica; assembly: GCA_963693085.1. Classification (NCBI taxonomy): domain Eukaryota; kingdom Viridiplantae; phylum Streptophyta; class Magnoliopsida; order Alismatales; family Alismataceae; genus Alisma; species Alisma plantago-aquatica. Next base: position 81,701,438 of record OY856414.1, on the reverse strand, counting down.
TACAAATTCTATAGAACCCAAGGGAGTTATTAGAGGATTATCTGAAAGACGGAGGTGTCTAGAAAAGGATCACGACCGGGGGCTGGCAATATTTTCCTCCGCATCGCTAGTCGGAATACGAGGACTCCCGGATCTGTGTGACTGCCTGGCCAAAGTCTTAGGGTATGAATCGAAATAAGATACCTTTAGGACTCTCTCATCTTGTTCATCCCTTCTCAACTCAAATTCTATTAAGGACCTTAAGGATTAGGGTTTCCTCTCTTCTCCTCACCCTCTTGAGGTATGGGTAAGGTTGATAAGGATTAAGGAATCCTCCACCAAATTAATAAAAAGCATGTAAATAAGATGTCATGGACTTAAGCTTAATAGAGTAAGCGTAAAGGAATAGATACATGCTTAGGTCGTATGACATGAGTTGTCATTGCCCTCAGGAGATACCTGAGGATAGACCTCCTTGGTAAGAGGATGAGTAGAGAGAGTTAGTCTTAGAGGTAGAGACCTCCATTAAAAGTAGAGACCTAGCACATCCTTTGAGGATGATGGTAACCCTAACCCTAAGTGAAGGTTAGAGAGGAAGATGACATGATGGTTGACCAAGTGTTTGGTTGGACATTCCTTTGGGATGCCATAAGAGGGTAGGTGACCTAGTACCTTTGGAGACCCAACCCTGGAAAGGGTCGTGCATGCTAGAGCGAAGGATATCTCCTTCATGGATGAGGTTAAAGGAGAACCTATAGTTACCCTATGTGCTTAGGCAAGTAGGGTATAGCTTGATGAAATCTTGGTTAAGAGATCATGATGGATGGCTTATGAAAGGGCTATGGATGATCTTGAGCAAACATAAGTTCGCACCTAGACTTCACCCACGTAGAGGTATGCCTATGAGTTTGATCCTTCATGGAGGAAGGACCTCGGGTAGTAAGGCTGGAAGTGGAGTTAGCTCTAGAGTGGAAAAGCAGGACTCAAGCAAGAGGGTTGGAAGCTTAGATTCTGAGACATAAGGAACAACGGGTAGTTGGGGATGATGCGACCTAAGTGGATGATAGTGGTTGCCTTATGTTTGATCCCTGAAGGCTGATGATATCTTGGTTGCCTTTAGAGGAACCTTCTGGTACCCATGGTATAAGTGACTACCTGCTGGATGAGATAAAGAGTGCCTTAAACCCTGAGGAGGTTTTAGTAACCAGTTGTGAGGCTTTATACCTAGTTGGTTGTCATTGAGGAGGACTCGACTTTGAGGTGTTGCTCATATGAAAGTTTCATGGGAGTACATGACATACCTTGGACGTGCTTGATTCATGGTTAAGAGATTGAGCATGCAGTTGGATACCCAAAGGTGAACCTACGGTTCCTAGGCCTTAGAGGGGAAGCAGTGTATCCGATGCTCATGATGAGATTTGAGTCTCTATAGTTTCGATCATGGTACTCCTCATGTGTAGAGGTAAAGGAAATCCCTTACGTTAAGGGTATGATTTATGAACCCCTCACAACTAAGTTGATGTAATGTTGAGGATGAGAACAAGTGTGACCTAGCATGGTTTTGTAGGTACGATTGTGCCTTAGTAGTTGTTGGTTTAAGCATGCTCATATGGATGTAAACCCTAAGGATGCTTGTGACCTTTGTTATAAAGGTGTAGTTTCCTCCCATCATGGGAGAGCGACCCTTTGGTAGGGAGTTTACCAGTTTGGTTGATTTTGAGGTAACCTAAGGAGGTTTCATAGGATCTTGAGAAGCTAAGTGAAGAGTACATGGCATGAGAATGAACCTATAGACCCATACATAACCATCTCTATGTGCATGTGGGGGTGTTACCATGGAGGTAACCAGTATGGGGCCTGACCAAGGTAGGCAGGTCGTTATGATACCTGAAAAAGGATGAAAGACAGCCCAAGAATGCAGAGAGAGATGATGAAGGATTGGGTAAGGTTCTAAGTTGAATATGTACTATGATAGAATCCTAAGTCTATCCAAGGGTCAGGTAGGTATAAGACCGATGAAAGACGGAGTTGCCTAATTCCCTAGTTGCACATGACCATAGGGTCGGGAGGTAAAAGCTATCATTGTCTGAGGGCCATGGGTTAGGAGATTGATCACCTTCATGAACTCATGGGACCCAAAGGGCAGATGAGTAGGGCACTCTCTGGATGCATAAGGGAAGAGGGATGACCCCAAAAGTGTCGACACCCTATAGACCTAGAGGAGATGACCAAGGATTGTGTGGTGACCCAAGTAGGTTTCAGATCAGTTTTCCATGGAAGTAATTTTTGATATCATGATGTTTGTGATGTAAAGACGTGAGTTGCACGTTCCAACTTAGATTTGAAGTGTACTGGCAAGGTGGGATGTACCATCTCTACTCTTGGAATGGGAAGAACTCTGTATTTGGATGGCCGCCAAATGCTTATTTCTTCTTGTTATGGGAGTGAGAGATAGGACAGTACGCATGCCATACACTAAGGATAAAAGATGATGTGAGTTGGAACGTTGCTACAAGGTATGAGGATAGAGATGATAACATACCTTGGTGGAGAGAATGATACATGGATGGTTTACAAACACTAAGAGGAATAGTGTACTCATCTTATGAGGATGTTTTATCAAGAGCTATGTGGAATTTGCAAGATAACCGAGGTTGAGTTTGATCACCATGAGGATGAACTGAGAGTTTCTTGATGAAGGCAAACTTAGAGTTTGAGATGAGGTGATAAGTGGAATACATGGAGGTGTATGTTCTCAACAATACCTAACACCTAAGGATAAGAAGTGGTAATGAATGTTCTGGTTGAGATATAGCTGCCTAGATTAGTTGGAAGCTAGAAGAAGTGGAGGTTGTTAGGCTAACCTTAAGGTGAGAAAAAAAAAAGATAAGAGCTGTTGAATGAGATTAGTGGTTGTTTGGTTAGAAAGTCTAATCCTTGACGTAATGAAAGGATGGTTTAGAGCCTCAGATGCACTTCTTTGGAAAGGAAAGTGAAGAAACCCTAATGAGAATGGTTTAGGGTTTCCGAGGAATCGATCTTGAGGAATCATGATATATAGGAAATCATGATTTTAAGATCACCATACCCAATGAAACTACAAAGATAGTAAGTGATAGTGGCACTTTGGATGCTTAAAATAAAGTTGCATGTACATGTGGCCATGCAAGCTAGGAGGCAAAGGACGAACACCAGTAACCCAGTACCTGGATATAACGTATAAAGAGTTCCCGAGAGGGAATGGGAGTTCATCACTATGGATGTTGTGAGTCTTCCCTAGACCATGGAAGGTCAAGATGTAATATGGGTTATGGTAGATCGCCTTACCTAGATGACATGAGAAAGAAAGAGTACTGTCACGAGACAGATTGGGTTGAACTACTTAAGTGAGAAAGATGGTTCGACCATACCATAATGCAAGTTCAAAAGTTCTTGGGTATGACCAAGGTTCACTTCCATGAGGTGGAAGTAGATACATGAAGAGCTAAGTGTTTGTACAATTTATCACCCCATACTAATGGATAGTATGATCCAGACTAGAGGGTCTAATGAGATCATGTGTGCTCATTTAGGGTGATACATAGAGACAGTTCTTAAGATGTGATGTTTACCACCATAGCCTTTTATCGGGATGAAAGAAGTTCTATAAGGAGGTTGTGTCGGTCACCACTTCATTATGATGATGTTGGTGAAGGAGGCCTCGTGAAGGTCATAAAAGAACCACAGTGTGTGCAGATGAAGTCTCTTGATCATGCAATGGCTGAAAGAGAGAGCCCAAGGGTGACATGAGTCACGAGCTGATGCAAAGCAGACTGACATGCAGTTCACTGTGGGAGAATATGTGATGTGAAAATCCGACCCCTCTAAACTACAGCTAAGAAAGCTGAGTCCCCGATATATGGGTCCTTTTGAAATGGATTGGTGGAGATGGTTGTGTTTTACCTTACCCCTCAGGATAAAATGATGTGTTGCATGAGTCCGATCTAGAGCACTATGTGAGGTACCCAAGCCATGTGTTGAGCCCTGAACCTATTCAGCCTTTGAGAGGCTGAAATGTCCTGAGTCACCTATGAGGGTACGATATACCAAGGTAAGAAAGAACTCAGATGGAAGAATATGAGATGATGAAGGTTCTTGGGAAGCACCATGGAAAGGGTGAAGCCACATGGTAGCCATGATGGACATATGACAGGCTTATCTTGATTTGTTTGTTTGTTTGGTGGAATTTTGAGGGCAAAATTCCTATAAGAGGGGAAGGATGTTACAACCCCAATTTTGGGTTCATTTGGGTGAGAAATGTAATTTCTCACATAAAAGATATTTGAACAAATAAAGATATAATTTGGTTTGAATAAATGGATTTCGTTTACAATAGCCTTGATGATTGTGTTGTGGGCTTTATTGGCTATTGGGCCCAATAACAAGGAAATTCAATTAATTAATGAATAATTGAATATTTGAGAAAAGAAAGAGGTAGAAACCTCTAGAAGGCAAATCCAAGGAGGGATTTCGTGCCTCTTGGGTTCCTTGGGTACCAAGGAGTCCAAAGTTGCAAAGAAAAGAAATAAGAAAAGAAAAGATTAATAGAGTATTTCTTTATTAAGAAAGATATTGAAAATATTGATGAAATGTGGAAAATAAGTAAAAAGAGGTATAATTAAGTGATCCTTGGTGGAATTTCGTATCCCAAGGATTGCTTATGATAAAAGGAATACCAATGAAGAAAGAGGAAAGAGAAAATATCAATGAAGCAAAATAAGAGAATAATGTAATACATTATTAATGAATTAAGAAGATATTGATAAAAAGGGAAGTATTTTCTATTAAATAAAAGTAGAATTTCGTGACTAATGAGTAAAAGGCAAGTATAAAGAAAGTGAAAGAAATAATTCTCGTTCTAAGTGTCCATAAGATAAGGAATATCAAGGAAGTATATAGGAGAGAGAAGGACTACTTTTCCATGAAGGAATAGGTTTCCATATGGGAGAGAACTTGATTTCTCTTGGAGGAACGTCCTAGGGCTTTACTACTCACTCTTATATAAGGAAATAGCCCAGGGTCGACCCCAAGGGATATCTCACATGTATCTCTCTATTCCCCATCTTCTTCTTGTTCTTCTTTGAGCAAAACCTAACCAAGGAGGTAGGAAGAACCCTGGTGCAAACGGAGGATCAAGGAGGGTCCTAGATGGTGGCTTGATGCGCCCACAAGTGATCTGAGGAAGCTCTGCCCTTGTCTTCCTACTCTGAACCCACGCAAAACTGGCAAAGAGGTCTGCGACCTAGCTGCAGATCGCAGCATTAGCCCCCTAGTTTGGATGTCTCGGCCGTGGGTCGAGGTGTGGCTGGACACGTTGTGAAGCGGCGGAGGCAGGGGAGAGAGTTATGAAGTGGTTCGTGCCTTGGAAAGGCGGAACACAAGCCCGCAATCACTGCAGCACGGCTGCATCGTGGCAGAGAGTCGCGGGCGATCTGGGCTTGCATGTGGCTGCTATGGCCCCATATTCGGGGTGCTTTGGCTGCGCCAGGGTACGGCGGGGGCAGAAGAATAGTCCTTGGTGACTTTCGAGGTGCAGGGAGGCCAAGAGAAGCCGCGCCAGTCTGGCTAGGGCGACGCAGTGACCCCCTACGGAGGTTGAAGACAACGTTTCAGCCACTGGACGAGAATACCCTTCCGAGTACTGAAGAACCTATTCACTTATCGAGGGCAGAATCGACTTTCAATTATATTTCCAAAGCAACAGCCAACGTGGCATGGAAAGGCCTGCGTGGCAGCCTCTCATTGGCCGGGGTAAGTAGATTTTGTAAAATTCATAGATAATTATCCGTAGCTCGGTTTAGCACGCATAAAATATGAAAGTTACTCAGAAAGACGAGAGGAATCCATTAAAATATAATTGGACCTGATTATGCTTACAATTTGAAAAGTAATGGAAGTTGTTAACTTTAATATAATGATGATTAAGAAACTCTATTTTGATATGATTAATAGGGTTTAATTGATGGTTAAAGTTGTTATTAACTTGTTAATCATAAAAAGGAACATTAGGGTCAAAAAGAATGAACTTTGTACATTATTTGTTTAATTTAGAGTTTATATGCATAAATAGGCTTTAATGGGCCTTGAAACCCTAATGTTGACTAATTTGACTATTAATGGCTTTAAATGATTAATTTCATGATTAAAATTGGAATATGTTGAATCTAAGCTATTTCGAGCATTAAGTTCTTAATTTGTGGATAAATGCCCTAAATGTAGTAATTAGGGTTTTCTGATGAATAAAAGATGGAATTAATAACAAATCGAGTTCATATGGAAATTAGACCATCATGAAATATGAGTTGTTAATCCGAAAGAAACTAAAGGTGATAATTGAGTCTAATGACCTTGAAATAACTTAAAGGGATAAAGAAGGTAGTTTTGGTATAAAAGAGAAATAATTGACTTTCAATTGTACCTATGATGTTGAAATTAGGGTTTGTAGACTAAAAGAGCATGAAAAGTGATAAATGCCTAACGGAAGCTAAAACCCTAATAAAACCCTAAAAACTGGAATAGAAATCCTAAGAATGATGCTGATATTGAATAAATATTAATAAAAGGAAATTGGTATATTTATTTTAGGATTCTGTGCATGATTGGTTGCTTGATTGGGATTTCTATGTTCTGATTAATTCTGTATCTGAATCTGCAATACAGGTATGTGGTTACGCTTATGAATATTCGATTTAGTTTTCTGGGGATTTTGTCGATGTTTCCATCGTGACTTGAATTAAACGGTTTGATGTATTTAATTCATGCAAAGTATAATGTGAATATGACTATCACATAAGAGATATGCCTACTAGCTCAGATCCTAGTCCCCTCTGTAGCTTAATGGGTTGACCTAGTAAATGGCTACCAAAGGGGTAGGCCCATCAGGTCATTGAATGACTTAGTAAATGGCTACCAGTGGGGTAGGTCCATCAAGTCACATTGAGTTAGAGATTGGACTACCTATGGGTAGTGCCATGCGACTCAACCCTAGATATTGGTCTACCTGATAGGTAGGATCATGCGGGGTTTAATAAGGATCTACCTAGAGAGAGGTAGGATCTCAGTCCACTGTAGGGACATCACAGAGAAAGGGGATAGGCAAGGATTGAGTAGTATTGCTTAAAATGTAATCTTGGTTGTTAAATGATATTTGGTTGATTACATTGTTAACATAGTTGCACAATTATTGTTTCCCCCACATACCAGCTTCGGCTGACCGACGTTTTGTTTGTCGGTGTTTTAGGTACAGATGAAAAGAACAAACAGTAAAGTGACATATGTGGAATTAAATGAGAAATAACATGCACAGGAGGATTAGTTAGATTAACATCTTCATGGATAGAAGTTTAGAAATCCCAGTTTTTCCAAGGTAAGAAAAGTTTTATTTTATACCTATTTTCAGTTTAGTTGGTAAAGTTTATCAATTATTTCTGATTATTTGTCGAACCTTTGATCCTGTTAATTGAATAACGGCTCTGACCTTCGGGTCTTCCTTAATTGGGGGTTACCGGGAGGCGGGGTCGTAACAATACGGGACCGGGACCACTTGTGCCCTTTGATGAGGTGGCACATAGGGTGTCTTTTTCTGAGGTCCTTCCTCCTCTGCAATCGAGTCTTCAGTAGAATCTACAACTGTGTCATTGACTGAATCTGTGGCCAGTGCAGGCTGCTCCTCATTGGTGTCACCTTCTACTTCAGCTTGTGGTGTACTTGTCACCTCAGCCCTTGGATTTAACAACTTCTTTCCGCTTCTTAGCAAGATGGCCTTTGCCTACTGGTTTCCCCCTGGAACATTGGTGTTTCCCAGAAAACCTGGATGTGCCGGTTTCTTCAAACTGGCTATCTCTGCTGCATCTGTGCCATTGATGTCTCAATGGTCCTCATTTGTGCCCCATGACTCTGCAGTGTTTGCCCAAACTAATTCATAAACTCCCCTTGTTGTTTAATTTGCTGGCCGAACATAGTCATGAGTTCTTGATTTTGCTTTATCACCTGATTGAGCAGCTCTGTGCTCTTATCCTCTACTACTGGCTGGGTTTTGGCATCCAGATCCTGTAGAAAATTGTTTGGATCCTTCCACGAGAACTTCTTGTCTTTTCTCCATGCGTAGTCGTTGTTCCTGTAACCTGGCTGCTGCCTCATAAATTTCACTTGAGCCTCGTCCTCGGACTCAGTATCCTCCTTTGCGAGCAATTTCTTTGTGAGAAGATCCATCTTCTCATTCAGTTCTTTTATTGCCTTAGATTCTCCTACTGCTCGGACTTGCTCCATGGCGCCTCTTTCGCCCCATGATTGTTTCCTAGCCATGTTCTTTAATATCTCCCAACACCTGGTGTCCGTGTTGTTCAAAAAGAATCCTGACCCAGCTGAATCAAGGTTGCTCCTATCGTGCTCGGAGAGAGCAAAATAGAAGATCTTTACATGTGTTTCTTTATCTAGCCCGTGATGCGAGCACCATCTCAGCATGACCTGAAACCTCTCCCAGGTCTCAGAATATGTCTCACCTACCTGTTGGGTAAATTTATGGATCTTCCTAATCATGTCGTTGGTTTTCTCAGGAGGAAAGAACCTCTCAAAGAAAACCTCCACCATATGGTCCCAAGACTCCACAAACTCATCATCTAAATTGTGTAGCCATTCTCGCACGGCTCCTTCCAATGAACTCGGGAAGAGCTTAAGATAAAGTGCATCCTGTGGAAACCTGTCGATTTTAACCATGTCACAGTTCTCAACAAACTGACTTATGTGTGTGACGGGGTCCTCATTCTTGAGCCCATGAAAAGCATTGGACTTCACTAGATTTATCAAAGTCGGATCAATCTTATATGTAGGTATGTTGATTGCTTGCTTCTTTATAGGCCCTTTTGACGCGGATGCAGAAGAAGCCTTAATCTTCTCCCATATTGTCTGTGGCTCGTCCATCTCTTCTTGTTCAAGTTCTGACTCAGTTTCTTCTAACTGGTCTCGATTGTGGCTTTCCTCGTCGTCTAGTCCCGGTAGCGGAACCTCTGGTGCGCGACCTACGTAGTCAGTACTACGTGTCTGTACCATGCACAGTACCTGAAAATGGAAACTTTAACTTAGTAATGTGCCTGACGATTGCAAATACTCAGAAAATAGATTATGAATTTTTGGAATGATAAAAAAATAAAAAGGTGGCCTAGAGTGGCCGCTCACAGCACTCGAAGTGCCAACAAATTGCCGTATCCCCGGCAACGGCGCCAAAAACTTGACGCAATTTTACTATGCGCTAAAACGCAAGTGAACGCGTCGAGTAGTACAGGCCTTTGTGAGGCCCGAGTCGAACACAGGGATACTGGGAATTATTGGAGACTCCTACTAACTATTTGCGATCAGCTAAGCTGAATAACAAATTGAGAGTTGTTGTTGAAATTAAAAGAAAAATAGAAATAAAACAAAACAAACGAACGATTAAATGTTGATTTAATCAATTCAAAAGGGTATCTTTAGGATTGTGGTTTCACCGCGGGTTTTCATTGTATTATATAATGCCTCAATTTTATCTCTCTATCCGGGTAGTGGCCTGAAAACATAATTGCCCACTGTCGTGGTGCAATTCACTACCTAAGTCTAGGTCGGTTCCACCGTCGTAGTAACATATACCCTAAACTAGGTGCATTATGAACGATCTCTCAGTATCCACCATTAATTTTACACCACCTTGGTCAAGGGATTTGTCGATTAATGTGAATTTTGTCTCTTTTCAGCCGTTAATCCTTCTTTCAAAGTGATTAAGGGCATTAGGTTATTATTATGGTGATCAAGCATAACAACATATTGAGAAAATGAAATTATACCACGGATTTAAGAGATAAAATATGAATTACTATTATAAAGTTGTCATACAACGAATTCCCGGGTTACTTCCGATCCTAAAGATGAAGGGGATTAGCCCTGCATGTTCATCTCAAACAAGTACAAGGTAGAGATAGGGGAAATCATATGAAACACGTGAAATGAGAGGTGAAACCCCTGAACGGAGAAGAACTGGTTAATCCTTCACGAAGAACACGTGCTCTCCCACCTTTCGGTGGTGGAATTCGTCGTCTTCGGTGTCCGGATCAACTGGTATGAGCTTCTGGCCTCCGTTCTCCTCTCTACTGCTCCTCAGTACTCGTGCAATGGATAATGAGATCCTCTCCACGTCTGGGCGGCTGTCATTAGGTATATCTCCCTCATTAGGTTGCTAATTAACCACGGCCATCCGATTAAGATCATTCTGAATCAAACGCATATCTTACGGTGTCGATACCATCGACGCGGGTCGATGGTATCGACCCAGTGTGGTAGCGGCAGCCCTTCTTTCCTTTCGTCCGAGTGCCTGATGTAGTCTCGATACCATCGATGCGGGTCGATGGTATCGACTACCCTGTAGCGACGGTTTTGTCGTTTTGCGTCGTTGTAGCCTTTGTGCGTCGATGGTATCGACTTGGTGTCGATACTATCGACTGCTTCTTCACCAGCAACCTGATGATAAGTCGATACCATCGACATCCCTGTCGATAGTATCGACTTTTTACTGATACTCGTGGCTGGCAGCCTGTGGTCCGGTCGATGGTATCGACTTCCGTCGATGGTATCGACGGAAGCAGATACTTGTTTTTCCTGAAATTCAAACACTAAACCACATAAATTCACACAAATAATAATATTTTGACAATTGATGCTCAAAACGATGAAATAAAGGGGATTTGACATAAAATAGTAGCATAGACCAAAGTGGATGAATTATGCAACATTAACCATAAAAATGACTAATAAAAGCATAAAACACATATCAAACAGGTCTATAAATGCGACTCAAAATCATCGCATCAGTGGCCAACCCATCCACATATCATGTAGATAGTGGGCATATTTTCATACTCAATGTGAAACACTTTGCCATTGATCAAAATATATATATTAACTCTACTTATGTTTGCATATGACCAACAGAAGTACTTGTAGATATACTTGACAAATATACCTTTATAGTTTCTACATCTTCTTTCAATATTTCCATATCTTGGTGGTAGGTTGAATAAACTCATTTGTGTAATATGTATGAGAGAGAAACCTCATTAGAGCTTCTGAATGAACAATTTAACTTTTAAATAAGAGATTTATAAGTTTTATTTTAAAAGGTTGAGTTAGGTCAAGTATAGATAAGGTTTCAATAATTGGGAGTGGAATGAATCAATAAGTGTGTTTTATATTTAACAGTTATACCAAAAAATATGTGCCAATTTACAAATGTTTTCTCTTGATCTAAATATTCATAAGATTGGGATATTTTTGGCCTATGTAATGTTAGTAAGATTCTGTGGGTTTTGTTCCTGATGGACATTCAAAGACCTTTTGTAAGGTCCTCAAATTTGATAAATTTTAAATTCCATAATTATTAATTCACTAATAATGCATTGGGATTCACTTTAAGACAATTAGAATAATATTAGAATGATGAAATCAATAGTATGACTTTGATTGAATCAGGATAATGAATTTAAGCTCTATACTTGAGTAATTCTACAATTTCAGTAAATATTGTGATGTTGAACAAATATATTAATTTGAGGATTCAATTGAGATGTTGTGATGATCAAAGCCTTAAATTCGTAATTAAGGATATATATAGTCCTAAGGATCCTATAGAAGTCCAAGGGATGGTGCTTGGGATCCAATATAAGCCCAATTAGACTAATTAGGGTTTACATAGGATCCTTGAAATGCAAAATGATGAATTGAGTATCTCAAGTTCATAGTAGATATTCAAGATAATATTATGTGATTGCTAATCATAAAATAGGAAATTGGAATAAAATCATATGGATTCCAAGATAATATGTGCTTAGCTAATTAATTGATGAACTAATTACTTATTACTTGGAATCCATGTTATGGATATTAATGGACGAGTCAAGCATTTACCCTTTTCCCATTATTAGATAATGGGGAGTGGGAGATTATCCTAAAATTGGGATTAAATTTACGGAGTAGCCTAGATAATTAATTATATTTTATGTGGTTTATCTAGAGAAATGTAAAGAAAATAAAAGGAATTGGTGAGAAGAGTCCACCAGACCAGATAAGCGGATCTGGATGAGGCTTCAGTAGGGAGCCATTTTTCCTCATCAATCTCTAAGCTACTATTAGTATAAAGGAAACCCTAACCCTTTGGACTCCAACTCCCTCTCTAACCCTCCTCATATTTATCCAAAGAAACTATTGTCTTGTTGAGAATAATCCAAAGTAAACTAACTCCTAGTTTGTCATTATCATCGTAAAATTTGATAATGTCCAATATCCCAATTTTCTTGAAAACTAGGGAGCCTCTACATTTCCTCCATCCTTAGGATTGTGCCTATTTAAGGGCATAGATGGAACAACCATGAAGAGGAAACTCTAACCATGCCTCCAATTACTTTTAAAAGCCTCTTCAACCACGGTGGATCTCCACCTCTATCCATGATCAACACCAGTCCTACCCTCTTGTATTGACTACCTTTGACCAATTAGATTGGCCCATAGCTTCTTGGGGACTCCATGAAGGCATCCAGGGCCTAGGGAGGTCGTCCCTTTCAGTGAGGATTTGTTAAGGTGGAGATTTTTCCTTCAATACCTACTGCTTGGAGCTTCTTGTTGAAGTCAATGTTTTGGATCACCACAAAATCCATGACCCATGGAGAAGGATCTTTAGAATACCAGCAACATTGCAGATACTGTGGGAAACAAGGTAATTCCCTCCCCAATAATTCCTTGATCTTCCCACTATGAACCAAAATTAGCTCCTCCTCCTCCAACCATCCCATGGTAGGGGAAAGAGCTCTCTTGCTCTCTGAAGACCTGTCAAAGTTGGATGTGGTACTATCTATTGTTGCCAGTCCCCATAGTTGAAAGTCAACTCTTGAGTTGACTTTCTCCATGGTTTCCTTGGGCAGTAGTCGGGCCAACAAGGAAGATGATCGATCATAGTAGGGATTTTACCCTAGTGCCCCTACCTGTGTGATCAGTCATGATCACTGCAAAAATGGCAAAAAGGCCATCTACCCCATTCGGCATGTGTTGGAGCCTAAGTTAATGTAGTGTAAGCCTATTGGCAAACCCAATCGCATGGCTATAGTATGGATAAGATGATAATTTCCAGGTTTTAATCATTTATTGGCCAATATATGTTTAAATTGAAATAATTGTACTAAATAAATGGTAGCTCATAATATATTGAAACTATATACCAATTTTTATCAAAAAAATTGTAGAATGCAAATAAACTATAATCATTATGTAATAATTCTAGTTTTAAAAGTATAGCTAAGTATATAGGGTGTTTAATACATATATATCCTAAATTTGATGAATAAAATGATGAATTCATATAATACGTTCATTTTGTGACAATACCTGGTATTATTGAATAAATGAGATCCTAAGATAATGATGATGATTATTATGATGTATATTTAGGGTTTGTACGTCATGAGGTCTTATACAATTGTATTAGGGTTTCAATAACTAACCCTAATGTCAACCTTGACCAAGGAAGCCTAAACCCTAGACTAACCCTGAGTTTAATTATTTAAATGGATGGTGACGCTTTAGGGTTTGATACCATTATTCTAAGTCCAAATACAAGATGACCCTAAACCCTAGTTTAGGACCTAAGTTAGGCCTACATAGTATCACATGAATATATGGTGAAACCCTAGTGGTATATATACGTGTAGGTTGAATGTTGATTTGCTTGAATGTGGTATGAATGTTTGGATTGTATTGTTAAAGTACTTGAAGTATTCTGCATGGACTCTACATGACAAAGGCACATGATTATTTAGTAGTATTTAGATATATTAAATTCTGAAAAATTGCCTAGGATTTCTTGATGTTTGATAAAATAAACTATTTGGATTTGTACATAATTCTAGTTCAACTAAAATGCCCTATGTGTATCACATAATAATAAATATGATATTCTAAAGCCAAGGTGACAGCCATCAATGTGTAACACACACAAGTGCAATAATGGATAGAAATAACACCAAACATGATATAACAAGCATGGGTTAGTTTATATTAATGGAAACACAAGTTCATACTTTCAAATATCTAATTGTTGAATATATATGTACTTGCACACTTATCTATGCACCCACATACATAGTACAATAATATATTGAGCATTGTAGGTAGTTGATTTAATAATAGAATTGAATACATGGAGATCAAAAAAATATTTAAGATTGTAACACTAATGTCACAAGGAGGATTAGTTAGATAACTTAGTACTTCTTCTCATGTATGTGTTAGTTTCCTTTAAAAATTCATGTAACTCCTTATAGGAGTGTTGCTCAAACATTTGTACCCAATCCAAGTTCAATAGATGGAAATTATTAATTATTATTTGTTATTCATTATTTGTTAAAAATGGATCCTAAAAATTTAGTCATCAACTCTCAAATTTGTGGTCCACCTTAAATATGGGATACTCAAGAGTGGGAGGTCATTACACCTTTTATGGGGTTAAAATTACTTAGAAGAGTTGTTAGTAGGAATATGGACTTTATTTAGGAGTTGGCCATGAGGAGGGAAGACAAGATTGTTGAGTTGATTCTTTTTCCAAAGTTATTTAATCCACAAAGTAGATTGCTTCTTCTCAATTTTTGCATAGGTATTACCAAGCTTTTGTTCAGCCTAAGGACTTGACAACATTTGTTCATGGATGAGGCAATGTCACACTTTGACAAAGGTTTATGAGAATATATTGAGGATATTGTGGTTTGCAATGTCCCTTGTTTAGGACCATCAATGATGGGTGTCTACCTTACCCATTCAACTTGGTGATATGGGATTATATTCAAATATAGATGCTTCCCCATACACTTTTGTGGCCTCAATGGGTCAATCTTAGGTGCACTGGGATCATATCTTGTGAGGCACTGGGATTTGTGATGTTGACTACAAATTTTATGGTGTTTTGGATCGTCTTTATGTCATGATTCCCACTTTTGACTTACTCATTTTTCTAACAAGGACATCCGGCCCCCAAAGTACAACATGCTTTGGTGAGTGCCATTTTTGCAAATTATTGAGGACATTGAAGTCAAGTATGGCATGACGATTAGACAAAAAGCAATTATAAAACATTCATGTTCAAGAATTTCTTCTTGCTATACACCTTGATGGGCTAGGCCTGAATATGTCACCAGTGGAATTTCATTCTATACTCATGTACCACCTTATGATTCCTTTATTTTCAGTCAATGAGGCATGTCCAATTTGTCCAAGACATGCTTGGGTACTTTTCATGAGCATTCAATTGACTGCAATGATCTTCTAGGTTTCAATTATATATGTGGTGTGGTTTTGAAATGTTCTCATACATGCAGTATTTGCTACTAATAAAGAGGCATCGGTGAACCTTTTGACACGACTCGTAAGAGGACAGATCAACACATAGGCATGTTGATGTCTTGATTTCTATATGGGTTGGAGGAAAGCATGTGTGCATGGATATGATAGAGGTTTCCCACTTGGTGTCTCTAAGGAGAGGGGCTTTCATTATGGGGACAAGATTCCTTCAAAGTTGCTTTAGCCAAAGTGGTCAAGCATGAGAAGTCATGTATTGATAATCAACACATTTTTATACCTTTTAGTTTTGATACTTTTTTGTTTTTAGTATTGAATGTTGTGGTTCTTCTCAAGAGGTTCCAAGAATTTATGCATAGTAACATTGTTACCCATGAATCTATAGATGTAGCATTTTAAAGAATTGATTTTGCCATCCAGAAAGGACTAGAAAAATAGTTTGTTGCCCATATGCCTTTCTTTTTGTTGTAATCAATCAATTATGTTATTAGAAATGAACTAAAATTAAGATAATGTTTTTCAAATGGACTATTATATTAATTGGATTTAGAATAGAAGTTGTTCTAAGTTTGAGAATATGATTATATTCAATTTGTCTTGCAATTGGCATCAAATACCAAAATCAAATATATACATTGTCTTCAAAGTATATTTTAAAACCATTTCACTAATTATGTAGTCATATTTATTTTTCTTTTCTTTTCAATTTTTTGGGGGTGGGGCTGGTATGTAAACATATTTTCTAGGGAATTGATTTAGAGAATTTGTTGTATTAACATTGAATTTCCCCCAAAACTTTGATTTATGATGCCCACTAATTTTCAATGATTTCTAGAATATTTAGATATTATAAAATCACACATTCTCAAAAACAAATTCCGTGTTCCCTAATGTACTATCATGGATCAGTGATTCCATGGAAACCTATGATGTCTCATGTGAGCATGCCCAGCTCCCCACTAGCTAGCCTTGTAATGCACACTTTTCCCAATTTGGTCAACATTAGGTTGACTTTGGCCTTGTGATGACCTCTAACTAGCCAATTCCACTTCCCCTCATCATGTATCTAATCACCTAGCCAACTAGTCATTACTTCCCATGCTCTTATTTTAACTAGTTGGCATCATCAAACGTGTATAAATCTAGAAAATGTTCTCCCTTATTATTTCCTTTTTTGCTCACATGGATGGGAACACCACCTTTATTATGGCAATATAGCTCTTTCTATCCACTTTCCTCTATAAGAAACCCCAGAGAATTTGGTAGTGTCACAGTCACTCCAACATCCACCTGAAGTAATCTTAACCACTCCATGTATTTCCAAGACTACCTCACATGCTCAAAATCATCATTTCTTTCAAAGAACCTCCTCGCTATTGGGACAATTGGTCCTAGGAACCTATCCAGCCTTTTGGTGAATGTTGTTAGCATTTATGTCATGGTATTAGTCATTATCACTAGAATATGATTGTTTCAATGGGCTCAATGGGTAATACTATCATAGTAACCTTTTACATGTTTTAGGTAAGATCAATCTCTCATATATTCTCTTAGGTTAAGCTCCATCTAGTCAACTTACATAAGATCTAAGAGTCATCCTAGTGTCTATATCCTTCCTTGGTGAATCAATTTGGGTGATATTGACACAATGAAATCCATTTTAAACAAAGCAAGGAATTCATATAAGACAAGAGAAACATTATGTTTCCAATAAGAAATGAATTGTCTATTCTAATCATGATTCTATGCAACTCTCAAAATAGTATCAAAAAAGGATAAGAAGATATATATGCCCTTGTAAATCCTAGTGAAGGTTTACAATCTAATTCCTCAATCTAAAACTAAGGTTGGTTAGAGATGGATATACACATATATACACATATATATATATATATATATATATATATGTGTGTGTGTGTGTGTGTGTGTGTGTGTGTGTGTGTGTGTGTGTGTGTGTGTGTGTGTGTGTGTGTGTGTGTGTGTGTGTGTGTGTGTGTTTGCGTGTGTGTGTTTATATTTGTTTTTGTGTGTGTGTGTGCATGTGTATGTTTATATTTGTTTGTGTGTGTGTGTGTGTGTGAGTGTGTTTGTGTGTGTGTATCTTTGTGTGTGTTTATATATATATATATATATATATATATATATATATATATATATATATATATATATATATATATATATATATTGTATTGTAGAATGTCATGATTTGAGGACTTGGATAAAATGGTATTAAGAGAAATTATTTTACTACCCATATCATCAAGGTGTGCACTTCCTTTTGAGGTAGCCAGTCAATAGATATTTGGTTTTTAGTTGTGCTTGGTCTAGAGTAGTACTAGGATGGATGACCTACCATGAAGCTTTCTAGGGTTGTGTCTGAGGGAACAAAGTGTGTAGTGAAGGCCAATGTTTTCATGTGGGGCCGCTCATCATTCTAGAAAATTTATAGGAGTCTTTGTATGTGGGCTCAAGTATCACAAATAGTAAATAGCTAGTTCCCTCTAGTACATGGGCCCATATGGAATGTGACACCCCAATCTTCAATCGTCTGATCTAGGCATCAGGAAAGAGCTACCCATTGAAGCAAGATGGATTCACCCTTGTGTTTGAAATCGTGAATGGGAGCTAGATGTACATGGGTCATTCTGGGCTTGTAGTGGATTGGAGAAGAAATATGAGACCATATAGTAAGCCTTGATGAGAGCATCAACAATCTAAGTCGGGGATATTCTAGCATGTAAACTCATTCATTGTAGCATCTTTCCTTTCTTGCTTTGCTCCATGTTGGCTTGATCATTTGAATATTTAGATAAAATGATCTTAGAGGACCATATCAACAAGGTACACCTCTATATAGGAATCCCATAAATAAGTACTCTGATATAAGCATGCCATCATGTAGTAGTATTGGGGTTGACCTATCAAGAACTTTTCTTTGGTTGTGCATCAGTACAAAGTGTGAAACAAAGGCCATTATTGATTTATGGGGGTAGTCAACAGCATCATGAAACTCTACTAGATACCTGGGCTAAGGGAGTGAGCATTATGTGTGACATATTTTCCCCACTATTATTGACCTAATCAGACAACTTGATCTTAGTCGACAGACTGAGTGAGTAGCAATAGGCATGGCAATGTTGTCAAGGAAACATAGCCTCTAGCAAAATTTTGAGCATAGTTGACTTGGACAAATGACTAATTTCTAGTTAGGATGATTTATATCTAATAACAAGGTGACTAAGAGTGTCTCTATGGATAAAGAACACTAGGATGAGTCTGACTAAACATACTATAGTTCAATGACTAGAGATTAGATGACCAACTAAAGCATGTTATTGAATAGACTAAGGAGATAGACAGGGACTAAATTAGTTAGCCAATATTGGTTCTAGGGCTTCTACCAACTCAAGAGCCACTAGCAACTGATTAATTGACCAGCTAAGGGTGGTGCTTAGAATCACATTACAGTCAATCATAAAAGTAAATTATGAATATATGCATTAACCAAAGTATAAATAAGGTAATGCACGTTTTTACTATAAGTATGAGGGTCTTGGACTATGAAGGTGATTTTTAGGAGATAAAAATTATGAAGAATGGTTTCAACGGTATCTCCAACTAGGTAAGTGTATATCTTATATTTCATTCTATTCCTCATTTGATTCATGCATGAAATTAAAAGTAGTAGTCTTATTTAGATCTCTTATTTTCTCATCAATTTTTGCTCTAGTGGTTTTGATCTACTTATGAGATAATCTTTTATAGATCATGTCAAAACATTGGGATTTCTTCCAAGTTTTAGAATAGTAAGATAAGGGTAGCATCAAAAAAAAGGATAAGGGTAGAATCTAGTAAGGGTATCAACACAAGGTGAGTGGAAAATATTATCTTAGACAAAATATAAAAAAATTAAGAACTTTGGTATATTCCCTATATTTTCCTCCCTTGATAGAGAAAATATAAAAATTGAGAATTTTACGTATTTTATTGAATTGAATAATATATATTTTATTTATAATATACAAAAATATAAAAAATAAGAACTTTGGTATATTCCCTATATTTTCCTCCCTTGATAGAGAAAATATAAAAATTGAGAATTTTACGTATTTTAATGAATTGAATAATATATATTTTTGTTCACCAAAAAAATAATATATATTTTATTTATAGATATTGGATTCTTCATGAGTACAATTTTGTGCATTTGCTTATATTTCTAAAAAGGTAATTTGGTGTGTTGGTACATACAATTGTACCATAATTTCACAATACTGGGATTTGCCTTCAAAAGTTTTCAATTGCGTGTTCCATCTTAGTGATTATTCCAAGTTTGAGATCCAAATTTTACTTTGAGTATTTGAATGTTAATACTTTGTTCAAGTGAAATTGAATACATTATGAAATCCTAGTAGCTCCGTGAATTGAGTAGAATACACAACTATAACATCATAAAGTAAATTACAAATTTGTGCTGAAGAAATGCAAAGTAGTTGAATGATCGACAAGATTAAAGAATCAATTAGATAGTATATGCATCATAGCAAACATCATTGGTCTCTATGTTGTGAATGAGAAAACATATACATCGTCTAGAAGAGTTATGGATGACATAATATGTGTGTATGGGATGTGAGCGATTAAGCCTAGTGAGGATGGTCTTTACCCAAAATAAAATAAAGAATTCAACTCTGCCAAGTTTCTCATTAGATATATCAGGTATTACACAGCAAGGTAGTCCTTATAGAACCATAATGTAGGTACTTAGGGTAGTAGGCCTTGATACTCCACTTGAGTAGGTTAGTAAAGGCTTCTAGGTGTTAGACAGCTCATATATCCACTGAGGCTAGATATGGTGAGCCTCTTGCATTTTAGAGATATAGTTTATATTCAAAAAACTCGTGTCTATTCTAATACATGTGTGGAGATATTGCAGATTGTTGTGTTTCTTCCACAAGTTGTGGTACATGTCATTTGGGTTCAAGGGATTATCAAAATGAATAAATATTGAGTAACTCATGAAATATATTCACTAGGTTAATTTTATTTTATTAATTCACATGCTTGTGTGATCAAAACATGTCTACTTGTTTGTCTTGAATAGAAAATTAATATTCTAATTATAAATACCAAAAATTATCAATGAATCATATATATATATATATATTATTTTATCTAGTTAGATTTTTCCACACATTACTCAGTAGCTCATGCTCAGTAGAGTGACATTTCCATGTTTATCTTGACATTAGCAAGACGATACAAAAGGGAGCTATTAGCATGGGAAAGAGGAATTGAGTTTGTCTAGAAGAGAAGTATTTTAGACTAAATTTAGATGGTCTCTTTTTGCTCTTGGTACACTGGTGTGAGAACAACAGAGAGAGAGAGAGAGAGAGAGAGAGAGAGAGATTTGTAATAAAATGATCATGATGTTATAGCTTCCTCTATGCTACAAGTAGCTAATGTAAGAACTTACTTTTAGATGTTAATGGTAGTTTTATCTTTGCCTATGTTATTCAAAAACTTCTTAAAAAGGTAAAAATCAAAATAAGTTAGTGATTTAGGGAAAACTTTCATTAGTCCCAAATGGATTGTAGATTTAATCTGATCATTAATGCAAATCCATTGGTAGTGGGATGGGTTGTGTCATTTCTAGAAGCAAAACTCAAGAGAATTTGGGCTTGAAATACCCAAAGCACAGTACAAACTGTGGATTTCACAGTGAAGGGATAGAAATTATATATATGGAGATTTACCTATCGATATATGGAATTTATGGTTGAAGAATGCTCAGGGAATCTCATGTGTAAAATACATAATGTATATAACCAAAGACCAATTAGTGTGGCCTCCCACACAACACCTAATGAATTTCTATAATAAGAGTAGGGAATGATCATAGTCTTTTAGTGTAAAAAAGAGTACTTGGAGAAGGTTGTTATGTTAGAGAAAATCTATATACCAAAAACTTGATCCAAATCAGTAGGAAATCCCAAACTATCTCATTAATTCTAAAATTGCAAATGATTTTTTAAATAAGTACTTTAGAGGGTTTCTCTGATCAAGAAGTTGTTTTATCACTACTATAGGGATAGTGATGATATGGATGACTAGATTTATATGTCATGAGAATGAAGAAATTGAGAATCTTTGTGGGTATTTTAAGAGAATTAGGTGGAGAAAATTGGGGTTTTCCTTAAACATTTGAAGATCAGAGATGGTAATGGGCCCATTGAACTTATAGGGTGTGAGGAACGCATTAGAATAAAATAAATAGATTACATAGAGGGAGAAGAGACGAAAGTATAGAGAAAAAATAAGATATTATTTAGCTTGCGAAATAGGAAAAGTGAGAAAGGGACAACTGTCTCACTTTGATCTAATTATAAGAAATAGTGGACCAATAAAACTATGATATATGGATCTTTATCCAAGAGAAGTTAGGAATGTGAAGAATCAATCTTGAAGCCAAATCTATGACTTGAGATGCTAGAGTTCAATTTGGTTATTAGAAATTGGAGTGGGATATTCCTAACTTGGGATGTCCAGATAGTTATCTATCATTTTCAATTCCTATCAAATAATACACCAAATGCTACCACAATTTAAACACAGAGTGTACTTAATTATTTACTTTATTTATGATTCTATGGTATTCCTTAAATTTATAAACAGTTGTATGAATTATATGTACTCTTCCATCTTGATATATATGTACATCTTATATCTAGGTTTATTATTCTAATATCCATCTCAATGTGTTGTTGAATTACTATAAATGATCCTACTCTCTTCTTATCATCCACAACCCTTCAAAATATCCCTTGTAGCATTAACCAACGGGCATAACCGTACTTGAATGATATCATGATACCATAAGTAGTAAGTTTTGGAAGTAGCAAAATATGATAAGTTATTTCTATAGAAACAACTAAATTCACCTAAAGCATAAGTAAGTTACACATGTAATTTGGAAAATTACAATAATGTATAATTAATATGACACGCTAATTAAAATACTCATGATTTAATAATCATTTGTTTTGATTTTTTGTTCATTCAGCCTTGTTATAAAGGGTTAAGGAATATATTGATCTCACTTCTTGTTGTTTAGGTCCTCATTTAGTAGCACAACAAAACAACTTAAAATTGATGTGCATACACATAGTAAAATATAATGTAAGGAGCCTAACATGCTAAGTACTATGTTTGGCATTTGATGAATCATAAAGGTCCGTTGTCTCTAAGAAAATAGTGAGTCTCATGTTTCTAGCTTCACCAAGTTCAAGGAACAATGCATTGGTTTCAACAAATGAAAAAAAGTGATGGATTTTGTAGCACACCATCATCACATTTACATGCAAGGATAGCTTAAATGTATTATTTGTAATTTTAATAAACACTAAATTTATTGTTGTGCAAAAAAATATCACATGACCTTTGTAGAGAACCTTTTTCCCTTACCATGAGCATTTTATCTCCAATAAGTATCTTGATACCACAGAATTCTAGCATTCCATAAAACTCATGTGAACCTTTAGAAATATAACAAAATCACTTAGCATGTGAAATATCTAAAAACTTTACTTTCCATATCATTAGCATCATCATGAATTACATATCTTTCGGTAGGTTTCTCCCCATGCAAAAAGAAACCCACATTGCCTTATATAATCTTGTTTCTCAAAATATAGCTTTTGATATGTTTAACTTTGTACTACTTCAAATTGTTACCAAAAAGCTGACATGATAAATCGAGCTAACAATATTACCTCTATATTCCACTACAAACTTGTAATATCCTCAAGTCTTTGTTCTGATTTGTAGTGAACATTTACTTTGGTCTATTATTAAAAAAAGACCCAATGCAAACCATATTCATTATAAACACATTTAAACCAAATGAAGTACTTAAATCTACCAAAACATATATGATGTAGAACTCACAAAAAAATACAAAACGCAAATTCTCACTCACATCCATTTTTTATTTTGCTTTTAATATGGAAGTTGGTGTCACAATCAAAACTACAATAAATCAAATTGTACCTAGACAATTGTATATATTGAAAAAAAAGTGTACTCCTAAGTTGCAACGACGAGTGTTGGTGATAGCAATGGAGGCATTAACAATGCCAAAATACAACAAAAGATGTGTCTTTCTCCGATCACATGATAGTATAAGCTTGCTTATCTTTTGAGGGTGGGGGAAATGGTATGAGTAGTCAAGATGTCACTTGCATTGTTATGAATGTGAGAGGAGAAATAAGATATAACAAGTTGTTACTAGCTATATGATACTTTCATCCATAGCTAGCAATTGGCGGACTCGATTTTCTTTTCCTTCCCCTGGAAGCTAGGTTGGAGATATTTTATAACTCAATAAAAAGAAGTAGCTTGATAATCCCTCCCATTTTCTATCAAACATGTCATAATTGCACATCCAAACTTATGACTTAAGTCTATAATCAACACAAAAATCACAAAGTTCATTCACAAATAGTAGTAAGTTAGTTATGCGTGACCTCTTTAAAACCAAACCAATATTATTGACATATGAAATGCATAAAATTGCAAATGTGTTAATATACATCCATTTACGTCCTTACTTCTCCAACCTAACCTTTCTTGTAACCTAAAGTCACATGAATGCTAAAGTGATTTACAACTTTAAGATAGAATTTATACAAGTTGTCCATTGTTCTCAAAGTATATTGATGTAGAATGAGATATTGGCATGCACATGTAATCAGATAACATGTGGAACAAGAATAGCTATGACATCTCTACATATGTAACATACATCAAGTGAATATGTTCAAGAATGGTCTTCAAATTAGGTGTATTGAAAGTTGACTCACAGTGAGAAAATCTTGAATTGGTATCTAGGGTTTATGAAATAATGCAAATGTACAAACAAAATACACAAGATTATTAAAAAAAAGTCTAAATCACTACAATGACAAGAAATGGATGTATGTGTGGTTGTATTCACATAATTAAATTATCATGTATTTGACTATGAAAAAAAAGTCTAAATCACTACAATGCCAAGAAATGGGTGTATGTGTGGTTGTATTCACATAATTAAATTATCATGTATTTGACTATGAATAGTGTCATTCCAGAAGAACTCTAATTATAGTATTGTTTTGGTATGAGACCATATACAAAACAGGAATGTTTATAGGTCACAGAATTCGATTGAAACATGAACTTCTAGATCAAAATATCTATTGAGATTTCAGAAGGGATGAAGAGTAGTTAGTAAGACCATGGGTTGCGAAGATGAGCTACGAAAGGTTGAGGGAGAAGTCAAAAAGTGGCATTGGCAAAAATGGTTGTAAAAGGTCATGAGATGTGCTCATGATGTCAAATGTGGTCATGGGACCTAATCTCTTTACAAGCTTTATTTGTCTTTTTAAGGCTTAGAATATGATTATAGTGATGAAAGGCATGGTTCTACTTTTTGGTGGTGGTGAGAATTGATCCAGAAGGTTCCTAAATCTATATTTTAGTATGCATGTAGGATTAGTGTCATATAATCACAAAAAAGTATGCACGAAGAATAATAAATGTGTATAGAACGAAGGTGTCAATTATTTTGTAAATGGATTCATGTCAGTTTGTGAAAAAAATTGATGTAAAATAAAATTTTCCTTGAAGTGTGATGCGCATACTAATCATAGAATTGATTTCACTAATAGTTTGTGTTGGTTAGGCAATGCAAAATATAATTCTCTAAGTGGGGACTGGATTGTAACTCATTCTTCTAATCTTCCCAATGGTGAGAATATTAAAGATGACAACATTTATAGTCTTGCCCTTATCTTCCAAAATTCCAAACAAGATCCTATCTAATAATTATGTGTTATATTCACTCTAGCCTAACTTCTTTTGAACCAATTAGACCCTAGGTGAGTCTTACACCACTTGCACCAGTGCCTCGGATCATTTGGCTTACAATCTAATGATATCAAAATCGGCATGGGGCTTTATAATTTGATTGTATCACTCAAAATAGGAGAGTTCATACATACCTAGGATCTTAACATCATCACATACCAGAAAAAGCCTTTAACTCCCAAACATGTTAGACAAATCCAATAGAAAATTGAAGTTTATCTTGATTGAGGAGCAATCAACTCTAATTCCTTTTTTGGATCCTAGTTTGAGTGTCCAATTAGCATATAAATATTCCACTGATTTAGCAGAACCATGCTATGTGAGAGCATATGAGCTCTTTCATCTCGAGGTATCTAGCCATAATTGAAGTAGAGAAACCTCGATCATCTATTGCGTGATTGGAATGTGGATTGCAGATATTATGTTTGGGTTGTCTTGTGTGAGACCATTTTGTATCTTTCAATAATATGAAAATTGTATAGGAACACTTAGCCGCGGGGAGCATAACTTATCGTCATATATATGCAAACTCCAACGAGAGTCAATCTAAAGTCTAAAATATGTACACAAAACAATATATGGTGTTATAGTGTAAATTTTTGACCTCATTGTTGTGTTGGTCCGTGTACCATGCTAGAAAAATGTCTAGCAACACTTGTGAACTAATGGCAGCGTGCCAGTTTCACTTTTCTTACGACGTTATTACCTTCAGAAATCCAAATTGAGCGCTAAAATGTAAATATCTCATCGTGCGCGGGCTCATAAATTCCTGGTAGTTGATTAACGTATTTCCTCTATCCAAGCAAGGGTGTGGAGCCACACAAAGCGTGTCAATACTGCGGAAATATCGCATTGTGATCAACATTAAAAGGAATATTGATTATTCGCGAGGTGTAATTTATCAAGAACAGCGATAGTTGTAATGATCATGCACAGTTTGGCATGTGAGTGTCATTGCATGAGAATGTATGGGCCCGTGGGCATTACATACCAATCCTCCTTTTTGCGGACATAAGACCAAAAGAAACTTGGCTGGGGGTCTAAGATGATATTTCTCAAGATAAATGGAGAACATCTGTTAATGAGGAACACACTGATGTGATATACGCATATAGGGTACGTAGCAAAGCACGTGATACATACAAGAAGTTGCAAGTGGGGTCGTGAGTCATTGCATACAATAAAGGTACAAATGAAGTCTGTCAGCTGTCGCACTCAGTGGACAGTACAGAATTTCGTTTTGCAGGTCGACTTAGTTAGCACCCCATACCATTGTTTGCTTCTTAAGCATAATTGTGTCAAAAATGAATGTTGGAGCTACATTTCCATTTCGATATCCTCTCATTAATTGAAATAAACTATATAGATTGCAAGTAATATAATGTCGTCTACTACAGGACGAGGATATAAGAAATCAGCAAACTAACACCACAAAAGGTGAGAGGCTGACATGTTCACTGTTGAATGGATGGCGTTATACGTAGATTGTCTAACTTATTCAATGTTATGTGCCACGCAAGCAGACATTTTTAGCACCATATCTCAGTAAATTAAGTCAAAACTTTCAAGCAACCAAATACAGGGTATCATAGCAATTCCATCAGACATGACGCCGTTCCAGGCATCCAGCGTGGATATTTGTTATGCTCCCGAAACAAATAACAGTCAAACACCCTCATCTTTCACCCATTTAACGCGAGTTTGATAGAGGAACCATACTCGGATTTGACGGAGTTTCCATGGTGAGTGTTCTCGTTCAAGGCAGTGTCGAACAGTATCCAGAGAAGAGGCGGAAGCGAGAAGCGAACAGAGTAACCGTAGCCTTCTTTTAGGGGCAAAGTTACTCTCTCCTTTTGGTTTCTCTGTAAGATGGGATTCCGGTTGCCGTAAAGAAACCAACGGAGAGAGGATCAGCCCCTATTTATAATACCGTGTGTTATCTCCTCAACCATCGTGAAGAGACACTGTGGTTACGGTATCTCTTTATAACAGTAACAGATGCATCCTTTCGAAAAGTGCACTGATAATATTAATTTATTAATTTTGGGTCACAATAGGATTTAACAGGGCTGCCTTCTCCACAACCCCTAACTGCAGAAAAAGTCTGGATCACCATACCTTGAGGGTAACACGAATGCCAACACTAGCAAACGGGGCCCTACGGGCTTCGGCGGTGAATCACATGGTCCTCTTCGCTTCCATGGGAACAGTCAGAAACGTCTACCGAAAGGAGGAACCGTACGCGTATACGTGTGAAAGAGGACCATAGACGGTGAGTTTGCACTGTGCCTGCTCGGTGGGTGGGCACAGTGGACGCCCCTCCGCCTCAGATGAGTAGCTGTAGGCCTATGAGATTCCAAACAGCTAGGCTGTAACCCTTCTAGGACAGGAAAATTTTGGAATTTACTGCTGCTGGAATCACAAACTGATCTCTGGTCCTCCGTTGTGTTTGTTATCCTGGACCTGCACAGGACATCCCAAAATTAATAGTTCCGGTACTCGGACATCCAGATTTTAGAACTTCGGTAATTTGCAGACAAAATTTGGATGGACGCAGTAAGATAATCAGAATAAGAAATGCCAGCAGGTGACAGATGTAAACTTGTAATACACTGAGAAGCGACCGGCTTCTCCCCAGGCCAAAGTGGCGTCAAAGCATCAACCATCTCCACCTAGAAGCGAAATACAATGGAACAGAAGACTTCCTCCAGTTTTACAGGCTAGCACCTCCCACTGGGGCAAACAAACAACAATCTATGGCGTGCCGCCATCGATAAGGAATCATATCTTGGACCCAATTGAATGGGTCCATCACATGAATATTCTTGCCTTCTTAAGTGGCCACTGGACTCCGCGAACAAGATCGTGTGGGGTGGCTTTTGAGGCGGCTCCACTCAGCTTCTCGGATGGTTCAGGGTTGGACCCAAATCTTCGGCAGACGCACACCACAGACCAAGGTCAACTCCACCACAAACCAGAGTCTGAATCAAACTATGCGAGCCCACCAACCTAGTTCCCGCATCCGGCCACCTTCACAGGCCTATATTAGCTCACCGACAACCAGCTCTCTCTCTCACTCTCTCTCTCTCTCTCTCGATTACAAAATATCTTGCTCGTCTGCATCATCGCTTCAGACCATACAATGATGGCGAAGATGATGGGGAACAGTGACGGCGATGGCACTGTTCCCGTCAGATACCCGTACTGATTTCTTCTGTATAACTGGGATAGCGACTCGACTTCATCTTTGAAAGATTACAAAGGTGCTGTCCTTACCTGCCCCTCTGCCCTCTACCCTGCACACGATTAAACGGAAGCACTCAATCGGGATAACAAGCAAACAATCACTCCAAAAGAAACAAAACACAAACCATCCATACAATATATAATATACCCCACCTCGAGGTTTGCAGCAAGATCTAACCTACCTTTCCCTAATATGTTTCCCTTGTATTGCTGACAGAGAGCAAGGGCAGCAACATTTTCTTTTACCAAAACGGACATGAAGTAGGCTCCAGGAACAAGCGAATATTCTATTCAATACACTATGAAACGATAAAAAGAGACGACAATAAACAAAAGGTAAAACAGATTCTCAACAGCGCTCTTGTCAGGTCAACCTGACTTAATATAAATGGATCAGTGGGCCTTGAATAAACCAACTGTGCCTTAGGCGATAATGTCCAACGCACCACCTTCTCTATTATATCTTGCTTTTTCAACCCACCGCCACCACGAGGAATTACGTATCCAAAAAGTGTGGCCCAACCCAACCACTCGCATCAATATCCCAGTCACCTACACTACGCCTTAATTTAGAAAGATAAGAAAATGTCTGGTTTACAAAAGTAAAAGTGACCTACAACTACAATCCTGTCCTGTCTCCATTCTGCTCAAAAGCCTATGTTCTTTTCAAAGAAAAGGCTCACGTTCACTAAAACCAATTCCTCCATCAACATTTTGCCCAAAATAATAATCCAACGACAATGACATCCCATTCCTTTGCAATCTGTTTTCTTTCACTTCATATCCTACTGGACATCAAGTACACGATGCCAAGACTACTTGAACCACAAATCTAAACCCGAACTGAGGATTGCTGCACCGAGTTTATCCCTTCAGGTGTGCTTTCTTAGAGCATTATCTACCCCCAGACCAAGACATCCGTAGTAAAGGAGAACCTAAGAAATTGCTGAACAGCATACGCCAACATGCGTGTCTATTAATTGATAGCATCTTACACTGTGTGACATGACGATATTTGAAAGCAAAAGGACTCTAGACATCTCTCCTGACACAATAAATACACAAGGACATCATTATCTGGATTCCAGCTGTTGCATCAACTTTTAGTTGTTGTCTTTACTAGGTAGATGGAGACATTGTCACATCTTTTTCTGATAGCAGAAAACAACACTGCAAGTGCAATCTAAGAATCAGTGAGAAGTGAAAGCATAGATATGATACCTTTCAGATCAGGCAAAATATATGATACAAGATGAGCACTGAGCATCTTACAAATACTCAAATATATGCATTAAGGGCCTTTATTAAGCAGACAGGGACACCAGAGAACAAAATGGTGGCAGACAGTTTCAAATAAAAAAGATAAATTGGTAAAGAAATGTGATATTGTTTTGTTTCTAGCTTCAATCTGTTGTGGGATTACCAAAACTTGTTATCAAATGGCTGAATCTATTATATCATAAACTAGAATCTAAGAAATTATTGGTTCACGCGGTGAAGGAATATAATCGCAGTATGTTCTCTGCAAAGATGGTTACACAGCTTAAAGCAAATACTTATTTGGCAAATACATACATACAAATGGTTTTTACTACTTATAATTATAAAGAATAAAATGTGGACAGAAAAAGAAACATGCTGTTCCATTACATTTTCAGATCTTGCTTTTCATCTAGCTTATGATGTGCACATTTCTAGGGCATGTACAACAGCTGACTTTTTTCCGATGCAGTCATAGGAAAGAAAATTTTGATCCAACATACTATTTTTATTTGTTCTATACAACAGGATGGTCGTTTCATATTGTTATAGAATAATGGTTTCCTATTGGTCAAGATACTGTGCAATCATCTCTCTGATTCTCTACATTCTCAAAGAAGAAAAACAAAATAAAATCACTCCAGAATCACTATTTAGATCAAGCAATTAACTATCAAATTACACAACTATGCTAACTTCATGTGTCTCTTATATCCAATAAGCTCGAACCAGTTTAAGTTGTCTAGGAGAATCTCTTAATCTTGCTTGTGTAGGCGGTTAAAATGCTTCTTATCAATTGGGGGCCTTACAACTGTGCTTCAGAAGCTTTGGAGGAACATCACCCTTGTTAATCTGATAGTCTTCAATTGATAGATGAGGGTTGATTCGTTTCAATTATTTATCGACATTTGTATTCTCATCAAAATTGTTTGATAAAAGACTTTTTTATACATATCTGGACATTACAGTTTCTTTTTCGGAATGAAGTTTTGTCAGAATACATTCTTAGATACCAGGATCTAAATCGATCCCAGACAGCACGTGTTATGCGGAGAGACAGGCCTTACCCTTTAATATTTTTCTTGAATCATAGACAAACTTTAATGGTCAATTCTTCCACAATCTTGAATTCAGGAAGAAACCTCGCTCTGTAAAGGCTTGAGGTTCTGACTGATAGGAACCTCTCCTTGTCAGGGCCTTTCAGAGTCTGACTAATAATCATTCTGGCTCAACCCTTTTCATTTTTATTCAGTGGTATATTATAGCTTCAAACCCTAAGCTAAAGGAGCACCATCTCTTCAAACTCCTGGCTGAAGGAGCCCCAATCTCTCGAACCACCTCCCTCTCAAACTCCGTTCCCAGCACTGTAACCTTAGAAAGAGTAGATTAGAACAAAGAGAGGTCATACTACCCTTTCCCGGGCCTGTTGATCTTTCGGCCTATTTGAACTTGGTTGGATACGTTGCAAGAGCTGGATATGTTGCAAGAGCAGGATACTAATGGGAAGTACAACCCTTTCTGGTCGCCCTGCAATGAATTACCTTGCACAAGCAGGTATAAGACAACCAAAGACGTGACTAACCATCATCCTGTAGCCAAGGAACGAGGTATCCGATTTCGATGCCGTTTCGACAGCATGGAAACTGAAAATTTTCAAAATTTTGACGAAAATTTCGATAGATGCGACCGTGCCCATTTTGACGCCAAAATGAGCGAATTAATTTATGAAATTTTACAGCTGTGATCTCTACACCTAAATGCATTGTTTTATGCAATAAAATTTGATATGGATATAGGTTTGGGGGGGGGGGGGGGTCCTTGATGTGGGAGATAAGTGAACTTTATTGTTTCCTGAAAAAATTTCAAAACTGGACAAAAAAATTCGCTGGTTTCGACATGGCGATACATCTGCATGATTTCGTAGCAGATGGCGTCAAAATCGAAATTTCACCGATTTCGTGGAAACTTCATTCCTTGCCTGTAGCCTCCGGAATAAACTCATCCTAGGTAAAATTGGCTTGGATTCTGTCAAATCCAGGTTGGTTCCAGTTTAGAAATTGATGAAATGAGTGTGGTTCCAAGTTGCCAAGTTTGGACAATCCCATGTCAAACATAGGGTGTTCTAAAATGCTTTAAGCATATTTTACCATTTCGTTATTCTCATAATATAATGTTTTAAACAAAAAAATATTTGTTTATAGGTTTCTTTAATATTTTTTGTTATAGGCTTTTGACATTTCATTTTATATTGAAAAAAAATACGTGTATTATTTTATTTTTTTTATTCATCATGAATAGTGTAGGATATTTCAGAAACCAAGTCTAGGTCCAGGTTATCATTCTAAAACTGAGTCAAGTCTAGCTTTGAGATCTGGTTGAAAACCCAGGTCTGGGGCAGTAACACTTGAGATGGGATCAAGCATAAACCAAACACTGATCTCATTCTGACCTAAGACCAATTCTCTTGACACCGCAAAGGAAGCCTCTCATTCTGACGAACTAGGTACCTTGCTCCTCGCATGGAATGTGCTCATAAGCTCTATTGTCAAATATGCACGTGAGTCAATCGCATTATCCTCTAAGGAGAACAATGGAGCCGTGATCAGAAGCTTTTCAACATTTAAGAGTAGGGAACGTGATGATTAAGGCTAATTAAGATTCAGTAGTGGTGGTGGTGCCTTTTGTTTCTACTTATCAAGTAAAAACCGATTCAAGTCTAGGTCTGGAATTCGGTTGAAAACCTGGGTCTGGGGCATTACCACTTGACACGTGACAACACATAAACCTGAGAGTGATATCATGCTGACCTAAGACCGATTCTCTTAACACTCTAGCAATGGAAGCCTGTCATCCTGACAAAGTAGGTGTCCTTCCTCACATGGAATGTGTTCATAATCTTTAATGTCAAAATATGCACGAGTGAATTGCATTATCCTCTTAAGGAGAACGATGGAGCCGTGATATAACTCAGAAACATTTCAACATACTAGAGTAAGGAGTGTGCTGATTAAGGCAGCATGCAGACTCTTTAAGATTCAGTATAGTAGTGGTGTCTCCTGTTTCTACGATTTTTATGGATGTCTTCGTGGTGCATTGGTAAAATCAAACTATCATGTATGTATATTTATACAGAAACTTTACAAATGCAGCGAATATAGGCATGCCTTTCAACATGTAGCTGTATAGATTAAAGGAAAAAAGAGCTTTACCAATTATGGTAAAGTATAAATTCATAGGTGTCCCTAGTCAGCTCCACTGGAAGTTGAGCCGTGCCATGAGCCAGCTGACCAGACCCAACAAGCTTGCCTACACATGTATGACCAAAATGGTCTGTCTTTAAGTTTGGGTATAAAGATTACTTGCATACCAAAAAGATTACTTATTTTAATTGAGGTATAAAAAGCACAATTTCTTCTACTTAATATTAGCAATTTTAGGTTTGGTCCACAGCAGGCAATCCATACACAATTCTACAAATAAAAATGCAAATGCAAAAAGCTTCTTCACATCGACTACACAGATATGGTTAATCACTTAAGCATACATATATTTAATCAAAATATATTCAGAAGTTATACAACCAGTAGTACACACGCTATATATGGTATTTAACAGAACAGCCATAAGCTGAGCAGAACATTATCGAGCTCTGCTTCTAGGTCCAAGCCCAACCAGAGGCATCATTTGGCTGAGTCATGCTAAAAGTGGACCCAACTTCCACATGGTCGGCCCCATTCACCCATTGGACTATGCTCTGGTCAGCTGGTAGCCCAAGGATGGTTAACCTTAGAAAAGGGCACAAGGGCCAATAAATCTGTGAACGAATATTGTATTGAACTGATTCGATTAGATGAATAAAAGAGGTACAACCATGTCCTATATATAGGAGCAAGGGAGAAACCTGATACTTGTGTCCCAAGTAATCTAAACGGGCCGCGACACTAAAGGCCCACTAACTAATTTACCTATTAATTATATAGGCTAATATATACTCTTCAACAAAATCAAAGCTTGAACTCGATAAAATGACATTTACTTAATACCGATTGTTAGAGTGTCTATTTACTAAGTGTTTAGTCTTTTACTTAAGTTTTATTTAGTCTATTTGTAATATGGGCCCAATAGTCTATTGACTCATTATGGTTTGTCTAAGTGTTCGTACGCTTCCCCCATCTCCTATTTATTGGAAAGGGTGGCTGCCTCCTTTCTATCAAGCAATAACAAAAACCCTGCAAGAAAGGAGATCTTCCCCACACATATCATTTTTCACATGGTATCAAAGCAGCCAGTCATGTGCTGCCCCAAACCCTAAGAGAGAGAGCACAAAGGAGAGATGTCTCCCCTTGTGAGCGGCCGCCGCCGCCGCTAGGCGTTGCTAATGGCTGCCCGCAGGGATTTTCCCATCCCCGCCTCTATTTGGAGCCGTCTGCATGGAGTCGTCTCCATCTTCATTACAAAAATCATTCTATGAAGTTGTTGGTATCCAGATCTACAAGGGTTGCCATGCCTCCGTCAATCCTACTTGCTAATGAAGACACCGCTATCCTATTCGCTGTCATCATCATAGATCTACACCATCTTTCATGTTGTCGCCGTCATTGCTTCCCTACCTCATCCATGCATCTACCCCTATCGAGATCTATTCCTAAATCAAGGAAAAAATCACATATTTCCGCTGATGTTGAGGATCCATCATCCTCTACTGCTTTGGTGGAGATCCGTAAGGATTTTCCTTCTTTGTTGATGTTGCTGGGGTTTTTCTGCTACTGATCGCCGCCGACACGGCGTGTTTTTTTTTGGACACGGCGTGTAGGCGGTGTTATGCTTCTTCGCGACTTCGTTCGCCAACCGGCGTGTAATTTTTTGACACGGCGTGTTCGATGATTCGCCGATGTGAGACACGACGTGTCCTCCTTTGACACGGCGTGTCGCTTGCTTCTGCCCCGAGCTTCTGTCAACTGACACGACGTGACCTTACAACGACATGGTGTCGCCGGCTTTTGCTGGCACTGACTGCTACTACTGTCTACCCAAAACGGCGTCTCTTCTCACCGACACAGAGTGTCGCCTGCTAATGTTGCTTCTTGTGTCAACTGACACGGCGTGTCCTTTCAACAACACGGCGTGTCGCCGTCTTTTGCTAGCACTGACTGTTGTTACTGTCTACTTGACACGGCGTGTCTTTTCATCAACATGTGGTATATGTTGCTACCGGTTGCTACATCTTGGTGTGCTACAATGATTCTATCATATGGCAGAGGTATCTATACTTGGCGTGTTCCTTCTTTCTCTTACCAGCAACAATTATCTTCCCGTTTTCAGCATTTTTATAATTTTGTTTACACCCCCGGTCTTCCAACCCTACATAACCTTTTGCCTACCTCCTCAATACTTGTTCCACTCCTTTTGGTACCTATTCATCCTACCGAGTAACATTCCGGTAGTATATCTCCTCTTTCTACCGAAGTTTACATTCCAGTAGTCTTCTTTTTGTTCTTCTCTATATTCTAAATTTTTGGCCCACTCTAGTTTCGGGTCGGAATCAGATCCATTTATTTTTTGATCCAGATCTTATGTAATCAGGTCATTTCGCACCTTGACTTTCATTATCAGTTACCTCCTCCATTATTTTTGACTGTCCACTCCAACCACTCTCTTGACTCTTTTCGTGGTTGGCATGAGGGGGAGAATATAGGATGAAGAGTAGAGAACGAAATGAGATGGAGGAGAGATGAAGAAGAATTTCGTAATGTTGCTACATGGATCTTCATGCCACATTTACCGCTGCTATATGGACCTTTTTGCTACTATATGGTGTTCCTTTTGCTTCTATGTGGATCTGCCTATTGTTATGTGGACTTTTCATGATTGTGTTGCTGCTATATGGAGATTTTTACTGCTATTATTGCATATTCATCATCTACCTCGACTGCTGCTATGAAGTTACATATTGAGACGTCACTGTTGCTGCTTGGGCTATGATTAGCACATTTGACTTGTTGTTTTGTGCTTTAGCACTATCTGTTGTCCGTGCTCTATTTTGCACGTTAACTTTCTACTATGGACCAGCACTCTCTGGACTCTGTGGACCAGCACTCTCTGGACTTTGACGCCTACTATTGTGATGGATACTTTATGAAGAGGGAAGATGATGAAGATTTTTTGTTGCTGACTTTACATGGAGCTTCGTCTAGATTGCATATTGGAGTTATTTATTTGCTTGTTACTTTGTACACTGGTCTTTAATCCGCCTACGTCATCGACTTTTGCTTCTGTGTGCCAGCACTCCTTGGCTTGTTTGTGCTTTGCGGACGTTGACTCTACTTGTATGTGCTTTGTTTGCA
The DNA here is from genome assembly GCA_963693085.1 of Alisma plantago-aquatica. Classification (NCBI taxonomy): domain Eukaryota; kingdom Viridiplantae; phylum Streptophyta; class Magnoliopsida; order Alismatales; family Alismataceae; genus Alisma; species Alisma plantago-aquatica. Next base: position 81,665,304 of record OY856414.1, on the reverse strand, counting down.
CGTTGACTATTGTTGCTTCTTGTGACCTAGCACTCTCTAGGACGTGTGATCCAGCACTCTCTAGCTACTACGACGACGATTGTGATGAAGATCTTGGTGCCTCTCCGCTATTCTTTTTGTTGCTCTAGATGCCTTATGATGATCAAGAAGCCTCTAGCCTGCCGAAATATCTCCTGCTTTGGAGTGTCTACTTCAGGGGGAGTTTTCGAGTTTTTGAGAGCTTGAGTGACTGATTGTAACATTGAGGGGGAGAAACTCTTGTATGGGCTTGGTTATCTTTTTATCATGTTTAGTATGTCTGTTTCTCTGTTATGTTTGCAAGCTGACTTGGGATTCTCCCAAGCTCCAGATCGAGAGGGAGTGTCTATTTACTTATTTTAGTCTTTTACTTAAGTTCTGTTTAGTGTATTTGTAACATGGGCCCAATAAAGTTTATCTAAGTGTTTGTATGTTTCCCCCTTCTCCTATTTATAGGAAAGGGTGGTTGCCTCCTTTCTATCAAGCAATAACAAAAACCCTACATGAAAGGGGATCTTCCCCACACATATCATTTTCCACACTGATTACCAGTAAGAAGCTCACACAAATAAGATAATGTACTAATCAATTTCATAGGAAATATGGGATATTTACCAATTGATAAAAGGTCGTGCTAGATAAAATATGAAAAAAGGAATACCATGATAGTGTCGATTCTACACAAAGACAACTAAAAGTTTCCAATCTAGGTTTTGGAAAGCGGGAAGCGTGCGGATTGACCCCCTTGAAGTGGGAAGCGAGAAGCGGGTTTTAAAGCGGACGAAAGCGACCGCTTTTTTTAAAAAGCGATTTGCATTTTTTTTAAATGGTGAAAAAATTAAGTAACCGACATACTACTAAATAAAGAAATATTACTAAATAATCCAGCATTTCTAATGATATTTCATTGCATTAGAATGACTTTCATAGAATAAAAAGGGTCCTAATTACAAAAAGAAATGGTTACACGTTAAAAAACACTCAAACATCAAACAAAACCCATAGTCCTCGCTCCTAGAACGAGTAAAAATAAAATCATCCTGTAAAGATGCATTTGAGTGAGTCTGAATCATATTACCTTTAATTAGTAATTAGTTTTAATTACCAATCTACAATATACTGATTCGTTACAAAATTCAAAGAAATTACAATATGTGGGCACTAGGCACATAGGCAGTAAGTTACAACGCAATAAGAATCATTATGCTCAGAAGCAGTAATGGAGTGTGGTGAATGCGTACTGGAATGAAGCATATTGAGTCAATTACATTAGTCGCAAACATTGATTATTAATCACTAACAGAGAACTAGTACACACAAGTGTTGTTGTATATAAAAATCAGAAGCGAGATGTTTAACTTCAGAGAAGCGACTAGTTAATACTAACTCATTGACCTAGAGAAAGCTTTGTAACCTCTGTCCTTAGTCCTTGCTTCCCCTTCGTTAGCCTTAACGTCTCACTGAGGGGTGATCGGGCACTTGTCGGACTCTAGGCGAACTCCAGGGATGTAGCGTCTCCTCCTTTCGAGATACTTCCCCTTTGGTTGCCAAGGATCGATTTGTTTAACTCCAAACAACTATCTTTGTTGGTGTGTTTTGTGCAGCCATAGTTGCTCCTTTTATGGACGGACAAGGACGCTAAGGAATAGGGATGGATTCCCACTCCCAATTGGAAAACAAAAGGCCCGTAAAAACCATTTCCTAGTGACATTATTGACGTCGACTTCTAACATCTTCTATCAGGAAGTCGATGGGGTGTTGGTGTTTAAGGTGCTATGTAATCGTTAATTAAATTGATAATAGATCTGCATGTTGCTAGAAAGCGGCTGAAGCGAGCTGCCAAAGCGGGCCCAATTAAGCTGGTCGAGGCAGGGTTTTTTGCTAAAAAGCGGCCGCTTCAGTTCAATCCGCCGCAACACCCGTCTAGGCCCAAATAACAGCTGCCTCTTAAACAACGCTTACGCGTGAAGCGGGCCGCTTTTTTAGTCGTCGTTTCCAGTCTTGAATTTTGTCCCCTTTGGACAAAATGAGAGAGCAGACATCCCACTCATTCAAAGAGCACGCCTAGTTTAGAGCATACACACAGTAGGCTCCATATGTAGCAACATTGACACCCACCAATATTTGTTTATTAAGAGATATTGAAAAGATGAGCCTCCTACAAGTTTGGGGAGGCCAAGAAATACCTCTCCATGCGTTGTATCAATCATTTTAGTTGATGGCTTTGTAGGAATCCAACTAGCAGGTGTAGCCATAGGTTTTAACAAGATGTATTGTTGAACGTGTCATTCAGAGCTTTGTAATGGTAAAGCTCTCTTTAAGAGATGTAATTGAATGCAGCATTAGACCATTATCTTACCAGCGCCATAAGGAATTAGTGAAATTCAAGCTGACGACTTAACGAGAATGAGGTGCTTCCCTTTTCATTCAAATTTAGTTGCACAACGTCATGCAAGCTCAAGGGTTTTACATTTATCTATAACTACATGAGATTTTAGAGACTACACACCAACAATCATACATCCACATCCTGAAAGAGAGCTAAAGCCATGTTCCCATGCCTTGCTAAAACAAAGACACCTTCATCCATTTAAATCCCAAGATCAAGAATTCATGCCCCAACTTCCCTTCCCTAAAGGTTGTGTTAAGAAGATAGAATCAATTGGATTTTTCAAATCCTGTCTCAACTCTCAAGTCAGGACAGCTATTGTAGGTTTGGTAGCTCGGTGAAGCTTAGAGATGTGACCATCATTTGGCCTTCAAGTGGGAAACCAGCATATACTTCCTATCATAGTTTAAAATGTCCGATCTCAACGCCATTTCCGACCGTTCAGATATTTCGCCCCAAATTTTGATAATTCTACTCCTGTTGAAACAATGTTCCAAACACATTTTGACGACCAAACAAATGAGTAAGTCATGAAATTTTACCAGAATGATTTACATACATAAATACACCTAATTATCAATTATGCAATAATATCATATATTGGTATTGGGTGGGGGCTCCTACATGTGTGGGTGAAAAGATACAAAATCGTTTCGATGAGGATTTAGATTATGCAATCTATACATACATATTCTTATGCAAAAACATGTGTATTTCTGTCTTGCATTCAATTAAGTAATTCGTAGTCTCTCTTTTTTTCAGATTTTTTTCAATTTGTTTACTAAAATTACATTGCCCGAAATTTCGGCCGTTGGAATGCTAACAGTCTTTGAAATAGAATTTTCGGTCAAAACATCACCATTTCAAACCATGATTGCTATGTTGTAGCTTGCCCCCGATCCTATTTATTGATGCCTGTCATGGATGGAAAAGGTGCAAAGAAAAAGCCCATATCCACATGTTAAACACTGCTTTTTTAACCACACCTAATGGCTATGGTGCATATATGCTTTTGAATCATAAAAACCGTCGTGACGTCGTGCAATAGTTGCAGTTTAGGGGTGAAAACCATGAATTAAAACAACATGGTTTTAGGCTTTATTGTTTATCTATAAATTGCCAAATCAAAAAAGTTACTACTAAACCGTGTTCTTATATTTGCCTTGCCTCTCCTACTCTCTACAATTATCAGCCCACAATTCCCTTAAGAACTCAGCTCACATTTAATGTATTTTATCATTTTTCAACTATCTTTGGATTTTGACTGCTATTTTTAAGTTGTGCATATATATTTCAAAATGCCACCATGGATATGGTGCGGTTACCCTGTGTGGTTTCTAACCATGGTACAGGACTTCGACTTCGAGCCGACTTCGACAGGTGTGGACATGGAAGTTTGTGGAAATGTCGAGGAAATGTCGAGGATTTTTACAACCAGACTTCGATGCAAGTTCGACAAAAATTAGTCATTTTGTGATGAAAGTCAACAGATTTCATCAAATCTAACTAAAAAACACAATATATGTTTACATATAGCCATCCATATAGGTTTACATATGTAGATAAATACACGATTACATATAGTCGTCTCCGAACTACAGAGTTCTTCCATATATAAAGTTTGTGACACTAAACAAACTACATAAAAATAGTGTAAATCTATGGTAGATTTAGCAGAGAGGGGGTCGGTCTATTTCTATTAGCTTAGAATAGTATAAAATGACATCAAAATCATCTTACCTCAAGCTCCAACACTTTTTCCTCCTCACACAGCAAACTCCACAAAATACCAGAAGAATGTCGCCAACTTCGACAACTTCGACAGATGTCGAGGACATTATGGAATTTTTTAATGGACTTGGGTCAACCTCGTCGACATATGGGGAAATGTCGACAATTTTGACGAAATGTCAAGGATATTGTGGAATAAGGATATTTACGCGGATTCGACGTCGCCAGCCGTCGACATAGACATTATCGGCGAAATTTCGCCCCATGTCGAGGACATTTAGTACCATGTTTCTAACCACTATGAGGTTATGTATTTTTAGCCACCGCACCACATATGTACAGTTTCCATCCTTGATGTTTGTGCCCTTGGTGTACATAGCTCCTAATATACATCTAGGTTGGACTTACCACCTTCATCCCAAGCCTCAGTTCGTTCCAAGCCCTTGATCTAAAACCACCATCAAGCCTTCACGGTCAAGCTAGCAGTCTAGGGGTTGAGCATCAGGCAGCGTTATTCTGGACTTATAAAGGCCCAAGCCCAAAACCCATAGTAGCAAACTGGGTCTTGGGCCAGGTCACTGCCTAATTGGATAACAGGATTTAGGACAAATCCTGTCTAGATTATCATCTCAGACTGTATGTAGGGTTCGGGTCTAACCTAAGTTTATATTTTTCTTGAATGTAACCCGCTATTTGGCTGACTATGAAGCTCGTCTGTAATGTTAATTTAGTTGCAGATAGCATACCAAACCACTTACAAGTTATAACTTCTTTTTTAAAAGTTATAAATAACTTGAATAACTCATGATGTGCTGATTTAACATTTTATAATTTTGCCGAACAGCATTGTGACTGCCATTTCACAAAATCAGACACCTATAAATCTTATATTTATGTGATCAGACAAACCATAATAACAATTGAACTGCAGTTTGACTAAATATATTAAAGTCCATTACATTAGCTAATAAAATGCACACATACATCAAAGGGTAAAAGAGCACACAGATAGAGAAGTGACGGACTTGCAATTTGCAATCTTCAAAACCACGTAAGACATGCTTGAATTAAGATCATAAAGCATCTGAGGCACGCCAGGACGATGCCTCGTAAACACCAATCGACCTTCTAGCCTTATCTAGCTTATTAGAACACAGATCAAAATGATGTACATATATAATATTAGGAAAATGTATATGATCACATACATTTAAATTGCATAGCAGTATTTTTATATGTAGATACCTCTTTGGGTCCTCGTGTTTGGGTTTAACTAGACCCTAACCAGGAAAATACAACAATGGGAGTGACTAAAATCAAGGCCTGGGCCTCATACAAAATTATGGGTCAGGTTCAGTAGGTCCATCTGAACCAGCCAAATGCTCAACCCTCTTTAGCAGACCTCCCAATGCACTAGGCGTTGATGTCCGTGTCGGGTGTAAGTTTGACATGGCGAATGAATTAGCTCTTGAAATTATCATAGGGTACCAGATTTTTCCAAGTTGCTTCTTTAACTGGAAGACCCTTCCATTTTACCAAGTCGCTTGCATGCCAATTCTTCTTTTTCTAATCTTCAACTTTGTGGATGAACATTGTTTGTGCCTTGTTGGAAAAATGCACTCACAAGCATTGGAGTGCCTTGCTACATGCAGTTACATGGATCAAACACCTGAAACACTGGGTGCACCTACGGTCTTTCGGTTAATCATGAAACATCCATCATATCATGGGATGAAACCCTTTGTGCCTTCATGGGGAAGTTCTTCCAAATCCTCAGGATAAGCTTTTGCAGGACCTATTCATAACGTGGAATATAACATTGTAGAAGTACAGGTTATCTGCCTACTTAGATTTGATTGAGTAATGTGTTGGCTAAGTAATTGCAAACCCCTTTCACTTGCTCATGACAAGCCTGAGCGCCCTATGGTGGGGGAACAACACTGTCCCTGCTTAGCCATCTCACATCGTTTCATAGAGTGACATCTCAACACTATCTCGGAGGAATTTATCACGATGAAGGCTGAATTACGGTTGCAAATTACAGCGATACTAGCTAACATCCAACAAGTCACCTCAATTCTACTGCCAACATAGAGTGCCAGAGTTACCCCTCAAAGAGTGCATCACACGTCTGTTAGTCCATCCATGTATGGATGATTGGTGGTGCAAAAGAGAAATTTCACTAACAGAGTACAATTCTATGCAAAAGCTACCATAATATGGTCATCTAGATGACATCATATCTTGATAAAGGCAACAATACTTAGCCATATTCTTCTGTAAAGGGGGGGGGGGGGGGGGGGGGGGGGGGCATGTCTTCTAAAATAAGGGAAATAACATAGCACAAGCATAAAGGAACGGCTCTCTAAACAACAAATGCTGTTTATGCAAAGGCTCTTCCTCAGTCCTGTATGGATCGGCAGTGTCTCCAATATTCCTGCCAAGTTCTCTCCCTCCACTTATCTTGTCGGCGCATCAATTAGGTAAGCAAGTACATTTTCCCTCTTATCCACCTTGCCTCTTATCCCATCTTCACTATTGCAAGTTTGAGGACAGGAATGCTGCAATCCACTATCGGTATACATGCTGAGACGACACCTGACATCATGAGTATCTTGAAGCTGAAGAAGCCCACCTATATTCTGCTTCTAGTGAGACTTTGTTACATTTTTCTGGAAAGTTCTAGAACAAGGAGATTCGGATAAAGAATCAACATGCACATGCATTAAGTGATTTATATTTGAATTATAAAGAAAGACTCACATATGACAGCACTACTGTATAACTGTAGAGCGAGCTACCATTTCTCTTCTATAAGCCTCCTCACATCATCTGTGGCAACATTCACAGATTGCTTTCTTCTACTTTTGCAAGATGATAGGCTAGATCTTTAAGTCCCAGGGACGGGTTGATTTTCTTCTAATCAGTTAGCCTACGACTACCCATGTCAATGCTTATGCCTCCATCACCTGCATTCAAAAACGCAGCAAGGTTAAGACTTATGAGAGACTACATCAGAAAGGGAGCAGCATCTGATATGGAGACAATAGGCTGACCTTTCCACCAAGGCTGAACTGGGATGGGATCTAGAGGGTGGAGAGGGGTGACCAATTTTCAAGAACATGCAGGCGACAGCTATTTTCCTCCTGATAATTTGCTGCAAAGATGGTAATACGAAGATCTCTTATTTGTAGTATATGTGAGGTTTTGCTGATGTTTGTGATCGGATCAAGCTGAACTCGGATTGTTTCCAGAATAGAGCTTAGTATTATCCACCAAATTTCAGAGCATCAGATCATAAGCCAAATTTCAGAGCATCAGATCATAAGCATCCTTTGGTTTTTATGGAGGATTTCTAAAATGAATACGAATTAGATTTCTCAAGTTCTAAATAAATGAAAAGGATTACATCAGTCATTCTAGTTTAAGGAGGTATCAAGTATGGCAAAAAAATTGTTACGCATATATATTTTAAAACCTGGAGAGTCTTCAATAGTATACTCGCTACTACTTGGGCAATTAATCATCATGGTAAGTGGGTCTTCACTGGGCTTATCAGGGATAACGTGATTCCTCTGGGAATCCCTTCATACTGATTGCAGTATTTCTCTATTTTAGGAGGACTTATGATTGAGGCATTCAATTGATGGACTTCTCCTTTGGTGGATTGAGAACCATGATTGAGGTGTGATGTAGGCATGCTACAGAGAAGAAGAATAAGGAAGGATACATGTGCAACAAGCAAACTAAATTTCAATAACTGCCCGGACACAAGCCCAAGGCTGGCCTTTATAGGTCTCGATGACTTGACTTGCAAGTAATAAAATAGGAAACTAAAATCCTAGTTTAAGAAAATTCGGAATTAAATATAGCATAAAGTGCTCAAGTAAACAAATAACTAAATAATGGCCCAACCTGAGCCCAATAAGCTCTAATCGGGTTTAACTTGGATCTGGACTTGCTTTCTATGCAAATCCGCCTTTACGAATTGCATCAATCTCCTCCTCTCAGAAGAGCGAACCATCGGTGAAGCAGGGGTAGGACCAATGACTCCTTGCCATGAGCTAACTGGAGGCATCTCCTTAAGAACACAGCCTAAATGATTGGAGTGATAGGATGTTATGAAAAGTTGCCATGCGTTGACAAGTCTGAAGGGGTATGTGTTGTAGAATCCATCATGTTGTACATGATGGTCATATTGCCATGGATGACCAAGCAGGATACGGGCATTGGTCATGTTGAGCACATCACATAGGACATCATCTTCGTAGACACCATGAAATGGAACTCTGTAGCGTTGGGTCACATTCTGGGAAGTATTGTCAACCCACCTTGTGGTATGGCATGGGGTGGGGGTCCAGTTGTAACCCCAAACAGCAAAAGAAGACTCCACATTGGTCAAAGATCTCCATCAACTGTCAGAACACACATGTGATCTTGAACCTCCACAACTGAATAAATCAATGAGGTATGGCGCCAGCCATCCAAAGGTGGACTCTGTATAGCCATGGTAACTCGATTTTGCAAAATGGGGTCACCAGATGCCTCTTCGTCTACTTCATTGTCATTATGTTCTGAAGCCAAAAACACATCTTCAAACTCAATGTTGTCGTCTTTCTTTGCGTTTGTAGTCATTACACGGCGAGGAAACTGGTTGGAGGCTTGGAGCGATGTACAAACACGTGGCAAGAAAAGCATCAGATAGACTTGGAGACGACTGGTTGAGGATTCGCCTTCAGTAGCTGGTGTTGTGGTAGTAGTCGCCCCTTGACGTTGTTTCCAATCGGTTGCCCAAAGTCAGGGGAACAGTCAAATCTCCTCTTCAATTTGTTCCGCAGTTTGGATGGCATCATCAAGAGAAGTAAAATGGAGAACAACTAGGCAATCCGCTATTCATCACGAAGAGCCCTGCGGAAATTAGCAATAGTAACAGTGTTGTCCATCCTAACTTTAGAACGGTTACACAATTCTTGAGATTTGTTGGCGTAGTTCGTAACAATGTCATCACCCTATTGTAACTCTTGATAAGCCAAACAATCTTGTTGTTAGTAGTCCTGTGGTAGGAATCGTTGCACAATTAAGTGACGTAGTGCAGTCCAAGTGTGAACAGGCTTGTCTCGATGTTGGTTCCACCATACTAATGCAGCTTCTTGAAATTTGGCGGTGGCGATCAGGACTTTGTTGGCCTCACCAAAGGTTCTGTATATTTGGAAGTACTTGTCAGCACATTGCAACTAGTCAAGCGCAATCTTAGCGTTACGCTCACCATGGAAGTGATGTAGGACAGACACTACCTCTACACACTTACTAGCGCAAGCGTCACCATGTCATTAGTTAGAATTTTCAGCTTACATTATTTTATTAGGCGTTTTCCTTATTTTGGGTTTTCTTTGAAGTCACGTGGTTTAGTCTCACATTCATTGCAACGTGTTTAGTCTTTCTTTTAGAAGCCTACATAAAGGCTTTATTGTGTCTTTGTTTAACATAGTTGATGAATGAGAAATATTCCCTTTAGTCATTTAGCTGCATTTCTTTTGGAAGTCTAGTAAGTTCATTTTTACAATTCATTCTGCTTGTATTGGCTAAGGGGCGTGATGACGGCCATTGTTGTCGTGGTTCGTCTGTATGCAAGTGTTGCTAACATCATAACACGGCCGAGAAGAAGTTTGAAAGCTTCATCATGTTGGGCCTGATGTTAAACAATATCATCCTATCGTTGCATCATGTTGTTCAGTTGACGTTAAATATTCTCCGAGGTTGTACTAATCGTGTCCACTTTGTCATCGAGTTGTTGTATTGTCACCATGATGCTTTGAATGAAGAAATCTCCTTGGAGATGATGTAGAAGGAGGTGATGTCTTTGGAGGGAGTTTAACATACGCCCCTTGATCCGTAGATCCAACTCCACAGTGCGATGGTCGGGGTTGGCAAGGGGCCGCAAGCCCCTTGCTTGGGGATTTGGGTTCGAGAGCCCCAAAAAATTTTCAAAATTGCTTACTAGCAACCTAGAGGAGGGAACGTCAGCAGCCGAACATGTGTTGGTCCACTCTAGGTTGTTGACTGGAGAGGTATACATGAAGACTGGAGGCGTGTCGACCAGGCTACTCCCAATGGAGCGCGAAAGAAGCAGTGAAGGCTTTGGGGTTTGTCAGTTGGTGGTCGGACTGGAAGAAGGCGTGGAGGCAGGGTTAGCGTGGAGGTTATGTTGCCTACAGGAGACTTGGTGCGGGTTCAAATTTAGTGTCCCGAGCTTGTTGTTCCGACTTGTCCCTTTTAATCTCTACTATACATAAATCACCTTAAATTATTTTAGGGGTGGGTTTTTAGGAAACATATGGTAGGGATTTACTGGGAGTCTAGGGCACAACCAGAACAGCAAGTCTGGTACAACATATTTGGAGGCACTAGCTGCTAGGTGAAACAGAGGGAGAGCCAAATCTTTTTTAAGGGTTTAGGATAGGCCGCATTGGGTTTAGCAGAGACAAGGCAGGAGATAGAGTTGCGTTGACAGAAGTAGAAACCCGAGGGGCCGAATTTAATGCAGCGGCTTGGCGGACTTGATGTGAGCACAGGCGGAGGCGCGACCGTGCAGGTTGATCAACATGCAGACCATGGGAGTTGAAGGAGACGGGAAGCAGAAGGCTGACATCTTTCCTTGCTGGTTGGCGCAAGAGAAGCGAAATACAGAAAACAAAATAGGAAGGTGGTGTGAAGGAGAAGTAGGACAAAGACAAGAGGGAAGGAAGAGAAGGGAGGGATCTTACCCTAATGGATTTAGGATTTGGCTCTAAAACCACTTGATGTAGGCATGCTACGGAGAAGAAGAATAAGGATAGATTCGCAACAAGCAAACTAAATTTCAATTCATATTTGCTTGCCCAGACACAAGCCCCAAGGTTGGCTTTTCTAAGACTCAATGACTTGACTTGCAAGTAATAAAATAGGAAACTAGAATCTTAATTTCAGGAAACTCGAAATCAAATAAAGCATAAAATTCTTAAGTATAACTATATAAAAGCCCAACTTGACCCCAGTAAGCTCTAACCGGGTTTGTCTTGGATCTGGACTTGCTTCCTATGCATTTGCCTTAACGGATTACACAAGGTGTTTACGAGCACTTGCGTTTTGGCACATTAATAAGAACAGGAATAGAGAGGATCTTTAGTTGTGGTCATAAGAACTTGTTATTGCTTTCTAGCAGCAATTTAGGGTGAAATGCATGGTAGAGTTTTCGACGGACCTCGAGGTTCTAAATGTAATTTTTCTTCTTCTTACCTTATATGTTCACTACTCAGCTGAAGCTTCGCCTCCTTCCCTAGGGATGAAAAATGTTAACAAGAATGCTAACTTTTTCCTAATTATCATTTCAAGTTGGACTCTTTTACCAAGGATATGATGTTTAAATGTCTTCAGAAACTAGTTTCAAAGCATAAAATGTGTAATGTTTATCCATGTTACTACATTTGGCACTCTCCTTGGAGCTACCAGGTACACTGATAGTCACAATGAAGAATTTCAGTATTATGCCACACTCTAATTCATGATGTCATGCAAATAGTCAGAGAAGAGATGATAAGAATATTGGCCAGCATTGTACTTACAAGGAAATTCAAACACAAGATCTCCTAGGGTAGCACTATGGTTCAATCACCATTGCATTACACCCCTGCATGCAGGTCAACTGTGGCATATGTATGCATAGAAACTCTAAGGGAAACAAATTCCTTTAGGACATAACCTTGAACATAGCAAATGAGGCAGGGGTAGGAGATAACTGTGGCACAAGTAGAAAAACCATCCAAAACCATGTCCCCTAGAAAAAATTAAACATGGGTCTTCCCATCTAGCCTCATGGTTTGATCACCACTTAATCACACCCTTGCAGGCAAAGGCCAATATGCTCCCCTTCATTACCCTTTAACGGGGTATAAATAACTAGTTAGTGCAATGCATCGGTAGCACAAATAGAAAAACTAACACAAAAATCTCACAAAGCAATTATTCCCACAAGGAATCTATTGAGGCCCTTAGATTCTTTAATTGACATATACTTCTTCTGAAGGCAATTTACTTAAAACATTAAATATTAGTAACAGTAGTATTTTGAATAAGACATTCTACTTAGTTTTTATTTTCATGTTCATCTTATACCAGAAACTCTCATCAAGAGAAAATCAACTTGATGTGAGGTGGAGTATGTGCAATTCAATGCAAGGCCTACAGATAACAAGGAAAGATATGATCCAAACAAGGATCCCTTGGGGTTCAAATATGTAAATATAGCAAAGAACTATTCTGCATATCCGAAAGCAGAAGAACATGAGATATACCCATACGTTGGGAGTAGCATGGGGACAGGTAGTTAGAACATATGGAGTAACGTAGAGAGTGTTAGAAATTATTATAGGCCTATTTTTTTATTATGTTTATTAGTTAATGGCTTAAGTATTTCGGCCCATAAAGCCTTACTTGAGTCAAAGTCTGTAATGTTTACCCCTTTCTCCTATATATTAGACAGGGGTGTGCATTCTAACATAACAACAACACAAGCGAGTTTTCCCACACACTTTTCGATATGGTATCAGAGCACTTACCCTACCCTAGAGAGAGAAAGAGAGAGAACATTTGCTTGCGGGCAACCGCCTTCTCTCCATGGCTTAGGCCGACTGCCCGCCAGGCATTTTCCCGGCCTCCATGGTCGTTTTTCTTCTTCTTTCATATGGATCTTCATCTATACGCCAGTGCCATCCTTCTCAACCATCTACGCTTCCCCGATTCATAGTCAAAAGGCAGCCACCGAGTCTCTAGACCACGCTAATTCCCGTCTAATCTATTCATCGCATGTTCCCCGAGGTTCTCTCCCCGACCATCTAAATGTAGTGTTCCTCCCAGCCATCATCAACTGTCGTTTGCCGATCTCCAACGCCTATTGAGTCCCCAAAATACCACCGCCACCAACCTATTAAGGGTTGGGCGTCATCCCAGACATCTTCTTTGTTGTCGCGGCAGCAAAGAAAGACATAGCAGTAAGGGAGTCGCCATCATCCCCCAATCCTGGTTCCCTGGACGATGCTTAGTCCCATCCAAATAGGGTTGTGGTCTAGCAAGTGTTGCTTGTGGCTATTTTCATCCTAAAAGCCTTCACCATTTCCAGGATATTTTTTCCTAGACGGCGTTTATTCTCGTCCTGGTCTGTTTGTGGCCTTGCATAGGGTTGTTGTTGCCTCAAAATGCATGATCCATTGTCACAAGTGACAGTGTTGATTCCTGTCCAAATGGTGCATTAGCAGCCGCCAACAAGGTGTGTTGTCCAACAAACACCGGCGTGTAGCATTGCAGAAATCGTATTGACGGCGCAAAGTTTTGCTCAAATTGCAAGTTGATAGAAATCTATTTTATATCTCCCGTATCCTACACGACATGTTGATGGAAATATGTTTTACATCTTCGACATCCTACATGGCGTGTTAAGATCTTCACACAGCGTATTACTGGGAGTGTGTCATTTTCGACCAAAATAGTTACACGATGTGCCAGAACTTCACACGGCGTGTCCAAACAAGTTTGTCTACTTCCAGTTGAAGTTATGACGTCCTCCAAAGGTCTTTCTCTCCTTCAATACCTAATGATAATCATATCCTTTTTTTTACCTAGTCCCAAAAAATTGCCTCAAAAAAAGATTCATTGAAATTTTCTATTCGGATCTTGTGATCGGGTTGTTTTGCATATTGATTCCGATTATGGTTTCTCTTCTCAACATACTACACCTATCATTTTACATTTTCCTTCCCACCATCCCGCCCATCATGTGTGTCTCTCCATGTGTGAGGGGTCATATGTCTCTTTTCCACACCACCTACTTATTCTCTTCATATTTTAGTGTGCATGGGGGATATAGAGGAGAGAGAGTATGAGGAGAATATGAGAGAGAGCATACAAGGAGATAGATGAGAGTGATATGTTCTA